>CM076075.1:6103437-6418437 GCA_038088235.1 Zacco platypus | reverse complement strand
ACTTTTTTATTATTTTGAGTTAAGGCACAGTGCAAGCTTTGTTTGCTTAAACTGGGCTTCTCGGTTTAGGTCCTGCAAACAGTATCATGGGAAATCAATCCTTTGACCTGTTTGTCTGTATAAAGCGTTCCTTTCATCAAGCATGTTGACCTGTGTGGCTGACCCTGCTCTGTATTAAATTACACTAAAAGCCTTATGCAGTCAGGACATCACATGCGTCGTGCAATTAGCAATTTCCACCCAAAAATAAAGACTCTCTCATCATTTACTCACCCTCATGTCGTTCCAAAAGAGATTTTGATGGTGGTGTTATTTTTTTTTAATCCATTTAATATCAGTGTTTTTGGACTCCATTGACTTTCATATATCATCTTTTGTGTTACACTGAAGAAAAAGTCAAACCGGTTCAGACAACATGAGAGTGACCTAAATGATGTAAGAAATTAAGAAATATCTGGATGAAGATCTTTACCATGATATAAGTAAGTTTACGCGATAAGGAATGACATCACAATATAGTTCTGCCTGAAATCAGAGATCAGAGTTACTACCCAATAAATGTTTAATTATGAACAAGGTTAAAGAGTCGAGTTTACCTTGTGAATATACTTTTATTTTTTTAAATCCCGGAGAAGGATCTTCTTTGTTCCTGTTGTGTAAATGATTCTATCTCATCTTTTTTGGGAATGTGCCAATGTAACTGTTTTTTGTTTGTTTACATGTGGTTCTCTCTTAGACACATTTTCTTTGTTGTAAAAGGATGTTTTGTTTGTTTATCATATTGATAAGAATCTAAAGGACAAATATTATTTTTATAAATAATTTTATGCGCAAATACAATTTTATGTCTGTAAAGCCCCTATTCATTATATTTTGTAAATATTTAAAGTATTACTTGGATACAATATCTACCTCCAGCAATGTTAAAGCCTTAAAATCCATAACAGTAGGTGCAATATTTGTTCTTTCCTATAATCTACAGTTGATGCTCTGTGACCTTTTGCCTAGTTATTAAAAAGTGCCTTTTGAGGCACCTCTTCTTTATATAATATAATTGACCCCTGGCGCTGTATGTTTTTTTTTTTTTTTTTTGTCTTCTTTATGTTACTCTTGTTTTGTCATTTTTGTTAATGGTTGTGTATTTTTGTATACTTGTTGATAAACCTAATAAAAAAAAATCATATGTTACTAATTGAAATTAAAGTGATATTTTTCTACATCGTTACTTAAATGACTGCTAACAATTACATTTGGGAAATGTTAAACTCATATCAGACTCTTTGACAACCAGCTATTTTTCACTTAAAGGCAGGGTAGGCAATTTTGTCGTTATACTGGTTGAAACTCTCCTCACATCCTGATAGCAATCAATAAAAGAAGTGGTCTAAATCAGAGCTTCCCAAACTTAAGAGGGGTAAGGCCCCCCAAAAACATTGCAAAAGCTCCACGACCCCTCCGTTAAAAAATATATTTACCTACATTTATCTACAAATACATTTATTATAAAGTTTGTAAGAATTTCATGTAAATTATGATGTAAACATTCTTTACAAATATATTTAAATCCATCACACTAACCTTACATACTTTCAAAAAAATCTAATTTTAGAACAATTGGAATATTTTAATTATTTTAATATATTGATTTGGACTAGCTATGGCCCCCCTGCAATACCGCTACGGCCCACCGGGGGGCTGCCGCCCACAGTTTGGGAAGCACTAGTCTAAATATTAAAATATGTACATATATCTTCTGTGGAAGTCTCAGGAACAAAAAATGCTCGACCAATCATTGCATTCGGTCCAATACAACGTCCTACCTGTCTATAAACACATGTATTTCCATACTTCCTCACACCTGCTGGTGCAGACATCACACGTCATCAGCTCGTTCCGTAATGCCAGTCACCGAGCGCCACAAACAAACAACAGCTGCCTTTTACGGTTCCTCCTGAAGCAAAAAATGCGCTTATGCTGCATTCACCTCATGTCGTAACCATAATTACAAGACGTTCTACTCTGACCTGTTCTGACTCGGATTTATGTTTCTATGTCAACACTATCAACGGCAAAATAAATCTGCAGCAGTCAGGTGGTACAAGTCAGAGCTCCGTTAGTTGTTTACATTCATTGTTATTTTTGTAACATTATGTGCTTTGAGACATGAGGTAATTTATGTCTCGTGATGCATTGCAGACTCTGTGTTTTGAAGGAGGCGTGGCTTTGGAGATGCTCTGAAGGGAGAGTGGGATCTCATGCTTTCAAAACTAGCCTCTCAGAAATTGCCTACCCTACCTTTAAGACAACTGATCTTATATATTCATTTATGCTTTTTGAGAATTGTTTGGTCAGTTTCGTTTCTCAGATTATTCTCGATCATATTCATTAATACTTTATTAGAATCACTTAGCCTTACTTGGAAAGAAACTGACCAATATTTAAATCTCTCAATTGCCTTAATATCAAACGTGTTCCTGAGCCTTTTCTTGGAAACATTCCCCTCCAAAGATTTTTTTTTTCTTGTCTCCCTCTCTTCCAGGATACGGCCACACTACGCCACTCTCTGATGTGGGTAAAGCGTTCTCCATCGTGTATGCTTTGATCGGAGTCCCCTTCACCATGCTCGTGCTCACAGCCTGCGTCCAGCGCCTCATGCACCCTCTGACCTACAGGCCGATCTCCATATGCCAGCAGCGGGCAGGCCTGCAGCCCCGCGCAGCCAGCGTCGTGCACTTCATCGTACTGATGGTCCTGGTGGTGCTCGGCTTCTTTGTGATACCTGCTCTGGTGTTCAGCGCCATAGAAGAATCCTGGTCTTTTTTAGATGCCTTCTATTTTTGTTTCATCTCCCTCTGCACTATAGGACTGGGGGACTTTGTGCCAGCAGAAAAGCCAGGACAGAGACTCCGAGCTTTGTACAAGATAACAGTCATGGGTAAGAGACTCGAATCTCCTCGAGTTTCCTTTCAGAGACCTTTTGCTTGAGCTCAAAGAAAAGTGAGTGTGTGAAGGCTTTAAGCAAGATAGGGCTTTTAAAGTAAGTTTTCAACAGAAGAGGCAATTTTTTGCGTTTTAAAAAAATCATTATATTATATATTTATAAAATTTGTGTATTTATATGTGTGTGTGCGTGTAAATATGACAATTTTTTTAAATCAGTTTCTAGAGTCAATAGCTATTTTTTAATCCACCAATTTTTGTGTATTTCGGGATGCTGGAAGAAATCGCCAAAATGCTCATAAATTCTAAAAATGCACATTAAAAACTTATGCGCGTCAGATATACTTTTTATCCAATAAGAGAACATGCACATAAACTATGATGGAAACACATTTACCTTATAAATTCCTTGTTGCACACAAAAAAAGTCATGTGATTTTGCGATGGGACGGCATAACTGGACTAACCAGCGGACTGACCTCGTCGCACAGCATCTAAAATGCTGTTTTGGTTCTTCTGAAATGCCTGCGCAAACTCTGTCATCAAAGAGGTTCCGTATAATTATGTCCCAGAAATGTCTTACACGACTGCCCTTACGAAAGCAAGATAACTTTGTTGCATTTTGTTGCATATTTTATTTTTCATTTTCATTTTTCATTTTTCATCATTTAGCAGACGCTTTTATCCAAAGCGACTTACAAGGTGAGCAATTAGGGGTTAGGTGTCTTGTTCAAGGGTACTTTTAGTCATGGTATTGAAGATGGAGAGAGTGCTGTTCATTCACAATCCCCACTTTCAATTCCTGCCGGCGTGGGAATCGAACCGAATTGTATATTTTATATATATATCCCCTACTTTTCTTAGTCATGTTTATCACCAGTTTATCAGGAAGTGAACATTTTGTTCTCTTCAACTGATTGGATGGAAACGCTGCTTTATTCACATGTTTTATGTGATATTCCAATTTGGGCATTAGCTAAATTTGCAAATTTGGTTGGAAACATGCCTAATATGACCTCAACAGTAATTTTCATCTCTTAAGAGGATTAGAGCTGAAGGCATGAAGGTCTTTTTTATGACCTACAGTCACGCAGTTACGGTTATGTCTAATCTATAATCATTCATAGGACTCAACTTGGATCCAATTTTGTAATTTACTTTTTTTCCCCTTAATATTTTATCCATGTTACCTGTCCATATTATTAATGCCATGGCAAACTTCATATATATCATACCAGTATAATATATAAGCCAGTGGGCTGGCACACATTGTATATTATATCATAGGCTTAAATGGAAATAATTTTTCCATTCTGCAAAGCTCTAAAACATTTACTCTTCCCTTGTAATTACTTGAAATTGTTGTCTAAAGTTGTTTGGTTACATGAGTTCTCGTTCTTTTCTCTTACAGTGTATCTGTTTGTGGGTTTGATGGTCATGTTCCTGGTCCTTCGCACTTTCCACAAGCTTGCAGATGTGCACGGGTGGACTGCTTTCTTCCAGCTGCCAAGTTGCGAGGAGGAAGATGAGGATAAAGAGCCAATAATAGAACGCGGGCCTGATGACGAATCGCCTGAGGCTGAGAAGGCCTCGATTAAGCCTCTGGATCCCGGCTCTCAAGTGTCCTACAACTCCATAAATAGATAAAATACTAGATCTTTCCTCGTTCAGATGAGATCACATATTTGTAAATTGTTTGAACATCAGAACGTTGCAATTTAACAGCTTGCCACAACGAGGTCAAGACAATCGAGTATGAACGTGTGCAATACAATACACCTCACTGTTGGGCAGAACCGCTTCTGATGTTGTTGGAACGAAGCATCTGGGTGGATTGTAACATTTTCATGAACCAAATATTTTTTTTTTACTGATTGGAGTTTCCAAATTTGGCTTTAGGAAATTGAAAATTTGCTCATTGTGTCCTAAGTGTGAATCTTCTCTAGGGTTGTTTTGTGTAGGATTTGTAACTGGTGGCTATTTTCATATTATGATGTATTTCCAGATTATTAAATGACTTTTTTGTTGTTGTTGCTTGGACCAAGACCACTCTGGACCATAGAAAGCTGCTGCTTGCCACCTGTCCAGTATTTTATTGTTCATCAAGTAGTGTAAAATGAATTCAATCATTGTTTTCATAGCTAGTTAATGGTTTTTGATGTCCAGATGCACTTTATAATTGCCGTTTTACACTTTAAAATTGACAGCCAATGACTGTTATGCTGGAAGCAGTCTTTTTTTGTAGTACTGTACATTCATGAATTATTCTTTATATTATTGCCATTGTATAGTAAATGTTGGATGGTAGGGAACAAAAAAGGTGCCTGATAATCATGTCAGAACATAAGGGGTTTTAAAAAATGCATGCGTAGAAAAAATAAAATAACTGTTTTGGTACTTTGTGACTTTATTTTCTTTGGTATCTGTGATGAAATGTATCATGAGTCTGTGTAGCTGTGGAGTTAGAGGAAGCTTTCACTTTACACATCCTGTTTTCTTTTAAGCACTTTAAATAGATTTCGAAAATGGCCGTAATAAACCTGACAGTATGTAGATATGTTTAATCGACCTTTATCTCTTCTACAAACAGAGTAAACAAGTGTCCTTCCTGTCACGCATGTAGTTCTTGTTTAAGACTAGTAATATCAAAAATAATAGTGATATTAAATAAAGCAATATTGTATTTATTCTTTAAAGGTGCAATAGGTGATTCTTTACATAAACTTTTTTTTTGTAATACGGTTTGAAAGTTTCATATCCTGGTAGAATTCACAATGTTAAACAGTCTAAATAGTGATGTGACATTTGACACCGAAGCTTGTATAAAAAAACGAAACGTCTCACAGTGAAGCGCTGTACCGGAGTTTGATTTGTTTTGCCATACCCACGTGACCTGTGACGTCCTAAGCTTTGTTTTCGCACACAACCAGGCGACTGCTTCGTATTCTCATTCAAATAACATGAACCCTTGCGCAGGTGTCAAGTGACGTTTGCTTTTTTGATAATAAATCATAATACGAAAAAATATTTACATGTGTAGTTTTGTGCATGTTCAGTTTGTATTATTCCCAGTTCATAAGTACTTCAACTGATCTACGACAATCTTCGTTTATTTTGATAATATATGCCCAAGCTCGCTTATCCCCCCCCTGTGCACCGTTTTGAAAAGCATCGAGTAATGAACCTTTTTGCGATACAGTTGAGGGGAAAGACTTCGCAAAGCTTCATTTCGCCATGGTCCTCACCATCGTAGGACCATAAAATGTTCATCCAATTATTATATTTGGTCCGAATGAAATAATACGACATCCTACTACCTGTCAACGTATATTTTCCTTCGCGAACCCTGTTCTCGCAGACATCATACATCATCAGCGCGTTTCATGCTATGCAGAGTTCATACAGACAGACGTCAGTCACGGAGCACCACAAACAGCAGCCGCGTTTACAGTTCCTACCAAATCAAAACCACGAGCTTATGCTGCATTCACGCCACAACTAAAGTTACTGTATTTGACCCTTCGCAATGACCCGCCCCCTGTGGTTTTGTCCGACAAGCCATGCGCTCTCACGCCACACATCATGTTCTCACACAGTGAAAAATACATCCCGGAGCAAAGAGGACACTGACAACACGTCGACAGATATATGAAACAGTTTTATATTTAATATATCGCAATTTTTTAAAGAAGTTTAAACAATAAATAGCTTATAGAGTCTCTTTAATGTGTCGTGACAGATCGCTGTAGCTCCTCGTGAACCGATCATCTCTTCATACTAGATGATGTTTTATTAACAAAATTCGGGAGGAACACGTTCAAATGATCTAACTAATCATCACATCACTCCAACCAGAAACCTATATACAGCTCTGGAAAAAATTGAGACCAATGCAAAATTATCAGTTTCTCTGGGTTTCCTATTTATAGGTATGTGTTTGGGTAAAATTAACATTTTTGTTTTATTCTATAAACTACTGACATTTTTCCCAAATTCCAAATAAAAATATTGTAATTTAGAGCATTTATTTGCCAAAAGCAACACCTGGTCAAAATAACAAAAAATATGCAGTGGTCTCTTAATTTTTTCCAGAGCTGTAAATCGATGCAGTCGACTCACCTATGCTTTTGGACAGTTTCAGCATCCCTCCACCACCCCGTCTCCTCACACTTGCCTGGTTACTTCCTAAAGTACTACTTCCGAGTACTCTGGGCTCGGGCCAAATACCGAGCTCGGACCCCTCTCCTCGGACAGCACGCCAAATATGCATACTAATTTCCCTATCTGATTATTTGTAAGTGTGAACTCGTGAATTCATTTATAGCATCAAATAAACATGAATGAACATCAGAAGGAATGTTGTTTCAAGCGCGGAAAGATGTGAGTACACACAATTTATCAAGTTCAAGTTCACCAACGTTAATCTACTAACTCCCCTGACTGCTTTGTCGGACAAAATGGTGGATTCGGGGTTATGATTGGTCAGATCACCCGTCAATCAAACTGTTTGCGAAGGGTCAATTAAGAGACGGCAACCCGTGATGTTCAGTCAGACTGATTTATTTGTTTCCAAGACAACATTATCAACACTGAAATGAATCTGTAACAACCAGGTACAAGCTCTCTAGTTGTTTACATTAATTATTACTGTAATGTTACATGCTTTTAGACATTAGTTAGCTTAACACCATCTCTCGTGACGCTTTGCCGAGAGCAGCTGTGTGTGTGCGTTCATGTGTTTTGGAGGAGGCTTGGCTTCAGATGGCAATTTGCAAGGAGGGTGGGATTGTATGCTTTCAGTGCTAACAGGCTAACATTAGCATCTCCCAGATCACCTACTGCACCTTTAAGCAAGTTTGTTGGAATTTCTAATCACCTTTCATATATGAAATCATTATTCCCATTAATTATTAAGTCATTCACATGGTATTTGGTTCAAAGGGCATTTCACTCTTGTGAATATACTTCCTCATTTAGCCACTTGATGTCACCAAGCACCACTTTATTTTAAGTATAACAGTATAATACAAAGAGATAATCTTCACATTACAATTTCATACTATCAATAGAGAATATTTTGCATAGGAATCTACATGTTTGTCTGCTGTAGCAGCACCAGTGTATTCATAATGCTCATGTAACACAATTACAGCATATTATAATATCTTTAAACTAAAAATATACGCAATATCATATTTTAATGACCACCTAAATCTGGTCTTCAGGCCACTCTTAATAGTAACCTGCAAATGACACATCAAGGCATCCATTATAAATGTAGAAATTTGACACAATGGAAAGTGCATATCTCAGAGAACAATATCATTTAGAAAAGTAAAAAATATTTAGAGACATTTCCTTCTAAACAACCGTGTTCAAAAGACCTTTTTCCTCACTTTGTTAATGGACACGTTCAAGAATGAATCTTTATGAAAGAACATTTCTTGAAACAGAACTAGAGATGTGCATATCTATATTCCATCAAAACAACTGATGACTGCTATTAACCATCATCTGACATTGAGATCAACAACTTTGAACATGACAAGTTGGTCAAAATGAGGTAGCAAATCATAATCAGGTAGAGAACACAGTCTTATTTCAGTGGAAATGTCTTCAGTACACCTCTAAAAACGGTTTTCATCAAACAACTCCAGCTATTACTTCAACATCAGAAACATGATATCACAAAAATCAGCTTTGCGGGTATGTTTGCATCAGCATGTCCATAACATGCTCTATCTCCTGGATTTCCCATGTGGCCTGACCATGAGAGTCTAAACATGAGGAAGAGGATGATGATGGAGATTTGGACAGGGATGGTAGATACTTCACTAGATCGTCAGAGAAACCTTGCAGAAGATTCAACTCCGGTTCAAACAAAGATGTGTCAATGTCCTGGAGAAGTTTCTCTAAAGCTACATCCTGAAAACCTGGACATGCCACCTCTGTTTTGATGGATGGCACCATGTCGGACGTTCTTTCAGTCCTCGAATCCGACAGAGGATACTGTGCAAGCCTGGCATCTCCTGTTAGATTCTCCACAGAGCCGAGCGGAGCTCGCTGAGGAGCACAAGGCCCTTGACTGGTATCTATGACTGCATCTAAATCTTTGAGAATGGAAGAGATGGCTGAAGATAAAGAGAAATCTTCCTCTGAAGTCCAGGCCATGAAATCGTCCTCCATGTTTTCAGCATTCAGCGAGAGCAGAGGTGCAATGTTCTCTGTTGGAGGGGACCCTCTGGGAAAATCAGGCTCCAACCCGGAGTGAGTTTGTGAATTAGAGGGAATTTTTACAGCGGACAACGATTCTACCTGCGCCCGGACCTCAGACTGAACCTGCCGCAGTGTGTTGTTGATAAGAACCGAGCGCAGTAAGCTGGGCTCCACGAGGGCCTGGTCACGGTGGAACTTATCCATGGAGATGTCCAGCACGGACTGCAGCTGACTCTCCCACGCTGCATCTCTTCCCTCATCCTCCCTCTGGAGCTTACGCTTCTGTCCTTTGGCCACCATTTCACACTCTGCAAAACAACAGTGAGTTTGAGTTTATAGGGCAAATATAAGACTGCTCTTTTGGTGAACAGCTCCTAACAATAAACCAAATACATCAATAAAAAACAGACACTTTGTACAGTTGAGTAAGACGCCCTGCTTAAGAACAATGCATTTATTTTTAAACTGCAAAATATTTAGATACAGGTTAAACATGGATGATGATGCATGATCTAATTTGCTAATTTAGATTAGCAAACAAAAATGTAAAAATGATTCAAAGAAGCTATTCTATTTAAAATTGTGTTTTGAAAATTTAATTGACATTTAATTGACAGAGTACAAGAGATTTAAATTCATCAAATAACTAAATGCAAGTAAATTTATTCTATAACTTATGTACAGTATGAAAAATATTTCATACCTTATATTTTAATAATGTTATATACACACACACACACACATATATATATATATAATACGTCATAAAAGCAAAAATGTGAATTCTAATTTGAATGATTAACAAACCCCATGAATTACAATAAGTACTAAATTAAACCAATAATATAATACTAGGAACAACATGTCCCAAAATTAAAACACTTTCAATGCACAAATCTAAAAACATTAATGTATACAATTCCCTCAATAATAAATACAGGCTCTACACACAAAAAAGTTTGATATTCAACATAATACAAGAGATCAATTTAACCTCAAAACAGTTTTGACTGACTAAATCACACTAATGTTGATATTCAGACATTACAAAAACAAAAAACAAACAAAGACGTGTTCATTTTGACCCGTAATATTTAATACATGACCTAAAATATACACCTAAACTACAACTGATAGAAATGACTGTCAATTGTTTGCAAACTCTAGGACAAAATGTGCATGTTTATATTGCGACAACGCAAGAATCGTATTTAATCTAGATTTTTATATATATATATAAAGTCATTCGTTGGAAAAATTAAACTAGGCATATTTATTACATCTGCCGTATCCAGATGTTTGTGTAAGCAGACATCAGAGGACTAGCTTAGCATGTTAACTATCCACTATTACTGTCTGGATGACATGTTTTACTCACCTGTAAAGTATGTAAACCAACTCCAGAATCGATGTAACTTTTGTAAGTTTATACAGTCATTTGACCACTATATAAATTATATCACGCTGCTGTAGAGTCGAAATCGTTTGCTGGATTTTTTTTGTTTTGTCCCGCCAGCGATTCAATCAGTTCTGACGTCACGCACTATAGGAATGCTGGGTAGTGTAGTTGTGCAGGTACTTACTAGTTCTTAAAGGTACAAGTACTTGAAAAAGGTTACTTAAAGCGGATACAAAATAAGTTTTACGCCACATCAAAATGCGCATATTAAAAAGACAAAAACAAGAACAAACATATTTATTTAAAAACAGAAAATTAAAAAAATCTACATAATTAGGCAAATTACATGGCCTAGATTTTAATTCAATGTTTCTTAAGGCAAAACAAAAACAGTGAGGAATTCTTCAATCCAACCAACTGTTTATCATTAAGTACAAAATATTTTTTAAATGAAATTCTAAACAATGATTAACTAAAAGTACAATTATTTTATTATTCATGAAAAAAAAAATATCAGAATCAGAATTTTACTTTATTTGACACTAGCAGAATTAATCATGGCTGACTGTGAATAAAGCACTTCTACAATAACATCAGTAGCAACCTGTTACTTTGGCAGTAAAAAATAACAAATGTTGTTCACTGCAGAGCCAAATGACGTCCAGCTCCCCCTACACATAATGGGTGGAGCTTGACCTAGTTATGTTTAGGGGTAGGGTTATGGTCATTATATCTGGAGAGGAATAAGACACCAAGCTTCACCCATTGTCTCTGCAGTGAACAGCCTCTCAAAAATGAAGTCATTTTGGACAGTGCAAAATACACTAAAACTACTGAGTGCACTCTTAATGACAATACATTTAAACAAAACCCTGAGTAGATTAACTATATTCTCCACAAACTCCAACTGTCTTTCCATCCCATTCAGAAGTAGAAAGGCACTTGACAAAGAAATGGCCCAGGTCATATTTGGAGATGACTCTTCCTTTTAACATGTTCTCAGTCACGGTGTACTTTTCTGTCAGAGGCTTGTCATCTAGAAAGACAACAAAAATGACTTATTTTCTGAAACGTACAGTATTTCTTGATAAACTGTTGGTGTTGACGAGCCTGACTGCAAAATATAACTAACCAGTCCAAACATAATTCAGTCATGACAACTCTCGGAATAGTTTTAGCATGTTATATTTGAATATTGCAGCTAACAGAAACACAGACACACTGCTGTATGCATGTAAAATATGCTGCAGCTGATCTGCAGATCTAGGCAGGTGGAGCTGGGGAGGTGGAGAGTTTCAGAGATACTCTGATAGCGCAAACAATGAAGGAGACTATTTAAATGTTGAGAAATCAATCTCATTGGCTGAAGCCAATCAGCTTGTGCCATGTGGTAATGAAGTGATTGCTTGCAGATTTCACCAATCAGCCTGCGCCATCTAGAGTTTCATGACTGAACTAGACATTTAACTGAAATTCATATTTTAGGGTCATTTAACACTCATTACCAGCAATATGTGGAGGCATGGCCGCTATATAGTCCATTCCTGACTCCTTCAGGATGGTGTACATTCGGTCATGATCTTCAGTGACCGGCACCAGACGAGGGGGAACTCTGGCACGATCCCACAGGAGGAACGCTGTGAAAAGAGAAAGAGAGAGAGATGGCAATTTCTTCATAGACAAACCGGGATTGACATTAACAGCCGCCAAATGTGGGTGGATTTCAGCAGTGGCGTGTAACGCAGGGTTGAATATTATATATACATTTTTCATCTGAAGTCTTTTAAAAGTCATCTGAAATAATAATCTAAGTGCAATGTAGTGTTGTCAAAAATATCGATTTTTCGATACATATCAATACTCATATTCCGCAGAACAGATACATGATACCAGCTGCGCTTTCTCTCATCTCTCCAACAGCGAGTTGACATACAAACCCGCCTTCTGGCACTCACTCTTTTAATTTGCTTCAGATGAATATTGTTGGTGTCGCAGGGCTTGAATTTCGCTGTGAGATTGCATGTACTAGTATAATTTTACTCATTCCTCATTTTGTGCACACACATAAAGCACACTAGAATAAAGCCGCCTCTCAGTTGAGTTCTTTTTCGCCGCTTATTGCACTTAAACAGTCAAATACACACAAAATAATGTTAAAATGCTGGTCTTGGTGAGTATTCACGTAAACACAGTTAGTTATAGTGTAAAGTGTCCGTGCGTCAAGTCTTAAAGTGACAGCAGCCTAATATATCTGCCGCCAAATTATGAGGTAATATTAAAATATCTGTTTCCCCATGGTATTGATGTCGGAAATGTGGCCAGTGAAAATTCTGAGAGGCTAGTAACTTTGGAAAGCCACTAGCCACAGTGGCTGGTGAGCAAAAAAGTTAATGCCAAGCCCTGTACACAAGTACGCACTTACACACTTGAAACACCTCAGACATTGATTGATACCTGACATGCATGCGACAACTTTGCGGATTCCTCGGGCTTTCATGACCTCCAGAATGATGCGTGTTCCCTCAGACATCATCGTTGTGGGACCAGCAAACAAAAATTTAGAAAAGAAGTAAATAATATGCCATTCGATTCCAAACAGATAAAATCAAGTGCCATCCTATCCATGTTTTTACTCTAAATTGCAAAATACGCTAGTAAAATAGGGTTTTCATGCTGACGTTACTTCAAATTTTGAGTAAAATTCATTCATTTCTTGTAATAGTGCATATGACCAAGGACAAAAATAGTCACTTTATTACGAAGTGAATTTACTTATAGCTTAAGTGAACTCACTGAGATCGTTTCTTGTCCCCAGAATGATGATGACAGCATCTTGACCCTCCAGCGTCTTCTTAACATCATCTTTGTTCAGAACATCTCCCACCACCACTCTGGAGGCCTTGTGGTCTGGAGGAAGCCTTGCGGCGTCTCTCACCAGCACTGTCACATTGTAACCTGTGGAACAGAAAAAATCAAAGTGAGAAGACAGTAAAAATGGATCATGCAACTTGCCATGTCTGTTTGCTATCAATCAAGCAAAGTCAATCAAGACCAACCTTTCTATTTATTTAAATACAGCCCATATGAAATTGAGATGATCATCATTTTCAAAATGTTCACTGATAATTTATTTAAAAAAGAAACAAAAAATGGCAATAATAAATTGTCTACCCTTATATACTCATATATAGTTATTTACTCTTAACAAAAATTACAATAATCCGACTCAAGTGGAGGTAAGACCTCTGCAATGCCCAGATAAAAGCAGACAAGAAGGTTTCTGCTTATCTTTAAAACGCATCCTCTCATGACTCAACAGATTAGTTATTATGCATGACTAAGAAGTTTCGCAAAAGTCTCGTGATCTCAATGCATAACCTGGGAGCACAAAACTAAAAGAAAATAACATTTTAACAACGAATAACGCTCAGAAAGTCCAAATTCAACATCTGTGGGTTAATATACAACTTATAAAGACTATGTGAATCTTGTTTTCATTCTCTCAACAGTTTCTGTTTTACAACAGCTCAAAAACAGTGAAATATTGTGAAGCACAGAGAAGAAGAAAAGGTCAAATGTCATTGTGTCTAACCTGCGGTCACTGCAATAGGTAAGGTCGCTGCCCCCGTCATCCCCGTGCAGCCGAATATTGCCACATTCTTTATAGCATCAGACATATCGGTGAGAAGAAAGGCTCCACTTGAAAAGAGAGATTTTACTGTAAACGCCACGCTCAGGCACTAGAGTATGTCCTGATCTTGTACGTTGTGTCGTTGCTGTCATGTACGTAACGCCTCTTTCAGGAAAACTAAAGGGGCGTTTTTTGTCCCCACTGATTTTCCGACAAGCCCCGCCCTTGATCTGATCTCTGTTTGCTGTTGTTGCTACGGCTACATGATTGACTTCTGATCTGTCCAATCGCTGAATGCTTAGAACTAGCGCTAACCAATCATAGCAAAGAATGATCAAGTCCAGGGCGGAACCTTTCTGTGGGTGGGTGAATGTATCCAAACCATCTCTGATGTAACACACGCCTGTCACTGAATGGAGCTCCTCCTAAAACGTTTTTAAAGGTGAAACGACTTCAAAATATGACTTTGTATTTTAGACCAATTTTTGACTGCCTTTCAGAATATGAATGGGTTATTTATCACCAGTCATCAAATGTAGTAGGTTTGGGGATTTTCACACTGGAAATTGACCCTTCGCAAACAGTTTGATTGACAGGCGATCTAACCAATCGTAACGCCGAATCCGCCATCTTAAGCCGTCAGGGAGTAGCCTATAGTAGATTAACGTTGGTGAACTTGAAAAATTGTGTGTACTCACGGTTGAAACAACATTCCTTCTGATGTTCATTCATGTTTATTTGATGCTATAAATGAACTAGTATGAAGAGATGATCGGTTCACGAGCCGTTTAAAGGATCTGTCACGACACATTAAGGAGCCACAATACGGTATTTAGTGTTTAAACTGCTTTAAAAAATTACAATATTTTAAATATGAAACTGTTTCATATGTTGTCAGTGTCCTCTTTGCTCCACAATGTATTTTTCTCTGCGGGAGAACATGATGTGTGGCGTGAGAGAGCATGGCTTGTCGGGCATTGCAACGGGGGGCGGGTTTTGTGAAGGGTCAATTGTTCATTTTAATGGCATAATTTATAACTATCTACAGCTTAGCATTATTTTGTGTTGTCATGTTCCTACTGCTAATACTGTCAATAAATGATGGGTTATTAAGTCACAATGTATAGTGTACAACGGAGCTAAAGGCACACCTTATAAAATGTACTTTTTACTACTCCCATAATGTATGATTGCAGAACAAATATGTTTTATTGAACATTAATGGAGCAACAGATTTTGTGTGAAAATAAATCATATAAGTGGTTTGTTTTGTTTAAAAATCCTATGAAGGGTAACCAGACAGTTGACGGAATGTAAGTCAATTGATCCTTCGCAAAGACCCGCTGATCGCTGTAGCTCCTCGTGAAGCGATCATCTCTTCATACTAGTTCATTTATAGCATCAAATAAACATGAATGAACATCAGAAGGAATGTTGTTTCAAGCACGGAAAGATGTGAGTACACACAATTTTTCAAGTTCACCAACGTTAATCTCCTAACTCCCCTGACTGCTTTGTCAGACAAAATGGCGGATTCATGGTTATGATTGGTTAGATCGCATGTCAATCAAACTGCCAGCGAAGGGTCAATTGTTATTGTTTTAAATAATACTACGTATTAGATTAAATCACCAAAATGTAGAAATAGATATTATATATATATATATATATATATATATATATATATATATATATATATATATATATATATATGTATAAAGATAAATATTTATACATATATATGTAGAAAATAAAATATAAATATTTTAACGGTGAGGGAACAATGACAACTTTGTCGGACAAAATGGCAGATTCGGGGTTATGATTGGTCAGATTGCCTGTCAATCAAACTGTTTGCGAAAGGTCAATTGTAAACTGGTTACCAACATTCTTCAAAATATCTCCTTTTGTGTTCAACAGAACAAAGAAAGTCATATAGGTTTGTATGTAACAACTTGAAGGTGAGTAAATGGGGACAGAATGTTCATTTTTGGGTGAACTCTCCCTTTAATTACCTTGAACAAAAGTGAAAAACATGAACTAGGCCTTTGCCTCAAATATGGTTGATAATTTTATCGATTCTCATTTGCTACATAAATCTACAACATTTAAGAAAAACATTAAATATTAGATCAAATCAGCTAATCAACATTGTGTTGCTGTCCACGATCACATCAGGGATCAACCAAAATGCACGGTCAAACTCGGCTGTTAAAGGGATAGTTCACCCAAAAATGAAAATTCTGTCATCATTTACTCACCCTGAAGTAGTTCCAAACATGTATGAATTTATTTGTTCTGCTGAACACAATGGAAGATATTTGGAAGAATTTTGGTTACCAAACAGATCTCGCTCCCCGAATGACTTCCATAGAAATACTAGGTAGACAATCTGGTTACTGACATTCTTCCTTTGTGTTCAGCAGAACAAAGAAATTCTTACAGATTTGGAACAACTTGAGGGTGAGTAAACGATGACAGAATTTTCTTTTTTGGGTCAACTTTCCCTTTTAGGAAGGTGCTGAGGTGAATTTTTGTGCCATCTAGTGGTTTGAAGGAGAATAAAGTCACCCCGTTGAAGAATCCACATGCTATCACTTGCAAACCAGGGTTAAAAATCATGTTTTTTTTGTTTTTTTTATACAGTTCATAGTTATATATATTTGATGAACATGATGAATTATGTTAATATAGCCTATACAAAACTACTAGATTCTTCTTTACACCTTAAATAGCCTCTCTAATAATGTGTGATAAAACAGAGGACCAAATGTCAAGATGACTGATTGTATAGAATGTGCATTTGTAGTGTAGGTGTAACGGAGGCCAGCTAGTTGCTGTGCGAGTAAACCTCACTCCTCTGACCTCAAGAGATGCTCTGGCGACTGACGCTAGAGGTTGCAGCCTTTAGCCTCCTTGTTAGAGCGTCCGACTCCCATGCTGGAAGACCCGGGGTCGAGTAGGACCCGGGTGGAGGGGTTGCATTGGTGCCGTGACCCTGAGGGTAGTGAGGTTTAGGGGGGTGAGTGTAACGGAAGCCAGCTAGTAGTTGCTGTGTGAGTAAACCTCACTCCTCTGACCTCAGAGATGCTCTGGCGACAGACGCTAGAGGTTCCTTGTTAGAGTGTCCGAATCGCATGCCGGAAGACCCGGGTTCGAGGCCCGCTCGGAGCGGGTCGAGTAGGACCCGGGTGGAGCGGTTGCATAGGCTACTTCAAATCTTAAATGTATGTTTAAAAAAAATTGTTCTTGCAAGTAATATAAAATTAATGGAATAAAAGTCCATTCGTGTACTTAATTAAATTAGACTTTCATGATTTATTTAAAAATTTGCACTTTGTAATGACGTCAAATTAAAAGTTTTACTTTAAAGTACATTTTAAATCTTTGTTTTGTTTTAATAATCATTTGTTATGCTTGTAGTGTTCAATAACATTTCCTTTTTTAAATGTACCAAATAGCAGCTTCATACAACTAATATAATTTGATAACAAATATATTTAAACACATGACATTGCAGTGTATTTTAGTTCACCATAAATGCTTGACATAGAATTATGAAGCATATAAAGAAAAGTCCATTTTGGGCGTTTCAGGCTAGTATAAACCAGCATTTTCATATGAGTAGTAGTCAATTGCAATCAGCAATTTAATGACAACCTGAAGGCATGAGTGAGCTTACACTGTGTCTGTCAGTCAGTGTGTGTGTGTGTGTGTGTGTGTGTGTGTGTGCGCGCGCGCACGCGTGGCTTCCCCATCACTGCTGTATCCTGCGCGTTATTGAGAGCGCAGGGAGAGAGAGGGAGCGCGCGCGTGTATCCGGTGCACGGGATATCCGAGCACACCGGCGATCTGACCGAGCAAGCAAATTTGGCCTCAGACACATTTTGAATGTGATGCGTGTGACATCACCCTTGAAGAAGCCGCGTACTGACCGGTGTCATCGAATGCACCGAGTGTCGTTTTGCGCCACGCATCCCCTTCCCACCGCATCCGCGCGCCGTGTACCTGACTGAAGTATGCCAGAGAAAAGAGACAGCGCTGAATCCATCCGGGATTATTCATACATCGCATGAAAAGCATCTTACTGCATTGATCTGTGGAATAATCATTCATCCTTAGGAGTGGGTGTGCAGGTAAGGACGCAGTGAATCGCATATGGAACAGTGATTCACATACATTGTTGTAATGTCCGCTGATTCCTGTACGGTGAATGCAGCGGCCGGCCTGTGCTGGACACACACTGCAGTCATTTCTGGGCCGTGTCTTGAGCCGATATTTCACTGTCGCGTGTCTGTGCTGGAGTGCTTATTTTAAATGTCAGCTGCGTTTGTTTTGTGTTTAAGAAAGGCCTGGTATGTATATCTGCACGGTGCTGCATTTTCCAACACACTGCACATTGGACCACATTGAGGAAAGTTGCTTGTAAGCTCAAATAAGTGGCTTTGTAAAGTGAACATTGGATATGTAAGCTGATGAGAATAAACCGCGCTTGGGTGTAAACGGTGATGGGAATATCGGTCAACAATGCGGTAAAGGCATTAAAGAAATGCATCATCCAAGCTATAGCTGCACCTACAGCTCCCATCATATGTGTCAGAGATTAGCAGCACTTTTTGTGTAAAACACGAAACACTTGCTGTCATTCATGACCTGTTCTGCAGCATACAAGGAAGAGTTTGAGGTGAGGATGTTTCATTTACAGATATTAGTTATTTGAAACCAAGAGTCAAATGCAAACATGAATGCATGGTTGTATTGTCTCCTGAAACTGATGTACAGCCTTACTGTATATATTTAGACTGCAAAGGAGGCACAAGCTGCACCTAAAGCAGCGCCACAAAAAGGACTATTCATAAAGACTGTTAAACGCTGCGCATAGGTGGAATAGATGCAGTAATAATTGCAATAAAAATGTTTTTTGATTACTGAAAAAAGATTAATGAAAATTATGCAAAATATTAATTACGATAAAATAGATAAGCTAATAATGAATCATTCCAATTTTTTTTTTTTTAAAAAAAGAACAAAAATGTAATTTTGAAATATTTTATGGACTATTATATGAGACCAAGTGTCAGGACATATATGGGTCATCAACGAGTAAGGTTTTTAAAAGTGTAAAAAAACAACATGATGGAGATATAAATAATTTTGAAGATTTATTAAGTTTTAACAACAAGATTATGCGGTTTTTATAATCAATTAACACTGCTTTTGTCATTTTTTACGAGAAGGACAAAATTTGTCACCAAAAAAGTAATTCCATTTAAGCAAAATTTCGGTTTTACCAAATGACTCTTTTGGTTATACCGAATGACGATACTTTCAAACAATGCTAACAGGCGGATATCTAGCTAACTGGCAAAAGGACAATCAAACATTTTATATTTAATACAAGATATAAAATATTACAACATTTTATAGCGGATATACCGAATGACCTGATGTATGTACGAGCAAGTGAAATCATGAATTTTTTCAAATAGTCAAGAGAGAGTTAGTTACTGTGCTTCATGGCCATGTGGCCTTTTGCAGGTGGCTGAATGATGTCACATCCTGTCACATGATATCGACAACATGACTTGATCCAAAATGGTCCATTTATACTGGTTATTCCAAATGACATCAATGAAATTAATTTTAACGGACATTATCTTTCATAACAAAGCAACGACTTATACACATAATTTTAACGCCATTTTGCGCTATGTTGATACATGATGTTATATATATTTTATTCTGCCATGATTTTATATTTATTACATTTTAAGATGTATTGGCCTTTGGATGGTTTAACCGAGTGACCTTTTGACACTTCAAAACCTTTAATATACATTTATATGTAGCAAAATATAATTAAAAACTTTTGGATTCAATAAAAGAGATCTAGTTGTACTACCTTACATATTTTGGATGTCATATCTTTATTTTTTATTATTATTATTATTATTATACATACTTTGGACAAAATAATGACCCATCACGTTATTGACCACATGTACTGTATGTGTCAGTGTGTTAACTGCAAACAATATGTTTCTTAATGTTTAGACTACAGACTATGATTTTGTTCTTTGCAACAAGCACTTGTTTTTATATTCCTAAATCCTAAAGTTTGATGCAAATGCATACTTTTTACAATAATAGGTGTATGTATACGTGTCTTTCACAGTGACAAGAGATTGAAGGCTTGCTTTATTAGCAATGGATTTTGTAAGAACAAATGTTTGTGAGTACTGTGGCATAGGGTGATGTCAAAGCCTAACACTGTCTGTAGTGCTGCCTTCACTGTTGCATCTACTAAATTGTTGTCTTTTAAAATCAATCAAATCATATTGGGTTTCTGAAATTCTAGTCAAAGATACACTGATTTGTGTATATGTGAATATATCCAGTGTAGTCCAGTTCTACTGATTTCACTGATCCCCAAGCAGATTTTTCAGTCGAACAAATTCAGCAAGATGTCTATATTTACTTATCAATTCAATCAAGAAATGAAGGAAGGTGGCAGCAAGCATAGAGAGAGAGAGAAGTCCTCTGCCCAGGGAGTGACGGCCTTCATGTTAATGCAGCATGGCATGATCTCCCTCAGGTCCTCCTCGTCTCTTTGAGGACTGGATCACTTTTTTATTCCCCTGAAAGCAACCTTACAGTCTGGGAAGAAGCACCAGCTCCTGATCTATATCTGACCTATTTGAGTTTAAATGTAGAATGTCCTTTTTAAAGGGCAGTCGCTGTTCTTGTTGAGGCAGATTATTCCGTCAGATTATCCATGTCTGTCCCTGTGTCTCACATTGTCTTGATGATGGAAACTGATTTAGGAACATGATGTCTTGATGATGTCAATGCAGATTTATTCCATTATGCTTATATGTTGACGGCGAGGAGAGAGGGTGGATGATACCTGCTGCTTTGATAAATTAAAGCGAGCTAATTAATTATAAGCACAAATTCATCCAGACAGAATCTGCAGTGGTTGTTGTCAGTGCACTGAAAAAATTATACTTGGTTTGGTTAAAAAAAAAAAAAAAAAAAATTTTTTTTATATATATATATATATATAATTTATTACAGCCAAATGTATTAGGTTTAAGTCTTAAATTTATTTTTAAAGGGGTTTAGACATGGATTTTTTTTTATTATTTTTAATATTTTAATATGTTAATATGAGGTTCACTTATAATGTTAATAATGTTATTTTCACACACACACATACACACACACACACACACACAAACACACACAAATAAACTATTAATTTCAAATCATATTCTGACCCTCTGTCTGAAATGATCTGTTTTTAAGGGGCGGCTCCTTTAAGGCTTGTCGGTAAACGACCACTGTTATGATTGGCTAACTTCATTGCATAGGAAACAGTATCAACACGCACTCGCTATTGCAAGTGAGTAAGTCTTTTGAAAACATTATAACCATCATTGACAGACAGAACATAATGAAATCATTTAACTTACGGTTACGATGCAGCTGCTGTCAGATCGTCTGCTTCATTTTTCAACAAAAGTGTCTTTGCGAACTCGCCATTACGCTGGGCCTCGCTGACAAAGCGAAATGCTCTGAGCAATCAGTGGTGTGTTTACCCACCACAAAAAGCACACAAGTATTTGATACACTGCCGATTTTGCAGGTTTGCCCACTTACAAAGCATTTAGAAGTCTGTAATTTTTATCATAGGTACTCTTCAACTGTGAGTGACGGAATCTAAAACAAAAATCCAGAAAATCACATTGTATGATTTTTAAGTAATTAATTGGCATTTTACTGCATGACATAAGTATTTGATACATCAGAAAAGCAGAACTCAATATTTGGTACAGAAACCTTTGTTTGCAGTTACAGAGATCACACGTTTCCTGTAGTTCTTGACCAGGTTTACACACACTGCAGGGATTTTGGCCCACTCCTCCATACAGACCTTCTCCAGATCCTTCAGGTTTCGGGGCTGTCGCTGGGCAATACGGACTTTCAGCTCCCTCCAAAGATTTTCTATTGGGTTCAGGTCTGGAGACTGGCTAGGCCACTCCAGGACCTTGAGACTCTTCTTCTGGAGCCACTCCTTAGTTGCCCCGGCTGTGTGTTTCGGGTCGTCATCATGCTGGAAGACCCAGCCACGACCCATCTTCAATGCTCTTACTGACGGAAGGAGGTTGTTGACCAAGATCTGAAGATACATGGTCCCATCCATCCTCCCTCAATACAGTGCAGTCGTCCCGTCCCCTTTGCAGAAAAGCATCCCCAAAGAATGATGTTTCACCTCCATGCTTCACGGTTGGGATGGTGTTCTTGGGGTTGTACTCATCCTTCTTCTTCCTCCAAACACGGCGAGTGGAGTTTAGACCAAAAAGCTCTATTTTTGTCTCATCAGACCACATGACCTTCTCTCATTCCTCGTCTGGATCATCCAGATGGTCATTGGCAAACTTCAGATGGGCCTGGGCATGCACTGGCTTGAGCAGGGGGACCTTGCGTGCGCTGCAGGATTTTAATCCATGACGGTGTAGTGTGTTACTAATGGTTTTCTTTGAGACTGTGGTCCCAGCTCTCTTCAGGTCATTGACCAGGTCCTGCCGTGTAGTTCTGGGCTGATCCCTCACCTTCCTCAGGATCATTGATGCCCCACGAGGTGAGATCTTGCATGGTGCCCCAGACCGAGGGAGATTGACCGACATCTTCCATTTCTAATAATTGCGCCAACAGTTGTTGTCTTCTCACCAAGCTGCTTGCCTATTGTCCTGTAGCCCATCCCAGCCTTACACAGCTCTCTGGTCTTGGCCATTGTGGAGAGGTTGGAGTCTGTTTGATGGAGTGTGTGGACAGGTGTCTTTTATACAGGTAATGAGTGGAGAACCGGAGGGCTTCTTAAAGAAAAACTAACAGGTCTGTGAGAGCCGGAATACTTACTGGTTGGTAGGTGATGAAATACTTATGTCATGCAATAAAATGCCAATTAATTACTTAAAAATCATGCAATGTGATTTTATGCATTTTTGTTTTAGATTCCGTCACTCACAGTTGAAGAGTACCTATGATAAAAATTATAGACTTCTACATGCTTTGTAAGTGGACAAACCTGCAAAATCAGCAGTGTATCAAATACTTGTTCTCCACACTGTATTTGAATTGACAAAATGAAAAAAGTTCTCTAAACTTTTGGGATGTAAGTTAAACTCAAAACAGCAGCAAAAGAAAAAAATATAATGAGTTGAATTTTTTTTTTTTACAGCGTTAACATTTTGTTATTCAGTGTTTAATTAAGTTTACTTAATATAATTAATATACTTATTATAAATAAAATAATATTAATATAAATAGACAACTTTGAAAGGTCTTAATCATGATGTTGTTTTAAAATATACATCATATTTTCTGCTATGTACAAAATGTAACACACCAGACAAATGAATAAACCCACAATAATTTCTGCAGTCAGTAAAGCTAGCCATTCTGCACATTAACAGTCATGGTGAGAAGAGAAAATACTAACAAAATTGTTTCTTTAATTTTTTTCTATGGGGAGTTTGCTTTTAGACACAGAACAAAACATGTTTAAAACAGAAATCTTGATTTTTGATAAGACCTATATATTTTTGATAAGATCTTTTTTCGGTGTGAGAATTATGGTTTATTTCATGTGTCCTTTTGATTACATCATTGTCCCTACATCATTTCTTGGTGAAATTGTTCATCTCTAAGGAGGTGGCTGAGCAGAGTTTATGTTTGTCAGCTCTGTAAGAGAGCGAGAGATTTATCGACTGGCCACTACACTGAGGAAGGTCCAGAGCACAGCCAAAGCTGTATAATAAAGAGCAATACTCTGCAAGGGAAAGCAGTAGAATAAAGGCTTCAGCTCCTTGATTTACCCACCTCCAAAGACAAACAGGCCTTTTCGACACATCTACTTGGTAAAAACGTCAACCAGAACTATACTGATTTTGCCTTAAACGTCAGAAGATAAATGACCTGAATCAAATGTACTCACTGTGTGTGTGTGTGTGTGGTGCGCTTGTGTCTGATTCTTCTTGAGACGGCTTGTGAGGAGTGGAGTTAATTGTAAATGTGTGAACGCCTGAAGTCTCGTGCTTCTATCACAGCTGTGTTTGTTTGTCAGAGAGAAACACATGTCAGTTAGATCCTGGAGTCTGTCATGTCCATGGACACCAGGTGCTGGGAAGGAATAAGGACAAGAGAGCCTGACACGAGGTCAAATTGTTACTACTGGTTTCAGAGAAGTGGGAAAGGAAACCCTGGGTACATTATACCAACTCAGTATGTTATCTGATACAGAGGTTGTGTAAAAGATACATTGCAAATTTGTTTCAGAAAAATGTTACAAAAATGCTGTCACTGGGGTGGTACCCTTTCAAAAGATACACCTTTGTACCTTATTTACCACCTATGGTGCATATTAGTACCTTAAAAGAACATATTTGTACCTAAAAGGATATCGCGACAGTGCCAGCTTTTGTACCTTTTATTCTGAGAGTTTACCTTAATTTGTCTGTTGTTTCAGTCTATTATTTATAAGTGAAACCTTGTGAAAAAATGTGCACTTAATTGTATTGAATGTGCACTTGTTGTGTACTGCAAATCTTTTAGTATCATTTTTAAAAATGAAATAATATAATATCAGTTAGTCCTTAATAAAAGGACGCGTAAGTGTACTTAAAGAGAGTGCACTTTCAGGACTGTTTATTAAAACACTTAAATAGATAGTTCACCCAAAAACGAATTACTCATCCTAATGTCGTTTCAAGCCCGAAAGACTTTCGTTCATCTTCGGAACAATGCTTTGGCTATATGTGAATAAAAACCTAAATTAAATCTGTTCATCATATAAAGCGATCGAGTCTCTTCAGAAAATTGGGACTAAACCACTCATATGGATTAGTTTTACGATCACTTTCTGAACTTTTTGAAGCGTGAAAGTGGTAGTTGCGTAGCTGTCTATGGAGGGACAGAAATCTCTCAGATTTCAACAAAAAGATCTTTTGAAAAGATCTTCACTCCGACACGAGGGTGAGTAATTAATGACAGAATTTAAATTTTTGGGCGAACTAACCCTTTCTATATCTAGAATTCAGATACCCTTGTTATTTGCGACACCAGTGGCCGTTAAGTGAACTGCAGCCAGCAACTTATTGCTTGTGCTCTCACTCGCTCACACATAATGCACAAGAGACTAGTGGCAAAGTTATTTTTCGTTCTTTGTGTAACGGAGGCCAGCTAGTTGTCGCTGTGCGATTAAACCTCACTCCTCTGATCTTGACTCCTCTGAACTTGTTAGAGCGTCCGACTCCCACACTGGAGACCTGGGTTCAAGGCCCGCGCAGAGCGGGGCGAGTAGGACCTGGGTGAGGGGTTACATTGGTGCCGTGACCCGGATGGGAGTGAGGTTTAGGGAGGTGAGCCATCCACACCGCTGAAAGCAACATTTAGATGAATATGTAAATATGTACTGTGTGCTTTCCTCAATAACAAAATAAACACACAAAAAAAATGACAATGAGAAAGCATCAGTTAAGAAAGCATCTGATAGTGATGTGGATCTGTTTGCAGAAGCTCTGCAATTCGCCTGCATCATGTCGACAGATGAGGTCATTAAAATTACATCATGTTCTGTTAGTCTGAATATAAAACATGTTTGTCTCATAGACTATATAGATCTGCGAGACTAGTTTGAATCATTCCCTTTTCTTTGCATGACACATTGACATTGCTGTACAGAATAGCTCCTTCTGTATTATCCTGAACATTGTATAAGCATTCGTTTCATGTGTCATTGAACAGAAGAGAGATTCTCGGGAGCGTACGTAAATCAGTCTACATTTAAATTCTGTCAATTCTCAAACATTACTTTGTCTCTCAGCCATCAACTGATTGCAAAGGAAATAATTGGATTTTTTTGTTTTAAAAGTGTCTTCATTCCTTTCACCCAGAGTTCAATCTGTCAAGTGAGGTTTTGCTTGATTAGGTTGTGACATAAACTAAAGGCTACATGGCTGTATAAAAAGGGCAATGAGATCATATTTGATCATAGTTTTGACAGGATGTAATGTACACTAAACACTATTTGCTAATTTGATAAGCCCCGCCCCAGCTCCTGTTTCAGTGGGACATAGGTCAACATAGAAGGAAGCAAAATTATTTTTGTCAAACCAATTGGAAATTGACTTTGCTGATGGAACTAATGGAATAAGTCTTGTGCCATAAATGATGTTTTATTAACAAAGCTCGGGAGCACGTTCAGATAATCTAACCAATCAGCGTGAGAGAAGGCATATACGTAGAGCCGACTCACCTCGGTTCCACGACAGTTTTTCCAGCATCCCTCCTCCACCCCAACTCCTCACTCTCGATTACTCCTATGGTGGGAGGGGTACTCTGGGTTCTGGTCAAATTCTGAACGTAGAGCTTCTCCCCAGACAGCACAGCAAATATTCCATACCTTATCTGATTACATGTAAGTGTGAACCAGTGGATATGGATATGTGGGGAATGGGATTCCTAGTAGAAGTTGTATGTTGCAGACAGGGTTTGTCTCTGATGTGCTTGGTTGTCTGTCATCCCACATTTAATCAAATGAGGCTGCTGAAGGATCTAAGGATTCTCAAAAGCAACCAGTGTGTGTGTGTGTGTGTGTGTGTGTGTGTGTGTGTGTTACTTTAGAGAGCACCCATACATCTGTGTTGTTTAATTTTCTATGTTTTTTTTATATGATTTAATTTTATAATCATTTATACTTAGTAGTCATTTATGTAGTTGTCATTTGATTAATAATTTATTCATATTATTATTATTTGATTTACACAATTTAATCATATATTCATCATTTTATTATTATTAGTCATTTGTCATTTTCAATTGCTTATTATTTTTTAATCTTTCGATTGTAGGGTTTCATAGAACGTGGAATGTTTGTCTTCATAAATAAGAGATAAGAGAAATAAAGCCATTTCAAGGGGTTTTTGGGATGCTGTAGTGAAGCAGTTTGGTATAACCGACCTTGCTGTATTTGTGCTGGTCAGACAAAGTCTGGGCATTGAAACATATGGAACTAAGATTATTCAATAAACCATTTTATAACCATCACTTAATCTCCTGCTCTTCTTGGCTTTCTCAGTCAACTTCTTGGCTGATAGAACACTTTTAATATAGTTTTGGGTACCAGACAAAATACTCATTTTGGGTACCAGACCAGACTTGCTGTTAACAGGTGTTGGATATTAGAAAAAATTCTAAAGGCTGCTGACTGGTTTTGAAATCCAGGCAAAACGGGATGTCTTCTGGCAGGGATTTGACATCCGGGTCCGGATGTGATATTTCTGATGTGGAGATGTGGCACAGCGAATGAAGGAGGAGAAAGTCAGACCTTAAGTGGCCTTTCTAGGTCATATTTGCATTTCAATAGAATCATTTTAGCTAGATACATATCTCACCCTGAAATAATAAATTACAAATATTGGCTTTGTACATACGATTTCTTTTTTAAATATCAAACTCATTTGTTGAAGGCCTAAATTGCAGTAATAAATTTCTGGCTCCATCTTTATAAAAATTCCAGACAAATTGACTCTTGTCAGGAGTGTGTTAGTTTAGTTTTGTTTAGGGTACGTTTACACGACAATGATGTACTAAAACGGAAAAAAAAAATTTCTTTGTGTCTTTTGCGTAGAGACAACAAGTTGCCAAAACGATCCCTGCTCGTTTCACTGTATTCTGCTGCTAGGCCAGTAGTTGGCGATGTCATTTTGTAAAGAAACACTAGGCACCTATAGACTAAACACGCAATACGCATGTGCGTGACGTTTTCAGAAATTCGTGTTTTTGTAGTCTACATGGAAAGAATTATGGTATCGGTTTCAAAAACTTGCAGATTGAAACCCGTTTTCAAAAGCGCCGTTGTCGTGTGAATGAACAGCCGAAACACATAAAAAGTTTTCCATTTTTAGTTAAAAATGAGGTTGGGTAAACAGCCCCTTTTTACGCATATGCGAGGGTCAGCATACAGTGCGCATGACGTGAATTTCGTCATCAGAAGAGTATGCGCGTAAAAGAAAACCTGCGTAAACAGAACAGACCGGAACGCATGCAAGCAACAGCGACAATGGAGGCCTACATAGACAAGACATTGTTTCAAGACATTAGAAAGTACCCTCATTTGTACAACTCTAGCATGAAGGTATCCAAAAAAATTTACATGGGTTGTAGTGCGTAGCGAGAGATTGCTCAAAACTGCACATGCGCCGAATGCCTGTGTACATCTGCGAGTGTACTTTGCAAGGCTGTGTGTTCGACTCTCCACGTACGCTAGCGTACTAAGTATACCCAGGGCTTTAGGTTGGTTTTGTTCTATTCCTCTGTTCCCTGTCATTGTTAATTTCCATGGTTGTTAATGAGTTACACACCTGTTCCCCGTTGTGTTAATGAACATCTCTTGCGTATTTAAGCCCTGCGTTTTCCTTAGTTCCTTGTCTAATGTTAACGTCATGTGTAAGCGTGTAGTGCTTTGTTCTTCCTGGTATTCATTATAAGTTAGTTTGATCGTCTTCTTGCGTCACACGTCTCTCTTGGATTATCTGCTGCAGCTCACTGTAACAACTCTCCAATGGTGAGACTGCAGCGATTGGCCTAATTCAAAAAGAATTTGTTTAATGTGATATGAAAACTTCCATATGTCTCTCACCCATTCCTCTGAAACTATATTGGGTATCTATCTGTCATTCCTTTTGAAATAACTCTTGGATGATCTCAGTGCCCTCTTCTGTTGCTTGCATACAGAGTATTTGAGATTTTTCATTTCAACTGTTTGTTCTAAAAAGGATTTTTGCATGCTCTTTAGTGTCTATTTTGGGTATAGTTGTGTTATTAATACATTCATGAATCAAATGAAGTTGCAAAAGAATGGATTGATTGTTTTTGTGAATTTTACTCTTTGACAAAAGGGAAAATGTCTAAAACAGATGAATTCCATTTTAGATAAAGCTTGAATACTGGACCTCTTGATTAGAAACGAGGCCACCTGTGAAACATTTAAAACGCTTCCATATATGAGTCATATGTCTATTTATATATATTAGCATATGCATATAAAGCAAATATATATTTAAAATAAAAATGGCATAAATACATCACACAAAGCATAAATTCTGCTTATCTCTTTCGATTTCTTGATGTGCCATTTGGAATATCTGTCAGGGGGTGTCGAAAACTACCCACATTGTGTGTGTGTGTGTGTGTGTGTGTGTGTTATTTTGGGGGATGGGCCCAGCGAGATTTTGGGTTTATGAAAGCTGGGGGAGGGGAGCACTCTGCACTTTTGTGCTGCATTCACTCAAGACAATAATGACTGACATCTCAATGAACTTATGAGGAAAAAGACCAGATCACACCTGTCACAGAGCCTCTGTGTTTGTTTATAACCATGAGAACAGTGACTGTACGGATAGAAATTCACGAAATTGCACATATGACAGACACGGCACACCAATGATGGTCTGGTTGTTCACCGGCAGCCAGTGGAAAGGGTTCTGGAAGGGGGATGGGCTGAAGGATTAGCCTCCTAAATCTATTAGAAATTCATTCATACTAAATTCACTTATCAAGATGCTGAAGAAAAAAGGGCTGCTCTCTCATATTGGTGGTGAAGAGTAGGTGAATTGACCCAGTTGTTCTGTATTCCTGTAAAAAGGTCACTTGACGTCATCTTCTCCTGAAACTACTGTACGTCAGCTTGAGGGGAATTGGAACAGTTATTTGTTGTGGTTTCAAAGGAATATCTGTCTCATACAACAAATCGTTCTACTCTTGTATGCTGAATAGTCAGTACAGAGTTTCTGTGCTACAATACACAACATAGTAGGCTAACAAATGTGACTCAAAACACCTGTTAAGATAGCGTGCACACCTTTACACCTTTACCGTTTACATGTGAGGAACCATGGATACATTCCCATTGCTCCATAGTGGTTTGCAAAGTGGACTTCACACCGAAAGGGTTTAATCTTTCGTCTCAGTCCGATCTTTTTATCCATGAGACATCCTCACTACTACTTGAAGTGAGTAAAATAACTCAAAGTGAGCATTGTTCTTAATCTTAATTTGTTTAGTACACTAGATACTTTTGTGTGAGTATACACAAGATGATAGATATAATTTCAATTATCATAACCCAACAGTTGACACATTATAAAATAAAACCACTTTTATTTTTATTTTAAAAATTGCAACAGTCATTTAAATTGAGGTCCTGTTTTGTTGTTGGTGGTATTTTTTGTTAAACTTTAACTTTATAAGTGCAAAGTCCCTTTAAAGGCAAATGTTACTGAAGAGACACGATTGCTTCATATGATGAACAGTGGCATGCTCTACAGGGGCAGATTATTGATTATTAAAGACTTATTTTCTCGTGGTTCTTTACACAATGCTACATTTTGACCACAAAACACTTTTACCACAGTGCATGATTTGTAAACGAATACATTTTAATGTTTGCATCACATTCATAGCTTTTCTGACAGAAAACTTTCTTGGTTGCTCACCTGGTACAACATTGCAAGTTTTCTGAAACACAAATCACGATAAAAGAGCTCAAAAACTTGTAGAAGCAAGCTAAAATGGCATGGTTTTTTCAGCAACTGCATTTTTTCCTCACGTTTGCTTTTGTTAACACTATCAGGTAGGTTTTGGGAAGGGTTTTGTGTAGTTGGTACTTAAAGGTACTTAAACTTATAATTTACTCACCCTCAAGTTTTTCCAAATCTTTATGAATATCTGTCTTCTGCTGAACACAAAACAAGATATTTTAAAGAATGTCAGTAACCAAACAGTTGATGGACTCCATTGACTTCCACAGTATTTTTTTCCATTCTATGGAAGCCAATGGAGTCCATCAACTGTTTGGTTACTGACATTCTTTAAAATATCTTGTTTTGTGTTCAGCAGAAGAAAGAAGTTCAAACAAATTGAGGGTGAGTAAATGATGACAGAATTTTCATTTTTGGGTGAACTATCCCTTTAAATCTATATCTGTGTTTGTGTGTCTTTTATGAATTGGATTCTATTAGATTTGAGTGTGTGTGTTTTTGGCTTTACAGCTTCTCTGTTTAGCTGGTACTGTGGATACTGACTTTTAATACACTATATGCAGGGCTGCTTGAGGAAGTGGGCGCGATGGCCAATGCCTCAACAGACCTGGACAATGCTGAGGCCCAGAGACAGCTCAACAACAACAACAGGCCTGCAAGCACAGGATTCTGGGAAACAGAGACCACCAGTTCCAAACTATTTGAGTGCTCCCGCATCAAAGCACTAGCAGGTACGTGGAAGATCTGATAGTTCTGTGGCTGCGTGTGTCTATACTGTGAGCAAATATACGCTACCATTCAAAAGTTTGGAGTCAGTAAGATTTGTGTTAAAAAGTAATATTTTTATTCAGCATTTCTATTTCTAATAAATGCTGTTCTTTTGAACTTTCTAGTCATCAAATCCTGAAAAAATGATCACGGTTTGCACTAAATTATTAAACAGCACAATTGTTTATCATATATATTTATATATATATATATATATATATATATATATATATATTTATTGAGCAGCAAATCAGCATATTAGAATGATTTCTTAAAGATCATGTGACACTGACGATTGGAGTAATGATGCTGAAAATTCATCTTTTGCATCACAGGAATAAATGATATTCCAATTATAAAACAGTTCTTTTAAATAGTAATAATATTTCATAATATTTCTGTTTTACTTTGTTTTTGATCAAATAAACTTGCTGAGCAGAAGAGACTTCTCTCAAAAACATGAAAAAAATCTTACAGACCCTAAACTTTTGAATGGTAGCGTATATATTAGTTATGCTTCTTTATACATATTAAAAATCTTGCTAATACTAAGTGTAATGCTAATGCTACCTGATCATTATTTTCCAAATTCTGATATTTATGTTTGCATTAATGCATTTAGCAGATGCTTTTATACAAAGTGAATTACAAAAGCAAAGAGCCAACAATATTTGTAATATATGATGCAAGCTTTATTAGCCATCTAGATTTTTTTTTTTTTTTAAAGAGGACCTATTATTCCCTTTTACAAAGTCTGGATTTTGTTTTTGGGCTCTACTAGAATAGTTTTCATGTTTGAATGTTCAGAAAAGACCTTATTTTTCACATAGTTTACATTGTTGCTGCTCCTCTCTTCGGTCGGTCAGTAACGCTCTGTTTAGTTTCTGTCTCTATGAAGCCCCTCCTTCCGAAAAGCGCAATGTGCTGTGATTGGTCTGCTGGACCAGTATGTTGTGATTGGTCGAATGTGTTTTGGAAATGTCACGCCACTTAACCACGTTAGATCCAGGGTGGGAAAAAGAGCGTCTCTTGGACATGGCGACAGCGCATGACTAACGCAACTCAACCAGGCCCCACCCCTTTTTTTGCGTGTACCAATTATTTAATTGCAGACTGTTTTCATGCCCAAACAGCAACATGACACACTACTGAAAGTTGAAAATGTAAAAAGGCACAATAGCTCATCTTTAAAGATTAATATTAAGTGACAACGGCAAAGATAACCTAAATGTAAAAATAGGAAGAATCACCATATACAAATAAATATACAATATTGATTGATAAATGAAAAAAAACCCTCGAATAATGACATTGTGTAACCTTAATATTTTTTTGTTTGTGTCTTTCTGTCATCCTACCAGATGAGAGGGACGCAGTACAGAAAAAAACCTTTACTAAGTGGGTAAACTCTCACTTGGCCCGTGTGTCCTGTCGTATCTCTGACTTGTATAATGACCTGAGAGACGGCTACATGCTCATCAGACTGCTGGAGGTGCTGTCAGGAGAGATGCTGGTGAGTATAATAATCATAAAAGCACCGCCAGAGAAAACAGCAGTTGAACAACTTTCCACCCAAAGGTTTTGACTTTCTAAAATTGGTATGAAACAGAAGCTGCGATAGCCTTTTCTTTCCTATTGTGACATACACTCATCAGCTACTTTATAAGTTACACCTGTTCAACTACTAATGCAAATATCTATTCAGCCAATCACATGGCAGCAACTTAATGCATTTAGGCATGTAGACATGGTCAAGATGATCTGCTGAAGTTTAAATTGAGCATCAGAATGGGGAAAACGGTTTGAACGTGGCATGCTTCTTGGTACCAGATGGGCTGTTTTTACGAAACTGCTGATCTACTGGGATTTTCACACATAACCATCTCTAGGGTTTACAGAGAATGATCCGAAAAAGAGAAAATGTCCAGTGAGTGGCAGTTCTGTGGGCGAAGATGCCTTGTTGAGGTCAGAGGTCAAGGAGAATGCAGAAGAGCGTCTCTGAACGCACAACACGTCAAAAGTAGAAGCACATGGGCTGAGAACGGCAAACTGAGGCTTCAAAACATTTCCTGGACTGATGAGTCTCGATTTCTGCTGAAACGGTCATGATAGAGTCAGAATTTGGCGTAAACAACCTGAAAGCATGAATCCATCCTGCTTTCTGTCAATGGTGGTGCTGGTGGTGTAATGCCGTGAGGGATATTTTTTTGGAAAACTTTGGGCCCCTTAAAACCAACTGAGCATTATTTATACGCCACAGCCTACCTGAGAATTGTTGTGGATCATGTCCATCCCTTTATGACCACAATGGACCCATCTTCTGATGGCTATATCCAGCAGGAGAACATCCCATGTCGTAAAGCTCAAATCATCTCAAACTGGTTTCTTGAACAAGACAATGAGTTCACTAAACTCAAATGGCTTCCACAGTCACCAGATCTCAATCCAATAGATCAGCTTTGGGATGTGCTGGAACGGGAGATTCGTCTGACAAATCTGCAGCAACTGCGTGATGCTATCAACATGGACCAAAATCTGTGAGGAATGTTTCCAGCACCTTGTTGAATCTGTGCCATGAAGTATTAAGGCAGTTCTGAAGGCAAAGGGGGTCTAACTAATAAGAGTGTATATCTGATTGAAATGAGAGATGTAGGGTTGGACTTAATTTTGTCCATGGGGAATTGATTGGATGGTTGGATAATTGTGGTTTACTATTGGTTGATCTCATGTGAGTGACAGGCTGTCCTGCCCTCGCACCAGTAAACGCATCATCATTGGGGTAATCCAGAAACTTACTGTCGCATATACCCTGAACTCTCGGTTGATTATTTTTTTATAATACATAATGTACATGAGGTGATTGTTTATATCATGTATATCACAGTGGTGTTCAATAAAACCATGTGATTACTTGCATTTGATACTTTATTTGAACAAATATTGTCACATGGTTGTAATATATGTATTTTAAGTCATTTTAAAAGCTATTGTTGTATAGGTTTATTTTTATTACGACAAAAAATAATCAGATTACTCGATTAATCATCAAAATAATTACTTGATCACCATAATATTTGTTAGTGACCGCCCTAATTTATATACTATTATAGTTTGTATTCATATTTTTAATTAGCATTTAGCTTTATATTTTCAATTTTAATTTTTAGTAATTTTGTGGTTTCATGTGCTTTTGTCATTTTTATAAAAAAAAAAATTATATTACTATTTTAATTTAATTTAATTTATTTTTATTTCAGGTTTAGTTGTTATTTATTTTCTAATGAGTAATTTTAGTGCTTCAACTTAAACTTAATTTAGTTAGTTGCCATTACAACGTTTATAATTTTTGTTTAATATTTATAGTTAATATTTTATTTCAATTACTCAAAAATGTTTATAATATTTCGGTTTTAGTTAACGATAATATCACTGCTTTATGTACTTTGAGGGATGAATATGGGAAGTTTCTTGCTCACGTGTTTGATATGTTCTTATTTTAAGCCTCGGCCCACAAGAGGCAGGATGAGGATTCACTGTTTGGAGAATGTGGATAAGGCTCTTCAGTTCCTCAAAGAACAGAGGGTTCATCTAGAAAATGTTGGTTCTCATGATATAGTTGATGGGAACCACCGCCTCACTCTCGGCCTCATCTGGACCATCATCCTTCGCTTCCAGGTAAGAGTTTAGACTCCTTTGGTATTTTTGAGACTGCCACCGCCATATAATTGACTTTAAGAGAAATCTCTGTGTACTGAACTCTGGGTCGTCTATTCTAGTACACTAGTGCTGGATTTAAGTGATCTGATGAGGTCTGTTCTGTAAAGAGGTGGGCATATTTTGATCTGTGGGGGTGTTTGATCCCTGTCTGCCCTTTATGTCCCCTGTTGAGTGTGTGATCACTGTCTGTGTGGTGCCAGTGTGGCTGTATGGCCGATTGTCAATACCTACATTACGTACTGATAGATAGCAGTGGAGTGGGCAAAAGATGTCCCAAATGATACACTTCATGTGTACTTACAATGACCGTGAACAATGATCGTGAACTCCACAAGACCATAGGGTGACCAATTTCTCATTTTAAATTTCAGATGGGTACTTGCAAGTGCCCTCTTTGCAGTCACAAATGCTTATATAGCACATAAGTAATATTAACTACTTTTATGGTGTTTTTCTATTAAAGAAGAATTCTGTGAATTTTATTGAATTAAAAGTATACATTTAAAAAAAATATAAATAAATAAACACAAGGTTAACACAAAGGTTAGGCCACCCAAAAAATTAAACTCTGTAATTACTCACCCTCGTGTTGTTTCAAACCTGTAAGACTTTCGTTCATTTTTGGAACACAAATGAAGATTTTTTTAATAAAATCTGAGCCAGTTCTGTGCTCTCCATTGACAGTCTACGCAACGACCACTTTGACGCTTCAAAAAGTTCATAAAGAGATCGCAAAACTAATCCATATTAATTTATTCTTCGCAAAGACCCGCCCCCTTTAGTTACCGTTGAAATGCTGAAAAGCCATGCGCTCTCACGCCACACATCATGTTCTCACGAAGTGAAAAATACATCCTGGAGCAAAGAGGACACTGACAACGTATGAAACAGTTTCATATTTAAAATCTTGTAATCTTTTAAAGAAGTTTAAACAATAAATAGCGTCTAGTGTCTCTTTAATGTGTCGTGACAGATCGCTGTAGCTCCTCGAGAACCGATCATCTCTTCATACTAGTTCATTTATAGCATCAAATAAACATGAATGAACATCAGAAGGAATGTTGTTTCAATTCTTCAAGTTCAAGTTCACCAATGTTAATCTACTAACTCCCCTGTCTGCTTTGTCAGACAAAATGGTGGATTCGGGGTTATGATTGGCTAGATCGCCTGTCAATCAAACTCTTTGCAAAGGGTCAATTGAACGATTTAGTCCAATTTTCGCTTTATATGATGGACAGATTGAATTTAGGATTTTATTTACATATAAACATTGTCCAGCAAACATAAAGAGAAGCTCAACTGAACCTGCTTGATGCGCGAGAACAAGCCTCTTCCGGAAGCTCAAACGTGCTGCGTAACACACGAGAAAGAACCTCATTGGTTCTCGCACGCATGCTTGATTTTCCGTTTACCATAACTTATGTGTGAGTTGATGAATGTTCATCGGCTATGTGAATTAAAGCCAAAATTCAATCTGTTTATCATATAAAGGGATTGTGACAAAACCACACAATTCGTATGGATTAGTTCTACGATCTCCCTTTTGAAGCATCAAAGTGGTAGTTGCGTGTTAAGGGACAGAAAGCTCTCAGATTTTATTAAAAAGATCCTAATTTGTGTTCCGAAGATGAACAAAAGTCTTACGGATTTGAACGACATGATTTTTGGGTGAACTCTTTAAGTACACTTTTAAAAAGTGCAATATGTAAACTTGATAATAATGTCAAATTAAATGTTTTACTTTAAAATATGTTTTAAATCACACGGCCTTAATTATATTTTAACCATGTTTCAAAGATGACAGAAGTAATTATGGAAAGCATATAAAGATGTACTTTAGTCCTACTTAGGGATGCACAATATATCAGACACCATATCGGCCGATATATGTTCATTTTTAATGTTATAAAAAATTTTTGCTGATATATATAAAGCTGATAAATAATGGCTGATTTCCTTCAGATGAGACACTTCAGATGAGCACTGTCCACCATTTTGATTTTGATTTGCTTCAAATATGATTGGAGTCACTTTAAAAAGTACAGTCATGTGCAGCTCAAGTCTGCCATACAGGCTAAATAAAATTATAAAGAGAACATTATAATTGTGTGCTTGGGACATGGCTTTTAATGGTGAAAAACTTTTGTCTTTGCAACCAATTATATAAAAACTTGGATTTAGATTTATCTGCCAATAAGTCAATTATCGGCTTTCAAATATAAAGAATTATCAGTATCGATGCATCCCTAGTCCTACTTAAGTGGCCAAAAAAGCACTCTTAAGTTTAACCAATTTCATTTAATATAATTTTAAACTAAAACACATTTTCATTTAATTGTAAATAACATGTAATTAAGTGTCTGTAAACATTATATTCAGTTCACACTTAAGTTTATTATTTACATAATAAGTAAGCTAAAGTGTACTTTTTTTTACAAGGTATCCTAGGGTTTTCTCATCTTGCTCCTATCCTGAATATTTTATAGAGCTCTGTGTCCATGTAACTACAAAGTGCAGAGCAGCTCAGAGTTTGTATTATCTGTCATCTCTTGGCTTTGTCAGTAAAGCAGTGGCAGGTTACCCAGAATGCCGTTCGACTGCAGCCCAGTAAGTTGATGCTGTGGTGATTCTGGATGCAGGGACTGAGAGAGGTGGAGTGTCACTCGATCCACCAAGCGTGCCGTAGAGATCACGGGGTGGGGCTGTCGTTCGCGCTCACCTCTTGTCCTTTCTTGATTCTTCCTCTTCCTCTCTCTTGTTCATTCTACCACCTCCCTCCTTGATATTCCTCTTCATATCCTGTCTCCATATTTGCCGGAACATCTCTCCGCTCCCCTATTTATCTCCTTTTCTTCCCTCCCCGTCTCTGTTGGAGTTCACACTGCTCAGTCAGCAGGTAAGGCCTAACACTGCAGCAGCCGAACAGAGCGAGAGAGAGAGAGAGAGAGATAGAGAGAGAGAGAGGGGGAATTAGGAAGAGGGCAGATGGGAAAGCAGTAAGGCAAAAGAAACATGGAAACTATCTTGTGGACCAGAAGTGTTACAGATGTAGAAATATATTTAAGCTACGCTGTGATGAAGGATTCACATTTGCTTTCTCTTGTTGTGTATTATTCATCATAAATCTGTGTTTACACGTCCTTTCTTCCATTTGTATTTTGCTTCTTAGCTACTCTTGTTTTAAGCATAAGGCTTTGTAAATTTTTGTTAAATTGATGTCTCACCCAAGCGTGCAAGAAAAATAAACTTAATTCAAGATATATTGTTTGAAGAAAAGTCTTCTTAACCTAATGTTGCTTCTTAAGTAAATGTATCTTGTTTTAAGCAAGTTTAAAGGACTAAAGACTGAAATATATACTTTTGCAGTGCTGTTCTTTGAGGTTGTGGATATTGATCATGTATTGGCTGCATGATGCGAGAAATTCAATATGACGAATGGTCTTGGGACACTCAGGAGACACTGTAGTTTTATAATGTGCTTACACAAATGTGTTCGGGGATGTGCGCGTGTGTGTGGGTTCTTGTAGATATGGTTTATGAGGGCACAAATGTGTATAATGACATTGGTATTACAACTTCCTGTTTCCTTATAAAGCAAATGGCCTAAAAAAAACCACACTAAACTGTTTTTATTTAAAAAATGACAAGTTTTCTGTGAAGGGTAGGTTTAGGGGTAGTGTTACTATAGGGGGATTGAATATACAGTTTGTACAGTATAAAAATCATATGGAGAGTGCCTATATACCACATATAGAAGTATTTGTTGGAGAGAGAGAGAAGGTTCACATATGCCACACTATAAGGCATGATATTTTCAAAGCGTGTCCTTGTGCCACTCATTAGTATGCATCATGTCAGAGTAACAAAATTGGTGCAGTTGCTGTCATATGCGATGATGAGACGACACTAAACACAGTATGACATATGTGGGCTGATACCAGATCAGACCAGTTAGTAAGCAACACACACTAGGCTAATATAATCACATTAAATACTGTAAACAATGTATGACTAGTTAGTGCTTCTTAAGACAAACTACAGTTTAATTATTGCTCATACTTGGGGTTAGTGATTTGCAGGGCTGGGTAGGTTACTTTTAAAATGTATTTCACTACAGATTACAAAATACATGCTTTAAAAAGTCATTTGTAACGTATTTCGTTACATTACTCAAGTTTAGTAACTTAATCTAAATACTTTAGAATACTAATAAGTGTGGAACAAACACAAAAAAGGTCATTGCAAATTTTTATCTCACAATTATGACTTTTCCCCCCAGAATTGCTTGTTATAAAGTTTCAATTGTGAGTTATAAAGTCAGAATTATGAGATATAAACTCGCAATATTGAGAAAAGTCAGAATTATGAGATCTAAACTCACATACTAAATTCACAATTGCAAGAAAATTTCAGTATTTCAAGTTTATATCTCCCAATTCTGACTTTATAACTTGAAATTTTGAGTTTAAATCTCAATGCAAACTCACAATTGTGAGGGAAAAAAAAACTAATTGTGAGAAAAAGTTGCAGTGACGAGTGAATTATAAAATGACTGGATCATCAGGTCATGACAGGACAGTTAAGTTGACAGTTGGGCAATTTTTTTTATAAATTCAGTCATTTTGTCTTGTTCAGGACAGTATTAAGTAAAAATAACAGAATTTTTATGATCCCTCTTAAAGTATTAAAATGTTGATGAAACTTAACTCCGCTTTTTCAGACTGTCAGAGTCAGAGAATCACCAATTGCTGTTAAAATGACATTAAAATTCAAAGAAATCACTTTGGTAATCTAAAACACTTTTCAGATGTAACTGTAATCTGATTACCACCCATTTAAAATGTAACTGTAATGAAATACAGTTACTCAAATTTTGTATTTTAAATACGTAACTAAGTTACTTGTATTTTGTTACTCCCCAACACTGGTGATTTGAACAAACCACTAATTCTATAAGGAACACAGATGATCAGTAATTATGCACAAAAATATTTGGTTACACTTTATTTCGATGCCCCACTTCAGACATTCTACTAACTATAAGTAACTTTGCAACTACACTGTCATTAGAGTATTTGTAGACAGGTTAGGGATCAGGTTATAGTAGAAGACGTTGAGATGTACTTGCAAAGTATTAAAATAAAGTATTAAGCAAACTGGTTAATGACTGGCTGTTGTTGCAAAGTTACTTATATTTAGTAGAATGTCTAAAGTGGACCATCAAAATAAAGTGTTATTAAATATTTACAGGTAATTATACTTTTTAACTGTCGCCGATACTAATTACATAAATAAGTACAGATTACTGATGAGCTTTCACTGCAAAAAAACACAAGAAATTCTGAAAATGTCACCATAATTTCTAAGCTTGGATAGCTAACCACTGTAACTGACCATTATGTCATGAAATGATTTGAACCTCATATGAAGTCATGCTATTTTTCTTTTTTCACCAAAATGGCACCAGTCTGGTACAAAGACATGACACATTTTCTTTATGTTTCAACTTACAGAAGACATTTACTTTAGTGAAGATCCAAAGGTTTATACACTTGCATACAAATGATTTTTTGAAATTAGATTTAAATAAGATCTATATGACCTAAAATACCAGCACATGTGCAAGATTGTATTGTTACTACTTTATTTCATTAGAAAAAAGGTTACACTCTTACCGTTCCTGGTCAAAAATCACTGTGAACAGGCCAAGATGACCTGTGACCTTTTTTCGAAAAGCTTCAGATTGGGATACTCCACGCTGCTCCTGGTGTACTAGCAATTATTTAAATTCAATATGAATATGACTTTTTTCAGCATCATGATCCCAACAGACATCTTAAAGACATGTATTATAAGGCTAGTTGAGAAGGAAAGCCTCTACACAATATTTTAATGTCTGTGTATTTCAGATTATAGTAACTTTCATTGTTGTTTCTCGTGCTTAACAGATTCAGGTGATTAAGATCGAGACTGAGGACAACAGAGAGACACGCTCAGCTAAAGATGCCCTGCTTCTGTGGTGTCAGATGAAAACAGCAGGGTAACTATCTCACAAACAACCCAGAGACTGTTATTACATACACGAGAAGCTTTTCATGATGTGTTTCCTGTGCTTTTCTCCAGGTACCCTGAGGTCAACATTCACAACTTCACCACCTGCTGGAGGGACGGCCTGGCTTTCAACGCTCTTATTCACAGGCACAGGTTAGCGGTCAGACAGACACACACTCACCTCGTGCATCATACTGACTTTGCTTTCTTTTTAGGCTATTCACATCATGTTCCGTGAGTCGATTTCTGTTTGTATGTTTTACAGGCCTGATTTAATTGAATTTCACAAGTTGACCAGATCAAATGCAACACACAACCTCCAGCAAGCCTTTAACATAGCTGAACAGAGTCTCGGACTCACCAAACTACTAGACCCTGAGGGTAACAGACATCATTTTGCTCTCACTAAATACCGTTCATATAATGTGAACCTTTAAATGCCACAGTTCAGGCACAGATGTGATATTTATTGCTATATTGATTCAGCTGCACATTTTATGCTTGAGTTGATCACTCAAAACAATAACCATTTTCTCCCATCCAGATGTAAACACAGAGAATCCAGATGAGAAGTCCATCATCACTTATGTAGTCTCCTACTATCATTACTTCTCCAAAATGAAGGCACTTATTGTGGAAGGGAAGAGAATTGGAAAGGTAAGAGGTTTTTGTGTACATTTGTTAAATGCATTATTACTAGAGGTGTAACGGTACACAAACATGACAGCTCCGTTTGCACCTCGGTATTGATTTCATGGTTCGGTACGGGTTCGGTACAGCAGGGGGGAGAAAACTAAACATAAAATTTCTTATTTTTTCTTATTTTTTTATTAAACAGTGGTTTATTGAACAAACTGTGTCTCTCTCTTAATAATTCAGTTATAATGAACATCTTCTTCTATCTAAAAAAAATCTGCTAAAACGCTGTAATCTATGTACAGGGAGCCCATTCTTGCACTTTACTATAATATTAAAGGTTACAATTAATAACAGAACTATTAAATTCAGTTGCTATTTATTTTTAGATATAATCAACACTCTAATAAAAAAAAACATGCAAATTGCACTTATAATACAGATTTGGCATTAACTTCTAAATCTTATTATAAAATGATTACTCCAATTCATTTTTTTTTTAAATATAATAATTTACACAGTTACTGTCACAACTTGTTTTCATAACAAATATATTTAAACATTTATTAAATAATTAAGACATTACTAACAGGTAAATATAAATATAATATTATATATTATATGTACAGTCGTGGCCAAAAGTTTTGAGAATTACATAAATATTGGAAATTGGAAAAGTTGCTGCTTAAGTTTTTATAATAGCAATTTGCATATACTCCAGAATGTTATGAAGAGTGATCAGATGAATTTCATAGTTAAAAAAAACTGAAAATTAACTTAATCCCAAAAAAACCTTTCCACTGCATTTCATTGCTGTCATTAAAGGACCTGCTGAGATCATTTCAGTAATCGTCTTGTTAACTCAGGTGAGAATGTTGACGAGCACAAGGCTGGAGATCATTATGTCAGGCTGATTGGGTTAGAATGGCAGACTTGAAATGTTAAAAGGAGGGTGATGCTTGAAATCATTGTTCTTCCATTGTTAACCATGGTGACCTGCAAAGAAACGCGTGCAGCCATCATTGCGTTGCATAAAAATGGCTTCACAGGCAAGGATATTGTGGATACTAAGATTGCACCTAAATCAACAATTTATAGGATCATCAGCAACTTCAAGGAAAGAGGTTCAATTCTTGTAAAGAAGGCTTCAGGGCGTCCAAGAAAGTCCAGCAAGTGCCAGGATCGTCTCCTTAAGAGGATTCAGCTGCGGGATCGGAGTGCCACCAGTGCAGAGCTTGCTCAGGAATGGCAGCAGGCAGGTGTGAGCGCGTCTGCACGCACAGTGAGGCGAAGACTTTTGGAAGATGGCCTGGTGTCAAGAAGGGCAGCAAAGAAGCCAGTTCTCTCCAAAAAAAACATCAGGGACAGATTGATCTTCTGCAGAAAGTATCGTGAATGGACTGCTGAGGACTGGGGCAAAGTCATATTCTCCGATGAAGCCCCTTTCCGATTGTTTGGGGCATCTGGAAAAAGGCTTGTCAGGAGAAGAAAAGGTGAGCACTACCATCAGTCCTGTGTCATGCCAACAGTAAAGCATCCTGAGACCATTCATGTGTGGGGTTGCTTCTCATCCAAGGGAGTGGGCTCACTCACAATTCTGCCCAAAAACACAGCCATGAATAAAGAATGGTACCAAAACACCCTCCAACAGCAACTTCTTCCAACAATCCAACAACAGTTTGGTGAAGAACAATGCATTTTCCAGCACGATGGAGCACCGTGCCATAAGGCAAAAGTGATAACTAAGTGGCTCGGGGACCAGAACGTTGAAATTTTGGGTCCATGGCCTGGAAACTCCCCAGATCTTAATCCCATTGAGAACTTGTGGTCAATCCTCAAGAGGCGGGTGGACAAACAAAAACCCACTAATTCTGACAAACTCCAAGAAGTGATTATGAAAGAATGGGTTGCTATCAGTCAGGATTTGGCCCAGAAGTTGATTGAGAGCATGCCCAGTCGAATTGCAGAGGTCCTGAAAAAGAACGGCCAACACTCCAAATACTGACTCTTTGCATAAATGTCATGTAATTGTCGATAAAAGCCTTTGAAACATATGAAGTGCTTGTAATTATATTTCAGTACATCACAGAAACAACTGAAACAAAGATCTGAAAGCAGTTTAGCAGCAAACTTTGTGAAAACTAATATTTATGGAATTCTCAAAACTTTTGGCCACGACTGTATTATATATATAATATATATATATGTAAATGAAAATAATAAATTTATTAAATATAATGAATATATAAGTGAATATAGTGCATATATTCAGTGAAATGCTTCATTTCTCTAGTGAACTAACATGCTGTGGACATTGAGTGACTTGCCTGAGGTAAATGTAATGCTGCGCGAGATATTGTTCTTTAACTGTTTTATTGATATATTTCTGCTGTTAAAACACTGGTTGCGAGATTACATACAAATCTAGATCATCTATTCTTCTACTTCTGTGCTTTGTCCTGTTGTGGCGGTTAGCAAAAAGTGTTGCATTACTCCACACGCCCCCTTCTGGATTGGAGTGTGACTGACTGTATTCGTCGTCAAACTGCGTGAACTGAACCGTGACGTCCGCACGGTTCAGGACGAATACATGTACCGTTACATTTTTTTATTTATTTTTTTTTACTTAACACCTTTTACTTTTTTTTTTTTAGGTGCTGGACAATGCTATAGAAGCTGAGAAGATAATTCGGCGCTACGAGGCTTTAGCGTCTGACCTGTTAGAGTGGATTGAGAGAACCATAAGCGTTATTAGCAACCAGAAGTTTGCAAACTCGCTATCGGGTGTTCAGCAACAGCTTCAAGCCTTTACCACCTACTGCACCATTGAGAAGCCTATCAAGTAAGAGAGAATAAATGAAACAGAGGTGTTGGCAGACGATCCACTGCCAGGAAAATACTCCAACTATGAGTGTAAATCATCTGGTTCTTTCTGCCCTTTCTTACACTGCCGTATAAGGGTACTAGTTACTGTGTTGTTGGTCGAAGGTGTGCCTACCCTTGTGAAAAAGAAGTGTGCTTAATTGTATTGAATGTGCACTTGTGTGCTTTCAAATCTAAAAAGTATATTTTTTAAAAAACTACATTCAGCTAATATAATATTAATGAAATAAATGGCCACTTAAGTGTACTTAAAGAGAGCACACTTTCATGACTGTTTCTTAACACCCTTAAAATTGTATTTTGGCTAACACTTTTGTATGAGGAACATATATTCACTATTAACTATGACTTTTCCCTCAATAAACTCTTAATTTACTGCTTATTAATGGTTAGTAAGCTAGTTCTTGTAATATGCAAGCAAATAAGCAACTAGTTAAAAGACCCTAAAATAAAGTGTTAACGTATTTTGTAATTGCCAAATTAAAAGTTTCACTTTAAAGTACATTTTAAACCCTTGTTTTAGTAATCTTTTGTGCTTTAAATAAGTACACTTTTGATGTGTAGACTAACATACTAAAGCACATTTAAATTACTTGATTATCATTTTAGCTGTAGTGTGTTCTTTGATGTTGAGTTAATATATTTGAAGTGTACAAAATCATCATTACAAATGGACAAATATATTTAAATACATGATATATAAGTTTAAATGAAAGTAGTTACCATAAATGTCAGTACATTTGGCAGTACACTTATTTCAAAGACAATAAAAGTAATTATGAAAATGCATATAAAGATGTACTTAAGTCCTACTTAAGTGGGTCAAAAAAGCTCTTAATTTCAGCTAATTGCATTCAATATAAATTTAAACTGTAATACATTTTTACTTAATTGTAAATAACGTGCAATTTAGTGTCTGAATACAATATATTCAGTTCGCACTTGAATGAATGATTTCTGGTCGCAGACAGTCAGTCTGAACTCCCTGTTAGAATCAGCCATTTGCGAACACAAAGTATCGTGACTTCCTTCAATTGATGTGCTAACGTTTATTGGATGCTTTCACTCTGTGCGTCATCATGTTTCTAAAGCTCTGAGTTAATTACATTAGCCGCTTGGCGTAAAGACCTGTTCATACTGTTGCATTCATCAGATATCGCAATCAGGGAATGTGCTGAAACTTGGAAGAGCTGTTACTTTCAATGCGAGTAATGCAACTTGTTTAACATCTACTAACCGAAGTTGCCGTACATTGATAGTCACATACAGTTTGTTATGTGGCAAGTATCTGTGCAGTTTTTAATAGAAACGCACTGGGCGTCTTAGGAAAGAGATTTGTGTGACAGATGTAATGAAGTTTGTGTGGTTATTTATGGTGTGGATTGTTGTCTTGCCAGATTCCAGGAGAAAGGGAACCTGGAGGTGCTGCTTTTCACCATCCAAAGTAAGCTCAGAGCTAACAATCAGAAGCCATATGTGCCTCATGACGGGAAACTTATCTCAGACATCAATAAGGTATGTACCGCTTAGTTAAAATGATTTTCAAACTGGTTAAAACAATCTATATTTTGTGTAACTAAAGCTTGTTTCCGCCATGAGATAAAAAATAAAAGTCAAGCGAAGCGTCAGTTCTGGCAGATCACGTCGGTCAAGCTCGCATCAGCTGACTCCCAGGTGACTCGCGTCTACCTATAGGAATACGACGCCTAACTCAGCAGGCACAAATTAAATATTAAATGTGAAACTGTTTCATATGTCTGTCAATGCGTTGTCAGTCTCCTCTTTGATGTATTTTTCACTCGTGAGAACATGATGTGGCTTGTCGGACACAGCAACAGTAACTAAAGGGGCGGGTCTTTGCGAAGGGTCAGTTACCCTCCTACATCCCCAGCTCCTCCTCCCATCAGTCAGGATTTGGCCTTCTGATTCCCTGAATCAGACTAATTATTGAAATATGTGTACATGTTAAATTATTGACATTAGTGATATCCGCATATGTTGGTTCTGTTACCCTTTTTTTGGGGGGGGGGGGGGGGGGGCTCTACCTGCTCTTATGCATGCTAGGCCCAAAACAGAACCATACCGCCAATACAAGCTCTATACAATTATCTATCATATTTGACAATTGTGGTTCTGACAGAAAGGTAATTGCAAGTTTATATCTAAAAATGTTTACTTTTTTTCTCAGAATTGCAAAATTGCGAGTATTGCGAGAATTGCGAGTTTTAAAGTCATAAATGTGTAATATAAAGTCATAATTGAGAGATATAAACTCGCAATTGTGTTATAATAAAAAGTGTTATAATGTCCAAATTGTGAGGGAAAAGAGAGATGTTTTTTCTCAGAAATGCAAGTTTATGTCACAATTCTGACTTTGTAAGACGCAATTGCGAGTTTGTATTACGCAATTTTGAGAAAACAAGTCAGAATTGTGAGATATAAAGTCAGAATTGCGCAATAAACACACTCAGTTGCGAGAGAAAAAATCAGAATTGCGACTTTATATATCGCAATTCTGACTTTATAACTCGCATTTAGGATAATTTTTTTTACAAAATTATGTTTTTTAATTTTTTTATTCACTGGCGGAAACAAGCTTCCATACAGGGCTGATTAGCTTTCAGAAAAAAAGTGAAAATATAGAAATATGAGTTTTTGTTTTTCTGGAATCTGTGATACATTTTTTCTTTAATGAATAGAAATTTTAAAAAGAAAAGCATTTATTTGAAATTGAAATCTTTTGTAACATTATAAATGCCTTTTTTCTTGCCTTTAAATCTTGCTGAATTAAAGTATTACTTTCTTCTGTTTTACTGTATTTTAATCAAATAAATGCAGCCTTGGTGAGCATAAAAGACTTCTTCCAAAAACATCTTAATTATTTTTATTTTTTGACTTTTGAATTTATGATGTTATAATTTTTGTTAATATTATTAATAGAATTTATTGTTATATTATTGTTAGCTATTCACATTTTAGATTTTTGAATGATTGAATTAATTATTATATGATTATTGCCATTGTCCCACAGAATAATCCTTATATTTTGTTTGTCTCATGAAAGGCGTGGGAGAGACTTGAGAAGGCGGAGCACGAGAGGGGCGTGGCTCTTAGAAAAGAGCTGATTCGTCAGGAAAAGCTAGAACTTCTTGCTCAACGGTTCGATCATAAAACTACCATGAGGCAGGCTTGGCTAAATGAAAACCAGCGTCTCGTCTCACAGGTGAGGAGGACGGAAAAAATAAAAGTTAAGATAAAACAGGTGAAATTTTGACTAAATCGGGTGCTGCGTTTTTCTCAGGATAACTTCGGCTATGACCTGCCAGCGGTAGAAGCTGCCATGAAGAAACACGAGGCAATCGAAGCAGACATCTTGTCATACGAGGAGCGCATTAGTGTCGTGGTGGAACTGGCGACGGAAATGGAGTCGGAAGGATACTATGACATCCGTCGCATCTCGGCACGCAAAGAAAACATCCTCGGCCAGTGGACTCTACTGAAAGAGCTGGTGGTGGGACGTAAAGCCCGTCTGGAGAAGAACCTCGCCCTGCAGAAGACCTTCCAAGAGATGGTCTACATGATCGATTGGATGGAGGAGATGCAAGTGAGTTGACTGCATCAATTTTAGTTGATTTGTGATTAAAACCCTCTAATAAAAAACTACATTTGTCTTTTTATATCAGGACAGTATAATAAAAATCTAATTCTATTTTTATGCCACTGTCCTGTATTGAAGGGGACCTATAATGCTCCTTTCACAAGATAATATATTATTAGTATCAATATATATAATTTAAGTATATAAGTAATAAAAATTTCTGGTGTCTCCAGAATGTGTCTGTGAAGTTTCAGCTCATAATACCACACAGATCATTTATTATAGCTTGTCGAATTTGCCCATATTTGGGTGTGAGCAAAAACAGTTTTTGTGTGTGTCCCTTTAAATGCAAATGAGCTGCTGCTCCTGGCCGCTTTCCTGAAGAGGGCGGAGCTTTAACAGCTCAACAACAACAAAGCTGAAGATTCTCACACAGGCAAAATAAGGATTGTCAGTCTTTTGTGCAAATCCAGTGTTGATTTGACCCTCGTTTGTGAAGCAGTCCGGCGTAAAATGACGGCATCAACAACACTCTACTACAACAACTCTTCCTCTTCTCTAAAGCAGCCCAACATGGACTCACCCCCTTTAATGCTTGTTCTCGGGGGCGGGGTTTATGTAAATTTGAGGGCTAGTGATGTCACTAACCCAGGAAGAAGCTTGTTGTAGTTCCTACCAGCCGTTTGTTGTAGTCCTTAAACAGCGAGCTCTTTAAAAGAAAATCTCCCTTAGCATTGAACTTTGAGCATCGTAACTTTGCAGATGTTGTTCATGCTCCAACAGCAACATTACACACTAACTAAAGTTAAAAAAAGCGAAAACAATCAACCAGCCCTTTAAAACATAAACAGCAGTAGTCAAGGTGGCACAATCAAACACGTTTCTTGACCAAAGTGCTATATTCTCGCTCCAGGTTAAGCTGTTGTCTAAGGACTATGGAAAACATCTTCTTGAGGTGGAGGACATGCTTCAGAAACAAAGTTTACAGGAGGCCGACATCTCTATACAGGCCGAGAGAGTTCAAACCCTCAACACTGCAGCTCTCAAATTCACTACCATTGAAGGTGAGTGCATCTTAAAACAGTTGGATGATGAATATTGATTCAGAGACACTGTCTGGGGTCAAGATGTGATGGGTGATTGATATATTAAAGTTTCTGGATCTGTTTTCACTGAGATGTCCGGAGAGCTCTGCAGGGTAGAGTGTGCAAAATAGTATGACATGAGGAACTTGCAGAATGCTCCACAAGAGGGCTGCTGGTTTGCTGTCTATTATGTGTACACTAGGGTTATTACTTTTTGAATATTTTTCAAATAAAAGATTTCCTGTATCATAAATCATTGAACTTTTGCTTAAAATTCATTAAAAAGGCCCTAAGTTTAAAAAAGGTCACCTGAGAAAAAATTGGAACAACCATATAACAAACATTACTGTTTATAAGTAAGTAGCACTTCCTAAAACCTTTTAGAACTGTTTACAACTTTCTGGAACTTTCTAAAACAATCCAAATCTTGGTATACATTTTATATTGGTTTCAGTACCTTACAGAAGAACAAGGCTATCTGGAACAATAATCTAGTGAGATTTCAGCAATAACATAGAAGAAGAGGAAGTGTGCCTTTACAAGAATCTTCACTAGAAGAAAAGCGCTGAATGCCACTCCAAATGCAAATTATTGGACGGTACCAGTTTCTTGGAGCAGAAAGCAATAGAAGAAAAGAGTGAATAGTGGAAATTTCCAAACAAGTCACACAATTATGACATAATAATTTGAATGTATTGCTACTGGAACAAATATTAAAAAGTATCAATTTGAGTTGTTTGCTCATAAATCTCTCTCTCTCTCTCTCTCTCTCGCTCTCCTATATGTAAACCAAGATTTGGATTGTTCGAGAAAAACAGTTCTCGAAAGTTATAAACAGTTCTACAAAGTGTTACAAAGTGCTACTTACTTAAAAACAGTAATGTTTGTTATATGTTTCTTCCAATTTTTTTTATCTGGGGTGACCTTTTAAAAAACAAACAAAAAAAAAAACATAGAAGAATTAAGTTCTTTTTCATTGTTTTTAAGCAAAAGTTCATCAATTTATGATACGGGAAATTTTTTCTTTGAAAAATAGTCTAAAAGTTATAACCCTAGTGTATACTACTATAAGGATTTCTTTTCCCGCTGGTCCTCTAAAAGAATGATTTTGTTTTTATTAATGTATTTTCGTATTTGCTATAACTAATATTCATATTTTTCAACAAAATGTTAAGTTTTATTTAAAATGTTTTTCATTATTTAAAAAAAATATATACACTAATATTTGGGTTCAGTAAATTTAAACACACTAAATGTGTGAAATATTATTACAATTTTAAATAACTGTTTTCTATTTTGATATATTTTAAAATGTAATTTATTCCTGTGATGCAAAGCAGAATTTTCAGCATCATTACTCCAGTCTTCAGTGTCACATGATCCTTCAGAAATCATTCTAATATGCTGAAACATTTCTTATTATTATCAATGTTGAAAACGTGTTGTAAGCAGTTGTGCTGCTTAATATTTTAGTGGAAACCATGAAAATTGAAGTCTTTTGTGAAATTATAAATGTCTTTAAAAGTGTTATATAGCTAGGAATATACAGCAATAATGTAAATCCAAAAATTCATAAAAACTCTCGGCGTATGATGCAAAACAGACTGATTGATTTGTAATTTTCAACATAAGTCAATCACAAGTCATTTTCTCTAATTCGACAGCTAAATTACATTATCTTGGTGGCAAATGAGGATTTTTATTTCATACAGTGAAATGCACCCTTTCTTCTTCTGTCTCTCGCTCAGGTTACCAGCCGTGTGACCCTCAGGTCATTTGTAACCGGGTCAACCACGTCAACACCTGCCTAGAAGAATTAAAGCAGCTGGCTGCAAAGCGCCGCTCGGAGCTGGAGGATTCACGCGAGCTATGGGCCTTTTTCCAGGAGGTGGAGGAATCGGAGGCTTGGATCCGGGAGAAGACGTCTATCTTGGCCACGCAGAGCTGCGGAAAAGACCTGAGCAGCGTCCTGCGACTGCTGCAGAAGCACAAAACCTTAGCCGGAGAGCTGTTGGCACGGCGTGCGCTACTTCAGCAGACCATGAAGAAGGGCAAGCAGATCCTCACCCAGAAGAGCTTCGGTACAGCAGGAATACAAGAGAGACTAATGGAGGCCAAGGCTGAGTGGAAAAGACTGGAGGACCAGGCCACACAGAGGCTGTGTAACCTTCAAGAGGCGCTGGATTTTTTCCAGTTCAGCACAGAGACGGACGACCTACTAGCTTGGCTACAGGACACTTACCGGCTTGTTTCTAGCGAGGATTTCGGACATGATGAGTACTCTACGCAATCTCTTCTTAAAAAGCACAGAGGTGTCCGAGAGAGTATTGACAAACACCGTGTACAAGTGGTGGGCCTTCGGAAACACATGGTTGCGTTGCCGTTGTATTATCGGGAGCTGGATGAGGTCCGAGCACGCATGTCAGAGACGGAGCAGCTCTACACAGAGGTGGCAGAAGTTGCCGTGTTGCGGCAGCAGTGGCTGCACGACGCGCTGGCTGTGTATCGCATGTTTAGCGAGGTGAACGCCTGTGAGGTGTGGATCGATGAGAAAGAGCAGTGGCTGAACCAAATAGAGGTTCCTGAGAGACTAGAGGACGTGGAGGTGATCGCACACAGGTAGGAGCAGGTGTTGCTTGTCTACACTGACCCCAAAAAATGTTTATGAATGTTACTGCATTAGATAACAAACACATACTTTCACTTCTCTGAGCCATTTTTGCAATTACTCATTACTGATTTTTGCAATTGGGAGCCAGTTTTGCAACTCGGGCTCAGTGAAAAAACGTGTCTGTGACGGTGTGGTGAGAAATCGGGTCTCCTTTAGGACCCCTAGTGATCCCAATGGTTCAACAGACCCATTTTAATGGGTAGTATTTTTAGCGCCTGATTATAATTCCTGCGAAATCACGTTATAACGTTTAAAATGCGTTATAATGACCATTAATGTCTTTTAAATTGCAAGGTTTATATACTAGTATATAACTGAAGCTATATATTGTGAAATAAAGCATGGTTTCTAGTTATCTTATGTACTAGCATGGCATACATCTACCTGATTAGCCTGCTAGCTTAGCTTATATTATATTAGGTATGTTTTTTGCTTCCAAAATCAGTTTCCAGTTTGTTTTATGTAATACATAGGCATTTATTTTATAGTTCAAGCATGTTGCTTGTGTACTTAATGTTATAAATTAAGGTTATGATTAGTCAAAACATCACGATAACAACTTTTACTGACTGGGTCCTAAAGGAGACTCGATTTCTCATGACAGCCAGTGTTGCCAACCTAGCGACTTTGTCACTAAATTTAGCGAATTTTCAGACCATGTTAGTGACTTTTTTTCTTCTTAAGAGCACCTAGCAACAAATCTAGCAACTTTTTGGACTAACATGTATACTTGTTGCATTATCTGACATAAAATATGCAAATGAGAACAGCTTTATTGGACATTGGGCTATGTATTATATTAAAGTGTCCCTGTGTTATATGTTATTTTAAAGATTTACAATTTTGTTTTGGGGGTCTCCTACAATTGGTTTACATGTATCCAAGGTAAAAAAAAAACTCATAATCCTCAAAAATCTCATAATGCACACTACACCTCATGTCTCTAAGAGTCTGAAAACAGTTCGTTCGAAGATTCAGTCTCTCTAAACCCCTCCTGTACAAGAGCTTCCTCTGCTCTGATTGGTCAGATGGCCCAGTCTGCTGTGATTGGTCTACCTCTTACAGCACGTGTCAGAAACAAAACGACCATTACCATATCTGAATTTATCTTATTATCTGAATTATTCTTGATACACAGTGATACGAATGTTGGCGTCAGTTTTCCCACATTAATTCCATTCCGAGTTGGCTGAAAATATTTCTTATCGACATGTCGACAACATGAACCAAACTCTAGACCTCGTTCATGGGCAGCCAATGAAGATTATTGGCTGGCATTATGCAAATGTGTGGCATTGTTGCATAGGTATGAAACAGGAAGTCAGACTGGAATTACTGATTTCAGAATCAATACTTTCTTTTAGGTGACAATAACTTTATTTGTTGTGCACTTTTAAAACTTTGCAGACATTTTACATTCACGAACAGCTAAATTACACACTGCATGAAAGGTAATGTTTAAAAAGGCATAATAGGGGCCTTTTAAAATACAGAATATGAGCACAGATTAGGAGAGATGTAACATTAGGCAGAATGCAAATACGACGATATGCTTATTGGCGCATAACATCATCTAGCGACGTTTCAAGCAGCCTTTAGCTACTTTCCATTGAAAGTAGTTGTGGTAACATTTCTGCAAATTATATTACGTTTCTTGACACCTCTTGAAGTGAAATGTCCAGTGAGTGTCACTAAATGTGCGTTCAGTTTGATCCGAAACTGAATGTGAATCTGAATCTGACAGTGTTTTATGTTGTACACTAAAAGATTAATGCTCTACCATGTTTAAAAATAACACATCACCTATGCTAAACTCTGCCAAGTAAGTTTACTATGTTGGAAAAGCCATACCGTGGAGCTGTTCATCTGATGCAAACATCAAGATGTATTAGTTTAGAAATCATGCAAGTGTTCTGTGGTCATAACATAGTATTGTACAAGGAACCGTGTGAAAATAAGTGTTTATTAATCAATCATCTATTTCTGTGAAGTAAATTCTTTGCATTTTAGGTTTGAGAGCCTGGACCAGGAGATGAACAGCCTGATGGGAAGGATACTAGACGTTAATCAGATCGTCCAGCAGCTTTTAGACAGCGGTCACCCCAGTTCCACTGAAGTCAGGGGCTGTCAAGATCACTTAAACAGCAGGTAACTCCACATCATACAGTATGTACAGTTTGTGACGTATAACATTAGGCTCGGTATTTAATGGCAAATGCAGTGGAGCAACACTCCTTTTATTTTCGCCATGGAGATTTTTAAACTCTGCACAGAAACTTTTCAAGACTTATGAGCTTAATCAATCGTATATGCTTCTTTTGACCCACTGGTTAGTGTAATTTTAACTTGATTAACACAACAATCCTTCTCACATGAAGCACTGAAAACTTAAAATAATCAGCCACTTCAGTAGATACACCTTTTTAACGGTTTGTTAACGCAAATATCTAATCAGCCAATCACATGGCAGTAACTTAATGCATTTAGGCATGAAGACATTCTCAAGATGATCTGCTGAAGTTCAAACTGAGCATCAGAATGGGGAAGAAAGTTAATGTGGCATGGTTGTTGGTACCAGATGGGCTGGTCTGAGTATTTCAGAAACTGCTGATCTACTGGGATTTTCACACACAACCATATCTAGAGTCGGTAACCATATCAGTGAGTGGTGGTTCTGTTTGCGAAAATGCCTTGTTGAGGTCAGAGGAGAACGGCCAGACTGGTTCGAACTCATAGAACAGTAACTCAGATAATCACTCGTTACACCCGAGGTCTGCAGACGAACATCTCTGAACGCACAACACGTCCAACCTTGAAGCAGATGAGCTACAGCAGCAGAGGACACACCGGTGACACTCCTGTCAGCTGAGAACAGAAAACTGAGGATACAGTAGAAGATTGGAAAAATTGTTGCCTGGTCTGATGAGTCTCGATTTTCTTTCTTGACACACCCTAGTTGAGCATGGTTTAAACGCCACAGCCTACCTGAGTATTGTTGCTGACCATGTCCATCCCTTTATGACCACAGTGTACATCTTCTGATGGATACTTCCAGCAGGATAACGCACGTCACAAAGCTGAAATCATCTCAAACTGGTTTCGTGAAGTTCACTATACTCAAATGAGCTCCATTTCAGACTTATACTTTTCTTGCTTCAAGAAAATGTTTGTAATGTTAATTGCTTAAAATTCTTCATTGTTTTCTTTAAATATTAAAATGTCATTGTTTGTTCCGTGGAGAAAATTTATGGAAAAAATACATCCATAACTATGGCTGCTAAAAAGTGGGAGGGAACAGTTCCAATCGAACCAAAAATGCACTATTTTATTTATGCAAATTAATTATAAAACATCATAATTATCTGTTCAAATATCTCTGTCTAATTATTAATTTTGTCTTTTACTAGTCGTTCCTTAACCTGGTATTATTTGCTTTTAGTTTATCCAATTTGTTTTTAATTTCTTAAAATGGTTTCATCCGGAAAAGCCTGCGTGTTTCCGATACTGCCGTTGTTCATCACTTTTAACACACAGCTCTACATGAGCGTCTTTAGAAAATGGGCTGCTGCTTTCACAAGCTTTCACTGAAACTGGCAAGCTGTGACGTATGTGTGAAAAACTCCAGTGATCCGTTTTAGACCGACCTTGGCATAAATAGCTTTTCTCAGCGTGCCGCCATCTGCTGTGGCTGCCACATACAAGGCGCGCATGACCCGGCTCAAAACAGAGCGCTATGGGCCGTACACAAACACGTTCACAGTTATTGTGTTCTTCGATATACAATGTCACAGCGTAGTTAAAAGAATGTTTCATTTAAGCGTTCCCCGTAGTTACTGTGTGTTTGGTTTGTGATATTGTGTCTCAGGCCGTGCGCTGTGGTCCACCGGTGCGCCCTTGGACTGCTTTTCGTGTGTTTGTGCGGGCGGGTCCTTGATCTGTGTGTGTTTGTTATCCATGAACTGAGAATGATTCAGACTGAGTCATATTTTCTGGAAACGAGTCATTTTTATTATCTATCATTCGAGCCATACTCTAGATTGCCAAGTGGAATGAAATCAAATTATATAAATAAGTTGGGACGAAATTTGTCGGAAGTAATACATTCCCTTGTGAAAAAGAAGTACACTTAGCATACTTTAAATACAAGCACTTATTATGAAATGAACTGAATATAATTCACTTAATTGCAATTGAACAAAAATTTATTACAGTTTGAATTTGTGTGAAATGCAGTTAGTTAAACTTTAGAGTTTTTTTGGACTCACTTAAGGACATCATTATATGTAATGTCATAATTACAACTTTGAAACATGGTTAAAATGCTGAATGTACTGAGAAGCATTTATGGTTAGCTAAAATATACAGTTCTATTGAAACTTGTATATGATTTATTAAAATATATTTGTAATTACACATATGTAATGAAGTGGCAACTAAGTACATTTAAAATATATTCATTTTAAATGTACTATTAAATAATACACCACAGTTAAAATGATAATCAAGTATTTTTCATGTGCTTTAATATAAATAAGTGTAATTCTTTAAAGCATTTAATGTACTTTTGAATGTGACATTACAAAATGCACTTTAAATCAATGTATAAAGTACATTTTATGCAGCATTTCATGGTTATTTTTTATAGTAACATTGAGATACAGTATAGTTATTTTTTTAATATTTTGAATTAGTTGCTATTTTTGTATTTTCTGTTTTACTTTCAATTTTAGTTACAATTTTAGTGATTTTGTTGTGTGTTTTGTCATTTTATTAGTTTTTTTTCTCTATATACAGTAGTTGTTCATTTTTTTTCATTGTAGTTTTAGTACATAAAGTTGATAACACTTTACAATAAGGTTCATTTGTTAAGATTAGTTAATGTATTAACTAACATGAACAGACCATGAGCAATACATTTGTTTATTTGTTAATCTTTTTTAATCTTAATAAAATACAGCAGTTCATTGTTTATATAACATGTGTATATAATTTTATTTCAAGCAACAAGAATTGAGAAGTTTTATAATTTTAGTTTTAGTAACCCTGCTGCGAACAATGAGTCATCAATATTTTGAGGCCATTTTCCCAGAAGAAAAAAGCTATACATTTTACATGCACTTAATGTATGAAAAAAAGCTGAGAGTATACTAGCATATTGAATCAAAGATATCAGAGATCAGAGTCTTTAAACACAATGATTAAACCAAAAACAGGCTCAATTGTTTTCTTTTTGCACATCACAGGTGGAACCGCATCGTCGAGCTGGTCGAGCAGAAGAAAGATCACCTGGACTCAATCCTGCGCATCCAGAACTACTTGCTGGAATGCACGGAAATCAAGTCCCAGATTCAGGACAAACGGAAAGCCATAGATGCCACGCAGTACGTGGGCAGTGACCTGGGCAGCGTTCTGGCCCTGCAGCGCCGTCTCTCCACCATGGAGGGAGCTCTGGCGGTTCTTGAGCCTAAGCTCCTTCATCTTCAGGAGGATGCGGAAGAGCTCGCCACATCCCACCCGGACAAGGCCGTGGACATCCTAGTTCCCTTCGAGGGCATCAGCGTGGAGTGGGAGGAACTAAAGCGTACGTTGCAAGGCTGCGAGGACTCTTTAACCGTCGCTGGCCGGTTGCAACAGTTCATCCAGGACTTGGATTCCTTTCTCACCTGGTTGGTGCAGACTCAGACATCTGCTGCTTCCGATGAGCTTCCCAATGCTTTAGAGGACGCAGAACGGCTAATAAACCAACACGCCGCGCTGAAGGAGGAGATCGGAAGGTATGAAGAGGACTACGAGCGTCTGCAGGCTGTGAATGAGCTCTTGGAGTCGGAAGAAGCGCCGTTGCCTCATGGAGCTCTGCAGCAGTGGCTGCACAAGCTGGATGTGGGCTGGAATAAACTGCTGGAGATGTGGGAGAGCAGGAGGGAGGTGCTAGTGCAAGCTCACATCTTCCATCTCTTCCTGAGGGACGTCAAGCAGGCTGAGGCTTTCCTCAATAACCAGGTGAAGCCCCTCACATCTATTTATGTCTGTTGTAGTGTTAAAATGTTATTGCTCAGAGATTGCTCTTTCATAGCCGAGAAATCTGAATGGAGGTCTCATTTATGCTATTTTTTTGAAACTATGATACATTTTTTTCCAGAATTCTTTGATGAATGGAAAGTTCAAAAGAGCATTTTTTTGAAATAGAGATCTTTTGTAACATTATAAATGTCTTTTAGTGTAACTTTTGATTAATTCATTGTATACTTGCTGAATTAATGTCGAAAAGGGCTAGTTCACCCAAAAATGAAAATTATCCCATGATTTACTCACCCTCAAGCCATCCTAGATGTATATGACTTTCTTTTGTCAGATTCAGACAAACACAATCGGAGTTATATTAAAAAATATCCTGGCTCTTCCAAGCTTTATAATGGGAGTGAATGGTACCCTAAATTTTGAAGCTCAAAAAAGCACATTCATCCATCATAAAAGTAATCCATATGACTCCAGGGGGTTAATAAATGCCTTCTGGAGTGAAGCAATGCTCTTTTGTAATAAAAGAATATTCACATTTATAACTTTATAACACTTGCTTCCGGTAGTCGGAATTTTTTATCTAAGTTTTCAACATAGATAATTGAGCAGCAAATCAGCATATTAGAATGATTTCTGAAGGATCATGTGACAATGAAGACTAGAGTAATGATGCTGAAAATTCAGCTTTGATCACAGGAATAAATTACACGTTAAAATACATTACATATGCTGTTGCTGTATTTTTGATCAAATAAATGCAGTCTTGGTGAGCATAAGAGACATTTTTCAAAAACATTTTAAAAATCTCAATTATTAAGAGAGGTTAAATGTATTTAAATACTGTTAAATTTAAGATATAGTTCTGTTTAATAATCAGATTGGTCTCAAATGTTCCTCATACAATTAAAAATTAATTTGTAATATTTTCATTTATTAAAATCAGTGGGGGTAATTTGGTATTTGAAAGAATCTGACGAGACATTTTTAGGATCATACTGAAATCTCATACTTTACACTATAGAATTTGATATCTTGGAAAATCTGAGCACAGTTTGAGACTCTTCTGAAACTGGGGTCAAAAGGCGATCACAAGAAGACAAGTTTAAATATTACTGTGTGTGCTTAGTGTAAACCCGTTCACCCTCGGAAATGAGGAAAAACTGAGGGAAAAAGTGCAAAAAAGGACAAATGTGAAACGCACATGAAAAAGCCATGAGAAATTCTCCATTTGCTCTCCTTTTAGATCTCATTTCTGAAACAATTGATATATTAAAGGGCTTCATGTATGACTTTTCTTTTCCATGGATTAGAGTTAGCTGACCATTAGGAGACAAGAACTGATCTGACTGATGTTTTTGGGGTCACATTTGTAAATGTCAGGGGCATCAGGGCAGTTTAAGGTCATTGCTCAGTTCTTATTCTGAGACATTTGCTGCTTTTATGTTGGGTCATCACTTCATAAAAATATCTTAAATGCAGTTTAAATGTCAGAGGACATGCATTTCCTCAACCCTGTCTGGGTGTATGTTAGAAGCTGTGTCTATTCTGGTTTGCTAAAAGCCCAGAGTCGCTTTCTGTTGCCTGCGGGCACAGAATAAGAGCCCTCTGAATCCACACTTTAATACATGTCATCGAGCATGAACTGGTTTGCGCTAAACACACATGGCAGTGGCATTCATTAGCCTCTTTTCTTTTCCTTAAGAATGTTTGAGCTTCACCTTTCTATGCGAGAACATTGTTAGGACAACTAAACAGTTGGCAATTATGGTTTTATAGGATTAGTTCACTTAAGAATTAAAATTTCCTTCTAATTTAATCACCTCCATGACATCCAAGATGTTTATGTCTTTCTTTCTTCAGTCGAAACGAAATTTATGTTTTCAAGGAAAACATTCCAGGACTTTTCTCCATATAGTGGACTTCACTGTGGTTCAATGGGTTGAAGGTTCAAATGCAGCTTCATAGAGCTCTACATGATCCCAGACGAGGAATAAGAGTCTGATCTAGAGAAATGATCGGTCATTTTCTTAAAAAGAATTATATACTTTTTGACCACAAATGCTCATCTTACACTGCTCTGTGAACGCAATACATAATCACTTTGGAAAGGTCTCGTGTCAGTAAAGGTCAATGTTTTGGAAAGGTCAATAAAGTACATTTTAAAATAAATTAAAATCGGATCTTTTAAATTGTATTTAACAATATGGAAATTGAAAAATTCAAAAATCATCAAAAATATTGTAATTATTCCAATGTTTTGACCAGTAGTGTTTAATTGCTAAAAAATTGACAGGGCTGAAGAGAGGTTGAATATAGTTAAATACGGTTATATTTAATATATATATATATATATATATATATATATTTATATAATATATATATGTATGTATGTATATTTATATATATATATATATATATATATATATATATATATATATATATATATATATATATATATTTAATTACCAACTTTGTCTTAAATGCATCTTCAATCGGTAGAATCAACAAAGAGAATACATTCATGGAGTCATCACAAGCTATTTTTCCATCAACCTACTTTTAGATATCGCAAAATCAAAACAAACAAAACAACAACCAAAAAACGCTGGATGGAAATGCTACATGAATTCTAAAAATGTGCGTAAAAACTTCTGCGCTCAATTGAGACGGATACATTTTTCATCTGTTCAGAATACGCTCATAAACTACAATGGAAACACATTTACCAAATAAATCCCTTTATGCGCAACAAAAAAGTCATGTGACTTGACTTTGACTCAACATCGGATGTGATTGGATAACTAGCGGACCAATCGCATTGCACATCATCTCAAATGTTGTTTTGATCATTTTGAGCCAAAGTCTTTCACCAAAATGATTTAGTATAATGACCTCCCAGAAGTGTCTCAGACGATTGCATTCACAAACATCAGGCATCTGAACACAAAATAACACGACAACGTTTATTGCGTTTCATCTGTGCACTCTGAGATGCAAGTAATTTATGATGTAGGAAAAAAGAGCCACAGTTTCTTCCCCCGATTGCAGCAACCTCCCTTTTTATTACAGATATTTTGTGACAATTTCCTCGGAAGTGAAATTTTGTTTTCTTGAACACATGGGAAGGAAACACTGCTTTATTCACAAATGTTTTATGCGCCATTCCAATTTTGCGCACAAGTTAGATTCAAAAACATAGCTACAGAAGGATATGGAAGCACTGATATTGTTTCAAAGTGTTTATTATTGCAGTACCACCAACGGCTTGCCATTTGCCATGATTATGGATTTGCTTTTAGTGTAATTGATCTGGCCTCATTTTAGATGCTTTCTGTATATTTGACCCTTTCCTTCTCTCCTCTCCGCAGGAGTCAGCGTTGGCCCATGTGGAGCTCCCCACCACAGTGGAGACCGTGGAGGCAGCCATCAAAAAGCACAAGGACTTCACCACCACCATGGAGCTCAACCTGCACCGCATTAAAGCCGTCATAGAGGCGGGAGAGAGCCTCATCAGTCAGAACAACATCTATTCAGATCGCATCAGAGAGAGAGTGGATCTGCTCGCTAACAGGTCAAAACTAAACCCCCATAATGTTGATCTCTATCATTCTCAGGAAGCCATTTGTGCCTGAAACATGCAGGATGTTTTCTATCATTTCATTTTAAAACATTACTGCTTTACATAAGAAATCGTATAGTTTTGGCAAGTTTATGTTTAAGTTTATGTCCATGTTTATTTCAAGCCAAGTTTATCCAAGCCAAGTTATGTTGTATTTTGCTTAAGTTAAGCTAAATAAAATGCACTTAGGTTTGTCAAGACCTTCAGTGGATCCATTACACTTATAAAAACATTGTTTTGTGATTTGAGCTTAATATAATATTATATCTGTAGTAGGGCTGGGCGATAAAATAATATAATATAATATAATTTTCCTCAATAAATAAGTGTTTGATATAATGTTTATACATTTACATTTATCAGACACTTTTATCCAAAGCAACTTACAAGGGGAGCAATTAGGGGTTTCGTGCCTTTTTAGTCATGGAATTGAAGGTGGAGCAAGTGCTGTTCGTTCACAATCCCCACCTTCAATTTCTGCCGACGTGGGAATCGAACCAGCAACCTTCAGGTTACAATCCCGACTCCCTCACCATTAGGCCACAACTACCCCTACATTGCACTGGTGCCAATACCAACTTTCCTGATAAGCGATGCCATTTCTGTTGTGTTTGAGAAACATTAACATTAAATGGCGTCAAACTGCTTATTTGAACCATGCCAAACGAACCATTTATTGGCAGCGTGAGCTTACAACGAATGCGTTTACTTGCTGACCTTCTCAATCTCACAACCGGTAAACAGCGCTATGAGATCTGGTGTAAAGTGTTCGAGTTCGGCGCAGAGTTCTCCCACACAAACCAAAAATCAAATGCTTTGTTTTGATTTAAATTAGTTTAAAGCCAGATGAAACACCACTGCCATTCTCACCAACACTGACACGGAAAACAGGAGAAACATTGAGCAAAAAGAGACAGTTAGAAGGCTTTTCAATCCACAAATCACCAACATTTACCATGGATTTACTCTAATAAAACAAACTGTAGAGATGTGTGATATTCATATAAAATTTTATTATATTAATGCAGACATTAAATGTATTAAAGGTGAAATGGAATATAATTTTTTGTTATTAAACTACTGCAGTTTTTGTCCATTTGTAAATACTAAATGTCTTTAGGATACTGTTTTTCATAACAAATACCATAGAAACAATATACAGTAGTTACTTTTTGCCTAAAGTTTACGTGTGGTTAACATTATCTAAATACTATGGAAGACTAAATTTAACCTTTTAAAAATTAGGTCATTACAATTTTCACAAATGTTACTGTTTTTTTTTAATAAACCTAAATTTACATCTGAATCCCAACGCAAGCTTCTGCAAAATGTGCATTTCTATGAGACAAAATGTAATATTAATATTAATAATTAATATTTGTACTGTAATATTAATTTGTAAAGTGCTTGTCTTGTTCTGATGATAAAACCATAATTTAAGAGATAATTAAAGGGACTCAAAAATACACATGAGTTGTGGTAAACGGAAGCTCAAGCATGTTTTCTTGATGCCTGAGAGAACCAAAGAGATTCAATCTCGTGTTACGCAGCACGCTTGAGCTTCCAGAAGAGGTTTGTTATCGCTGGTCAAGCAGGCCCATTTCTGTTCATGCTCGCTGATCAATGTTTATATGTAAATAAAATCCTAAATTCAATCCGTTCATGATATAAAGCAATCGAGCCTCTTCAGAAAATTTGGACTAAACCGCTCAATTCATATGGATTAGTTTTACGATCTCTTTATGAACTTTTTGAAGCGGCAGTGTCGCGTAGCTGTAAATAGAGGGAAAGACAGCTCAGATTTCATTAAAAATATCTTAATTCGTGTTCTGAAGATGAACGAACGTCTTACAGGTTTGGAACGACATGAGGATGAGGAATTAATGACAGAATTTTCATTTTTGGGCGAACTAACCCTTTAAGTTTCTACATCTTTCGCTTAGGAGCAAAAATCTGCCTTTAAACTTGAAAGAAATAAAGATCTGACATTTATCATGATAATTATTGATATCGAATGATATGAAAATGTTATTATGATCATTTTTTGGCCATATCGCCCAGCCTTAAACCATAGTATGTCATTGGGACATAAATCCATTTCTCCATTTCTTGAATATGACCTAGTCGTTGTATCATGTTCAACTGCTTTTCATTCTTCTTTACATCAAAATGCTTATTCTGTTTTCACTTTTTGTATCACAAACGCGTTGCACTTTCATTGTAAAAGCAGTGCTATTGTCTTTCTAAGACGACCCACCACCTGACGTCTGTATCTGCCCTCTGTTTCACTGTTATAGAACAGGCAGCTGCTCCTATAGACAGTGTTGAATTTAAAATGTTTTTCCATAGAGGCATAACAAAGAAACTCGTTCAGAATCCACGATCATGCAGTCTCAGCGAGGAGCGTGAAATTGGATTTCGAAGCGCATTTGTGTGTAGAATCTGTCATCTCTACCTTCTGTTTTAAACAGAGACTCTGCTATAAAACACTGTCAGAATGAATTGATAAGAGCTTATTGTTCTTTTAGCCCAAATAATAAGAGTTTCTAATAGATTCTGTATTTATGTGGCACTCACAGAGGGAACCAGAACCGTGAACACGCGAAGCAGTGGCTTCATAAACTCAATGACCAGTGGGAGCTCCAGAGGTTTCTACAAGACTGCCATGAGGTAGGATGAGTGCCAACTGAGCACAAACAATAAAAACTCGAAAAGCTTGAGTGAGACATGATTTTTGAACCATAAGAGGTTTGCCTCTGTACGTAAATGATCAGTTTGCACAGATGCATGTGTTGGTACAACACACTACAGGTTTTTGAAAGAAAAGAAAGTATTTTTTGCAAGTAACATAATAAAAATATATTGCTCTTACAGAGTGTCCTAGTCAAATGCGATGTGATAGTGATATGTTTTGTGTTTTTTTTCTAACTGGTCAAGATACTCAAGCCACAGGACAGTTTAATGTTCCTTGGTTTTGACTACAGCGGCATCATTCTGTCATCACAGTGAAATTTCATTGGTCCAAAATCCTGCTCCATATATTTTCATGTTAAACCTCAGATATGTTTGATTCACTGTGATCAGTTGATTGACCAACTTGGACAAATTGTTGCTGGACACTTTATTGACCCTTGTGGAAAAAAAAAAGTGTGTTTAATTTTATTTAATTTGCTCTTGGAGTGTGTTTTAAATTTGAAAAGAACATTAAAAAGCATATAATATAATATTAATAAAATAAAATGCCACTTAAGTGTACTTAAGAGGAGTACACTTTCATGACTTTCTTAACACACTTAAGTAGACTTTTAAAAAGTGCACTTTGTAATGTCAAATTAAAAGTTTTTTCATGATTTAAAGAACTACACTTATGTATCTGATGTGTTGACTAAGATATTAAAGCACATGTAAAGTTCTTAATTATTATTTTACCTGTATTGTTTCATATCCCAGGTGAAAAAAGTAAACTTCCATAATGTACTTAATGTACTCTATTTTCACGCACTAATTTTGTGCTTAATATACTATAAATATTCTTTAGTACTTCTTAAGATAATCTTACTGTGCTATTTTGAGACACCATGAATACGAACTAAAATGTGCTTATAACATACTATCTGTGTATTAAAAAATGTATTTCTTTACCACTTGTAGTACACTTGAACCCATCTTTCATACAATAGTGTACTACAAGTGGTAACTAAATACATTTTTAATACACTGATAGTATGTTAAAATCACATTTTAGTTCATATTCATGTTGTCCCAGTTGAGTACACTTAGATGTTCTAAAGTTTATCTTTAGTATACTAAGTAGTAAGTACAAAATTAGTGCATGTAAATAGAGCACTTTAAGTACATTATGGAAGTGTACTTTTTCACCTGGGATTACATTTAAAATGAATATATTTTAAAAGTGTTACTTCATCATTACAAATGTAATTAATTACATATATATTTTTATATGTATATATGTGTTTATCATGACATAGAAATTTTATTATAAATGACATTTAAGTATATTTTAGTTTATAAATGTTTGTCAGTACATTCATTGTACTGTATTTCAAAGACAGAAGTATGAATGACATATGAAGTCATATGTTGTTTTACAAAATAATAATATTAATAATAATAATAACAAAAAAATACCTTGAAAATACAAATCTTGGTTATAGTGAGGCACATACAATGTAACTGAATGGGATCACATTTGGATGGTATATACAGTCAGCCATCAACCACTGAATTGGACTAGATCCAAAAAGCAACAGTATGAACACAAAGAGGTCTGAGACCCCATTACTACTTAAGTGGACCAAAAAGTCTGAGTCTGATCTGAGTCATGGATGTTTTTTGTTCTCGGTTCACCTCTTGGTCCACTTCAAGTGGTCTGCATTCGGTTCTTTTAAAGAGAACTCAAGTGAGAAAACACGCTCGACAGATCTAATACACTAACACACGTCCGATTTCTTTTCCAACTGTGTACATTCACTTAAGGCATAACTCAGTGTGTTTACATGAATACACTGCATTTTATTTTTGTGTGTATTTCACCATTAGGGTTAGTTAACACAATAAATGTGTTTTTATAATCGTTGGAAGCCAGAAACAAAATAGAAAACAAAAATTCAATTAATCCAACATATGGCATCTTGTTTGTGTCTGCAAATGATTCTGAATAGCTGAGCATTGTGGGTAAATGCTATGTGAAAGCAGTTGTACAGTACGAGGCTCTCGGTGTGGCCCAAACCTGCAGGTTTATTTGGGCTTTGCTTGTTCTTCCCTAGCTTCTCGCGTTCAATTATTTAGCAGGTCTCCTCATCACTCATTCAGTCGAGAGAGAGAACTTCAGCAGTGTGTGGGTGAGTGTGTGTGTGTGTGTGTGTGTGTGTGTTTGTGTTCACTGCGGGGTTGAGGACAGATCTCTGCCTTCACTAAGAGCTGTCAAACACGTGTGTAGACTGAGAACAGCATCATCAGAGTGCACTGGATCAGTTTCTCTTATGCATTGTGGAAATACATCCAGTATACAGCATACAACGCCATATTGTTTATGAACAGCATAGTGTAAGGGTGTGTGTGTGTGGAGGGGGGGTCACAAATGAACAACTTTTATGGGGGAGATTATTAAAAATAATGCTAAAAAAAGGTAAATAACATTTCTAAGATCCCCCATCAAAATGAATGGATTTGCATTTCTCGGATTCTTTGTAAATACTAGTGTAAAGAAGCCCTGAAACATGCAACGTAGTGAGATCGTGTGACTGTGTTTGTTTACTGGATAACAGCTTACTACTGTTTGAAATGTTTATCCTTGTATAATATACGCTCTATAGTAGGCAGTATTTGGCATTAAACACTTTGAACATTGTGACAGAGTGGCAGATTTTGGCATTACATACTAGAATCTATGGAGTAATACACTGAATATGACTTATTATTTTTTTAAAATAGTATCTGAAACAGAACATGCTACGCAACAGTGAACATTTTAAACAGAACTACATTGTCATCTTGTATCCAGACTGCACCGCATGTTTAATTCAGCTAGTGGCATCTAGAAATAAAACTTCTGTTTTGCATTTTTAATCCAGTTTTGTATAATAACGTCTTTAACCCTTTGCAGTCCGATCAGAAAATGATTTTTAAAAAGTCACAAATCACAGCTGGCATTAATTCTAGTTCATTTGTCATGCTGGATGTGGATAGTCAAACCAAGCGCATTGCATTGTGTGATGCAATGCTTGTTTTTGCAAAGGTAGTCAGCCGAGTATAGAGTATTTTGTTGGCCAACCTGGAAATTAGCATCACCCTGATTCCCTCGACAGAAACGCAATAGGATTTTTCCATTGGCTTTTGAATGATTGCAGAAAATCAGCTCTGTGTCTAACAAAAGCATATATCATCATGATAATCTTCACAAATGACTTCACAAACACTTTTATGAATTTTGAAGCTATCACTAGAAGTAAAAAACTAAACATATGTTACGAACTACACCACGGTCGCATGTCTTCAATGTCGTTAAAGGGTCAGTTCATTTCTGAATTAAAATTTCCTGATAATTTAATCACCTCCATGTCATCCGAGATGTTTATGTCTTTCTTTCTTCAGCCGAAAAGTAAGTAAGGATTTTGAGGAAAACATTCCAGGATTTTTCTCCATGTTACGACTTCCATGTTCAGAAGAAGCAACACTGAGTTTGTGGTCAGCTGAGCGGTGGATATGGTGACAAGAGACAGACAAATTGCCCGATAAGTGTTTTATTTTACAGTGTAGAAAAGTGATAAGCATAACAAAAGCAAATGAAATAACAGAGAAAAAAATGTATACAATATTTATATAAATAGAAATAAAGACAAAGATGTTCAGGGGGAGGACACAAATGGCTCCAAATGAAAGAAAAGAACAAAACCAAACCAAGCCAACTCAAATTAGTCCTCCAACCTTACTGATGAAAAGAAAAATAAGAAAACAAGTCTTCAGCGTAGTACACCCTAACTTACTTACGCTAGCTGACAAATAAAACATACACAAGTGGCGCTCATTTCTATACTAATGTATCTAGACACTTTATTCACTAGGTGTTGCAACATGTAAGTCACGTGACATAATACCTGTGCTCTCCGAATGAGATTGACAACAATCGCGACGATCACCACTGGTACAAAGCAAGTAACAAAACAAAAGATCAGATCAAAACACAATAACAGAAACAGGGAACAAGCTCTCTTTCACGTCGCACTTTTAAACTGCATGCGTCGGTGGGATTGGCAGGCGGAACCATGACGTCACTCCAGCTGATGATGACTGACATCTTCCTGGCCCAATGACCATCGCGGGCAGGCAGGCCTAAGAAATTGATTGGGGAGTGAAGAAAGTGCAGCACAAACGCACCACAACTACAGCGAACGTAACACTCCATATAGTGGACTTCATTGGGGTTCAACGGGTTAAAGGTCCAAACGTCAGTTTCACATGATCCCAGATGAGCAATAAGAGTCTTATCTAGAGAAACAATCAGTCATTTTCTTAAAAAAAAAAAAAAAATGTATATACTTTTTAACCACTGTAACACAGTTCATAAGAACGGGAAGAAAGAGGCGGGAACCGGTGAACATTCAACGTAACTTTAATTATCAAATAAATAAACAAACAACAAAACGAAAGTAACACACAAACACAACATTAAATCCAGGCTTGGTCCTCTCTCGTCCTTCACTATCGTCGCTCCTCTTTTATACTTCCGGAGCTCCTCCGTGAGAGATACGAGACCGGTGCAGCGCGTAGCTGACGCTCATTAACAATCACATCACCGCGCCGTTCCCTCACAGCTCTCGCCTGCCCTACTCGTCACAACCACAAATGCTCATCCTGCACTGCGATGCGCCACGTATTACGTAAGGATGTTGGAAAGGTCAGGCATGACGTAAGGTCGAAAAATGAAAAACTCCTCATTTTCTTCTCCAACTTCAAAATCGTCTGACATTGTTTTACCTTTTTTTGTAAAGGGTGCTTGACTTAGTCTTTGCAAGTTCATTTTGTAGACACTGGTTCCGTACTTCCGCCTACGTCACGCGTGAGCTTTCCAACGTGATTTTGTAATGCGCGCATCGCAGAGCAGTGCAAGACGAGCATTTGTGGTTAAAAAGTATATCATTATTTTTTTTTTTTTTTTTTAAATGCCTGATCGTTTCTCTAGATAAGACTCTTATTCCTCGTCTGGGATCATGTAGAGTCTTTGAAGCTGCACTGAAACTGACATTTGGACCTTCAACCCGTTGAACCCCAGTGAAGTCCACTATATGGAGAAAAATCCTGGAATGTTTTCCTCAAAAACCTTCCTTTCTTTTCAACTGAAGAAAGAAAGACTTAAACATCTTGTATGACATGGAGGAGAGTAAATTATCTGAAAATTTTCTTTATTCAAAAAACATTTTCCCTGAAAGTTTGAGTTTTAATAGTTTGCCTGTTTGGCTGATGACGTTTAATGTCTCAGACTACCTCTGGAGTCACGTTTAGCCAGTTGTTAGCAACCGCCTTTTACAAGACAAGTAAATGATTTTAAAAAGTCTAAAGGCGGTACTACTGATGCTCTTTGTCATAGAATAAAATATGAAAATATCTTGAGCTTGTGTTCACCACAGACCTAAATTTGGGTATTTAACCCTTTAAAAAAAACAGTTTACTTCATGACAATGGAAACAGAAGTGCTAAAATGATGACTAGTTTCCAGGTTTTGATCTACTAAAATATTTTCCCTTCAGCATTCCATATTCTCCAAAAATTTGCAAACAAAATTGAGTGCTATTATAAACCGCTTATGTGACACTTTTTCTGATTTGCTTTCTGTGGTTGTTCCTTTGAGATGTTTCCTGATCTGAAATGTCACATTATTGTCTTTGGTAGTTTAAATGTCTCTCTGGTGTTGTTGGTGATGGTGTAGTGTTAACTACACATCAGTTTACTGGGTAATTAATTACCGTGTCCCTGGATGGACATTCGCTCTTTCTCGGATCTATTGCTTCATTTCCCCCAGGGTCTCTTAGAGGAGTAATCATGATTGACCTAAATGTCTTTATGGGTGAGAGGACCGGGTGCTTCATGAGGGCAGAGGTCACTGTAGTGTTTAGTAGGCTCTAGAGAGAGGTTAAAAGTTAGTTAGTCCTAAAGTATGCATTATTTTAAACTGACATCTACCTCCTCTTAAAATAAATTGGAAAATTCCATGAATGCCAATAAAGAACCTTTATCATTCATCCATGGAACCTTTGCTTTCCACAGAAGGTTCTTTATAGTGGAAAAAAGGTTCTTTAGATTATTAAAATGTTCAGTAACACTTTAGTATGGGGAACAATTCTCACTTTTTACTAGTTACTTATTAGCTTGCATATTGGCTGTGTATTAGTACTCATGAAGCACATATTAATGCTTTATTCTGCATGACCATAATCTATATCGCTAAATCATACCCAATACCTAAACGTAACCCTCTGGTGCTCTTCATGTGTCGGTCAAAAATGAGTTTTTTTCTGGGTTTTTTTCTCAATGAAATTAATGTTTAATGTTTTAGTTTGATAATGTTTTTTATTTAATATTTTGCATTTTTAGGTTATTTTATGATACTAAATTATATTTATGCACTAGTTATAGATCATGAATGCTTTAGACCACAGACTTAATTTTGATCTCTTTTCAAAGACGAAGAATTATTGGCGACTTGGCGAATTATTTTTCAAGCAAAACATTTTTTTAAAAAGTTAACTTAAAAACTTTTTTAAAAAAATACATTTATTATGAAAAATGCACAAAAAAAAAATTTAAATACATTTTTACAAGAAATAAATATTTTCTAAAACACATTTAACTCTAAAACAAGACACAAATTATGTTCCAAATTTGAGCTTGATATCTCAAAAAAATGAGCTTTCAGTAAGATTTTGTTTGGCCACAGTACCAAAAGTTTCCACTAGATGAAATTCGTTTCCAATTCATTTCCAATGTGCGAGGAGCACAATGTGACTATTTTTTTCAGGACCATTTTTTTGTGTTCACATAAGTAGTGCCAAAAGCTTTACCGAGTTTCGTACCATTCTGATGAAGTAAAAAATTCTAGAAAAAACAAAACAACGTAAAATTACTACCTTACTAATTATTAATAAGCTGTAAATTAAGAGTTTTTTGAGGCAAAAGTCATAGTTAATAGTGAATGATTTCCCATACAAAAGTGCTACCAAATTTTCTTCACACTAAGAGAAATTGTTCTTTTAAAAGCTGCTCAAAAAAGGTTCTTTGTGCAACCAAAAATGGCTCTTCTATGGCATTGCTACGAAAATCCCCTTTTGCAACGTTTAATTTTAAGAGTGTTGTGATCTGTCGTTAGCTACTCGTTCCCTTATTTTTGGATCTCCGTTTCTCTGTTTCCCTTTCCTCCGTTTCAATCACTCATTCGTATTCGCTTCCCTGCCCGCTTAAAGAGCCTAGTGTTGTCCTTGTGACGCTTGGAACTACGTAGGCTCCCTCTCTCTCTCCTTCTCTCTCTATGTGGTTCTCTCCCCCTCCCTCCTCGTCTCTCTTCCTCGCTTTTCGTCTATCTGTCTCTCCGCATGCTTTTCTCTCATCGTGGATGCTGCAGCGGGAGAAATTGGGTCTTTCAGCTCAGGCAGAAGAGGCGCCGCAGTATTGAGTCAAGCTTATATTACAAAACAGGAGGAGGAGAGAAAAGAGGGCGGCGTGCACTTGAAGAAGACAATATGGATTTGTTTGAGATGCAAGACGCTGCACAAACGGGGTGAAGAGTGTGTCTGGATCGCTCGGAGGAGGGGAGGGAAAAACGGTCCCCACATCCTCCCTCTTGGCACTGTCCAACGCCCACTCTCTCTCTCTCTCTCTCTCTCTCTCTCTCTGTCCGTGGCTAGTGTTTGTAACATCAATAATCACTGCTACTGGGCTCATTTCTCTCCTCGCTGTAACTCAGTCAGACCTCTGCACGGGCTCAAGACAAGTCTTGTAGCTTTTTTGGGATTTTCTTTGTTTTTTGATGTAAAGATGTAAACCACTTCTTGTTTTCACTGGATTTAATACAGATGGTCCAAAAATAGTGCACGCTGAGTTCTCTGCACATGTCTTGAATATTTCATCCAGCACAGTGTTTGGACTGCTCGTGTGTGTTGTGTTTTGCTGCTCACCTGGGCTGCAAGTGAACAATGTGGATTTGGGAACTTGAGTGACAGATTCTTCACAGCCTGATTCAGGTGGTAATTATAAAATATCTCTAGTTCATGATTATTTTCTTTAAAACATTATTTTTATATATTTTTTTGTATTGTAAAACATATTTTTTATATATAGCATTATGAAATAAGTATATACATTTCTGATGTTATTGTATGTAAAGTGTACATTTCAGGTACTGTGACTTTTTTTTTTTTCTTCACTATTTTAATATTATGCAGTTCACTTTAATAGTCCTGCAAGTAATTTTTAAAAGTACAAATATGATAATTAAATGTCATTTAAAATAGTTTTAGATGAAGTAATGAATGTCACACAAAAGGACACTGCTTGACTTTAGGAATTCAAATACTATATTGTATAATAAAAGTTTTATGATATAATATGGTTTGCAGTGTTGGAGTAACGCATTACAAATAACTTGAGTTACGTAATCAGATTACTTTTTCAAGTAACTAGTAAAGTAATGCATTACATTTTTCAATTTACAACAAAATATCTTAGTTACTATTTCAAATAAATACGTTTTTCACATATTTTGACTGATAGATCTCCTGTCGCCATGTTGAGAGAAATAAAGTGCAGAGGTGTTGTGTGCGCTGTGTGAACATGATGGTTATTGTAGTTCTAAACTAAATGTCTATTTACTCATCTCACTTAGTACATGAAAACATTCAGTATTCCTCAAAATGAATAAAAACAGCGAAATGCAATCTCAAATTTTTATGCAAACCTGTAATAATTAATTATATTAAATTACACAAATATACTTTATGTATTTAATCTCACTTTATTAACCAGTGTCTTTGCTGCTGATCTTTAATGACCTAATTCTACCATACTAATGAGCAAAAATGACTTTAGATTAGATTTAGAAATAAGAGTGTTGAACTTCCTTCTCCTGTATCCTATTCTTCTTTAATCCAGACAGGTTTGTTTGAGCAGCAACCTCTACTGTACAGACATAAATGTGCATTTCTTTCAGCCTGAGGCTTATTTATGTCACTTTTGGTGTGAAAGATCCTAAACATTTGTCAAAAATAGAACTTTTTTTGTTGTTATTAAAAAACAAACAAGCAAGCCCAGCGCTGGTGAGAGAAAAAGTAATGCAAAAGTAATGTAAGGCATTACTTTTCATAAAAAGTAACTAATGCAATTAGTTACCTTTTTAGGGAATAACGCGATATTGTAATCCATTACTTTTAAAAGTAATTTTCCCCAACACTGGTGGTTTGTACATGAATGAATAAAGTGATTCACTGTTTGGGATCACTTGTGCGTGGGGAACTTTTTGAAGATTGTTTTGTAAATTTTAACATTGTTTTACTGGGTTAAATGTTTTGTTGTTTTCTATATGTTGTTGTAATATTATAATTATATTATTTGGTGGAAGCTTGGTATGCTGATCACATACTGGACATGTTTGCATTTCAATAAGGTTATTTCAATATACATATACACACTTTCTTTTAAAAAAAATATGCATTTTTGGTTATACCACACTGAATTAAATTTTTTTTTTTTTTAGACCACAGGATCACACAGGATTATGAGTGAGACATGAGTTATGAGTGTGATTCCTAACATGTGTTTATGGTTTCGTGTGTTTCATAGATTGGTGATTGGGTGGCAGAAAAAATGCTAATGGCCCGCGACACCTCCCGAGACGAGACTCAGAAGCTTCATAAGAAGTGGCTGAAACATCAGACCTTCATGGCAGAACTTGCTCAGAACAAGGAGTGGCTGGACAAGATCGAGAACGTAAGTTCAGCTCTCAAGATTATGCTGTGCTCACTATCTTTGCTAATAGTAGTTGATACTGTTTAATATATAAGCATTTTCTCTGTCAGATAATTAAGTGTGTGAATGCTCTGTGCCCTTCTTCACTTGGCTTTAAAAATGCTATTGGGCACCTTGAAATGAAAACACAACTCAGCTAAAAGTCTTTCTCTCTCGACTCATATTCCATTCTAGTCAACGTCTCATGTGAAAGAGAGCCAGTAATAGCATTACTGTAATAGCAGAGACAGCATAGCATTTAGCAAGGGCAAATCCGCTTGGTGTTATATTTAGTGGTACATACGCACTTTCTATATTGTTTTGCTTAGTAATTATTGTGAGTCATTTTAATGGGTTTGTATGGAGTGTACACATTAAGCCTTTAGATGCCAATAAATGTCCCAATCCTGCACCTTATATTATATTATAGCTTTTATAACTGGAAGTGTTTCTGAAATGCATTTTAGATAGATGTGAAAAACACTGATGTTTGCAGTGCATTGACATCTGATTGAAACACTGATGTTGTTTAATCTGTCAGTTACGCTGTTTTATTGACCTTGCTGGTGAATTGAATGAACGGTCCTCAGCTGCCAAGGCCATGTTGAATGATCACGGGCATCTCACAAAGTCCATTAATCATTATATTCTGCGATCAGCTGCAATAACAGAGGATAAGAGTGATATTGTTTGTTGATGCTGAATATGGTTTGACAAGATTGTGCATGTCAGTAAGCGTGATATACCAGGAACAATTCAGGCACCTTTACTCATTTTATCCTGCATAAATGTGTATGAATCGGAAACACTTGAGTGTAGAGATGATATGGGAGAAAAAAATTGGTGTATATGCTTTGAAATTGACCCGCCCCCTTTAGTTACTGTTGCTATGTCCGACAAGCCATGCGCTCTCACGCCACACATCATGTTCTCATGCAGTATAAAATACATCACGGAGCAAAGAGGACACCGACAACACATCGAAAGACAAAACAGAGCAGGTTACTTTTGATATGAAATGGTTTCATATTTAAAATATTGTCATTTTTTAAAGTTTAACCAATAAATAGCGTATAGAGTCTCTTTAATGTGTCGTGACAGATCGCTGTAGCTCCTCGTGAAGCGATCATCTCTTCATACTAGTTCATTTATAGCGTCAAATAAACATGAATGAACATCAGAAGGAATGTTGTTTCAAGCACGGAAAGACATGAGTACACACAATATTTCAAGTTCAAGTTCACCAACGTTAATCTACCAACTTTGTCGGATAAAATGGTGTATTCGGGGTCATGATTGGTCAGATCACCTGTCAATCAAACTGCCTGTGAAGGGTTAATTGCTCAAAGAACAGTAATCTGTGAATCTTTTTTTTTTTTTTTCACTAAGTGGACCTATACATACGAATGAACAGCAATATTTATCTATATTTAGCATAAAGCGTATTTTTGCTAAAAATGGCAAATTCAGTAAACATATTTGAGTCATGAAACATATAGTACGGTTAAATCAGATTTCATTGAAATAGACAGTTTGAACTGATTCAACACGGGAAATAGATATTACAGCCTCTATAACATTGACGACACTGAACAAAAAACTGAATGAAGACAGGACGTAAATACACAGAGGAACAAGAGCTAATTAATTGGACAAAAGGTGAAAGGAAACATTAATCAAACACACTGGGAAACTAGGTCAAATGACACACAGGCAACAGGAACAGAACTAAAACACAATGTCCCTCATTTATGAAATGAATGTACAACAGAAAATTGAGCGTATGGTTGTTTCCAAGCAAAACTTCCACGATTATTTTGTTTCGAATCAGTGTTTCGGAGCGCCAAAGTCATGTGATTTCAGTAAATGAGGCTTCATTATGTCATAAGTTATTCGATATTTCAATAGTTCACGTGACTTTGACAGTTTGATACGCGATCCGGACCACTGATTCGAAACAAAACATTTGTAAAGCAGTGTTTTGAAATCGACCATCACTAGATATGGTTGAAAAGGCATTATTTTGGGGTTTTTTGGCACACAAAAAGTATTCTCGTTACTTTATAATATTAAGGTTGAACCACTGTACTCACATGAACTGTTTTAAAAAAAAAAATGAAAGTGTTAATTGTCTTGCTGGCAATAATGGCCTCACAGAGCCATCGGATTTTAACATTTTATATCCCATTCTGTACACACACACCGTTCAGTAATTTACAAGAGTGACAACCGCATTCTACAACCAAATTAACTCCCGAAAATCACAAATAGTGAAAACTGCATTTACAAAAATTCTACGCAGTGTGTACCAAAGCAAACTGAACAACTAATGTTAATGATGTATTTAAATGCGCATCAGAGATGTGTTTCTCTTCTGTGTGTGTGTGTGGTGCAAGAAAATCACAGGGGAAGAGGTACAAGCCTTGACTCATTCATGTTGCCAGATCTTGCTAGTAAAAACAGGGGACGAACCAAGATAAATCTACACACTTTATATTGAAAACAAGACTAAAATATCACGACCCATACCTGACCACTTTAATATCCCCTCAAACTTCACTTTATGTACTGAACCTAGACAACAAGAAGCCCAAAAACACTTCAAGAATGCTCCCTGTGAAGCAGCCTTACAAACACAAACAAAACACAATGCCTCAGTAGACGGTGGTTTAGTTAAAATCTCAAAACATAATGAGTCTTTGGTCAATGTAATAATGCTAATATTTTTAGTAATAATACTAAACCAAACACACAAGAAGCCCAAACTTTGCTATGGTTACCATGCTGTCAGTCATTGCAGTTTCAGGAGTGAGTTGTGTTACATACACACATGGAGCTATAATTTAGGGGAAGATTTCTCTCTGCGCTGTCTTGACCTAGTATTTCCGGTAGACAGCTGAATCCTGGGGCCCATTTCTCTGTCATATAACCTTAAACTAGTTACCAGGAATAGAAATATGCTGAACTGAGCTGGCTACATATTTATAAGAGCGTCCCGGATTCATGTACCAAGCTCTTATTTTCTGCTGAATTTGGCCTGTTTGGAAAGGTTTACCTTGCTTTATCTGCTTTCTAAATGATTCACACATTCATAGTAGTATTCACAAACGTCAAATCAATCTTTTGTTCGTACAGTTTTTTTCTTTTCATAACCTCAAAGTTGCTCGTTCCTACTGTTCAGCCAGAAGTGTTAATTTACTCATATCCAGTGTCATAATTGAATTCATTAGCCAAAATAATTCTACATCACAAAATCACCAACATGTATAATATCGGATAAGTTTTGACTTAAAATTGATTTTACATGTTACAAGCTGTTTTAAGTATTAAAAAAACTTTTCTCATGTCCATCGCTTAATCACGGGCACTTTCTAAATATATGGTCACATGACAAGATTTCTCGATTAAGGAAAAACGCAGCTTACCTCCCACACAAATATTACACTACAGAATTTAGTTTTTTTTAAAGGACAGTGCTCAAAGTGGTCCATAAAAGAAAGTAGTCATAAATTACCTTGGTGTTGTTCTAATGCTGTATGTCCTTCTTTCTTTTATGGACCACAAAAGGAGATTTTCATCCTTATAATGGCAGTGAATAGTGACCAGCATCAAGCTTTTTGACACAAAAGTATGATCCCATGCGACACGTCCCATATATTCCAAGTGTTCTAGGGGTATACGATATTAAATTTAATGTATTATTTAATGAAAATCCTGACCTTGGCCATTGGTCTTCTGTGCACTGCTACGTGACATGTGCGACTCTGTTAGAGCTGCAGCTCACTTCGTCTCACCTGCAAAAAGCACACAAGTTGTGAGAAATCAAGATTTGTCATTCTGACTGTCCTCAGAAAAATGGATTCCCGTCTGGAGATATTTAACTCGGTGAAGAAAGTACGCGGATACTTTTTTGGGATTTCTCGTGTCACGCTTTGGTTAATCTTGACTTCTTGTGTGCTTTCTCTGGATGAGTTTGAGTGAATAATAATCTCACAGAAAGTCGAGCACAGAAGACCAACGAATTTTCAGGACTTACGTTAAATATTACATTAAAATGAATATCGTATACCCCAAGAACACTTGGAATATACGGCACATGTCGCATGGGATGATTCTGTGATATTTTCCTGTCTTGATGCTGATCGCTATTCACTGCCATTATATGGACAAGGGACATTTTTTAATTTTCCATTGTGGTCCATAAAAGTAAAAGCATACAGCATTAAAACATCTCCAGGGTGACTAAATGAACATTAATTTTCATTTTATGGTGAACTATCCCTTTCTGAAGCTTCTGCTCATTAGTCTGTATTTTCCAGTAAACAGTGTTGTGCAGCGATTCACCCTTTGCAATGGACACATGTGTTTAAATTGTAAACATGCTGTTTTGACTAGTTCTGCTCCAGTGTCACTAACCCGGCAGCTGTCAGATGGAGCTGTCATGCCAAGTGAAGTGAAGGGAAGGGGAGTATCTGTTGCTAGGTAACAGTTTCCTCATTTCCCCCCCCCTAACCAACCCTAGAGCTCCCATGTGTGAAGGTCATTTGTACTATCTCATCCTCACACATCCTTTTTTTGTAGTTCACAGGAAGTGATGAGATGCACTTCCAGGTCAGAATGAACCGGAATAATGCTGGTTCCAGAAAACAAAACTCATTTTATTTGCAATTTTATGCAATGAAGATATCCGGTAACGCTTTATAATAAGGTCCCATTAGTTAACAGTATTTAATGCATTAACTAGTATTTTAAAGTATTTTTTCATCTTTCTTAACATTTATTAATAAAAATATCAATGTTAATTGTTAGTTCTTGTTACAATTTTGGTCCATTAAATAACAGATACAACTTTTAATTTTCGTAATGTATTAGTAAATGTTGAAATTAATCAATTCTTAAGAAGTATTTTTCATAGTTCATCTTAACCAGGGTAGTCGTGGCCTAGTGGTGAGGCAGTCGGGCTTGTAACCTGAAGGTTGCCGGTTCGATTCCCATACCAACAGGAATTGAAAGTGGGGATTGTGAATAAACAGCACTCTCTCCACCTTCGATACCATGACTAAAGTGCCCTTGAGCAAGACACCTAACCCCTAATTGCTCCCCTTGTAAGTCGCTTTGGATAAAAGCGTCTGCTAAATGATGAAACATTGAAACATAACCAATATAGTTAACTAATGTTAACAACTGCAACCTTTTTGTCAAGTGTTACCCTCTATACACAGAAATTCAAATATATGAAGTAAAATTGCGATATTGATGTTTATTTGATGTCTATTTGTAACTTTTTTTCTTTACTCTAAACACATAAGATGGTGTGTTTATCAAGGCAGAGAATTAAGCGACCTCATTATGTAATTGGGATTTATCTAGTAAGCATGTCCAATTAACCACACAATTTCCTGGACCTCTTTGTTTTAAAGCCTGAGGGAAGATCTGTGAGTGTGATCTGTCTCTCTGTTTACAGTCTCCTCCATGCAGTTTCTTTGCTCTCTCTGGTTTTGTTATATTAAGAATATAGTGTATATTAATGTATATATATTTCCTGAAATTACCATCTATTTTAAGGGACAGTGTTGGCCCCCTGGATTTGATTGTCATGTGTATTTTTAAAGTTTTTTTTTTTAAAACAATATTAGGGTTGTCACAATTCCTCGATTAAATTCAAGTACTCAAATTTAAAAAAAAATCCTCGATTGCAGTTTACCCGTGTCCCGATGTATTAAAACCATTTAAAAACTATAGCATACTGCAGGCATTTATAATAATACATAATGTACATAAGATAATTGTTTATATTATGTATAGAATGTATTTTAACTATGTTGTTCCATAAAACCATTTGATTACGTGCTTTTGATACTTTATTTTAACTAAATATTATTGCCTCATTGTTGTTATATATGCATTTTAAGTCATTTTAAAGGCTTAGGTCTATTTTTATAGCCACAAAAAATATCTGATTACTTGATTAATTGTCAAAATAATCAACCGATTATTCGGTGGGCCGAAAAAATAATCGACCTACTGATCGATTAATTGGCAGGCTAACTGGCAGATTACTCGATTAAGTGTTAAAATAATCAGTCGATTAACCGACGGAATCAACCACACACTCGCTCAATTAATCTGCAAAATAATCAATCAATTGCTTGGCTAATCGACCGGTTACTCAATTGGCTGTCAAAATAATCGACTGATTACTCAGTGGGTCGAAAAAAGAAAAAAAAAAATCATCGACATACTGCTCGATTAATTGGCAGGCTAATCATCAGATTACTCGATTAAGTGTTAAAATAATCAGTCGATTAACCGATGGAATCAACCACACACACTCGCTCGATTAATCGGCAAAATAATCGACCAATTGCTCGGCTAATCGACCGGTTACTCAATGGATTGTCAAAATAATCGACCAATTGCTCGGCTAATCGACCGGCTACTCAATTGACTGTCAAAATAATCGACTGATTATTCGGTGGGCCGAAAAAATAATCGACCTACTGATCGATTAATTGGCAGGCTAATCATCAGATTACTCGATTAAGTGTTAAAATAATCGGCCGATTAACCGACGGAATCAACCACACACTTGCTCGGTTAATCGGCAAAATAATCGACCAATTGCTCGGCTAATCGACCGGTTACTCAATGGATTGTCAAAATAATCGACCGATTACTCGATTACCAGAATAATCTTTCGTGACAGCCCTAAACAATATACACTGTTGTTAAATACTTCCATTTAAGTAACTTATAAAGACAAACTGTCAGTCTGAATTAATAATTTATTACCTCTTGCCCATACAATTAGCATAACTAGGCCTAGAACATACTACATCAGAAGTTGTAAATTAAAAACGGTGGAATTCACCAAAATAAGATTTTTTCCTGGCCCCTCTTAAACCCCCAATTTAAAATCAATTGCAAACTATCCCTATACATTCTTAATCTAGATTCAATTATTGCTACTCCATTTCTGAAACTTGTCCTTAAATGATTGTTTACATCCTTGAAGGACTTTTTTGATATTAGCATAAAATATCTCCAGCCCTCTGCCAAGACACTGTTTCCCGGAGGGTATTTATCATGGTTTAATCCTCTGGGAATCGTGCTAACAGCTGGGCCTGGGTTAACTAATTCCCAGAGCAATATGGTACCTCACTAGTTCAATGTTGTGTATCATTGGTTCCTTGTGTACTCACATACACATGATTAGCTGGTATTCTGCATATTAATTGCCAACATTTCAATAATCTGATTTTAGTTTGCTGCCATCTTGAAAGGACATGCAAAATCACAGTGGCAATATCGCTTTGACGAAACTTCAAGAGTCCTACATTGTGACTCATTACACACTCAGACACAGATTGTCTTATTCCTCCTACCACACACTTCTCCCACACCAACTCTTCTCTCAAGTGTTCACTCTTTAGTGTTTTGTCACGGTGACACAGAAGTCAACGATGTGACTTTGTGCACATTCAGTGCTTGTTGGAAGAGCTCAGGCCAGATTCCCGAGGAGGCAGAGAACAAGAAATGCCGTCACCAAGAGAGATGTTACATAAAGCCTCACGCAGCACCATTTTTAACCCAGTTCTGTTGTGTGAAGCGGCTCTACTGCAGACCAAAACCTCTACAGTCCTCATCTCTATAGCTCACACACTATTAAAGTTCACCCAAAAATTAAAATTCCAAACAGTTGATGAGCTCCATTGATTTTCATAGCATTTTCCCCCCATACTATGGAAGTCAATGGAGCCCATCAACTGTTTGGGTACCCATATTCATCAGAATATCTTGTGTTCAGCAGAAGAAAGAACTTCATACAGATTTGGAACACCTTGAGGGCGAGTGAATGATGACAGAATTTTCATTTTTGGGTGAACTATCCCTTTTAAAATAGGGGGGTTTCACAGCGATGCCATAGAAGAACCATTTTTAAAACTTTTTTCCACTATAAAGAGCCTTTTGTGCTGTAGAAATGTTCCATGGATGTTAAAGGGTCCATCAATGTCTATAAAGAACCTTTATTTTCAGTGCAGATGCAGTGCTGCTTTCCCATACTCCAGAAACACCCAAAAAGGTGGCTCTGGAAATGAATGGAAATCGAAAGCAAAACGTTTGGATGCTTTGCAATTTTGGAAATTCTTAACTGTCAGGAAATTAAAGTCAAAATACAATCTTAATGGTCGTTAAAAAGGCTTCATGTTTAATGCAAATGTCTTAATGTTATTGCTCTGGATTTTATGACTGGATGTGATTTAACCGTACAGTCACTTCTGTCCTCGCGTTCAGGCACACAGAACAATAAAAAATGTCTGTGAATCTATTTCTAATACCACAGCTAATGTAACCTTTAGAGATCACTTGTCCTATTTCCCAGCTCTCTTCTCACATAAAAAAAGACATAGCTGCAGCTGTTACCATGTGACATGCATGAATGGCACAGACTCCCATCAGATTTCACATATGGCACATCACTGAAGGGCACTTATAATGTGGACAGACACAGCAGTTACATGCATCTGTACTGGATGAGAATCTCCTGCAAATAATAACTAATAATAATAATAACTTTAATAAGCTGTCTGTGTGAGCTCAGTTCTGTGTTTGGTCGTTTACATATTTTAAAAAAAACGCATGAATATTTAATAAAATAAGCATGATTTAATTTAGCGCTGCAATACGGGTAGGACTCATAAAGGTGCTAACCTCTTTTAAAATCGCAAATGTGAAGTATTGCTTAATCCAGAGATGAAACTGTCTGAGCCCAAGGTTTAAAAGAGGTCAAGAGATTAATTAGCTCATTTTTCTGTATATTATGTAATTAGGCTTAACTGTACGCTGTACATACACTGTAAAAAATGCTTTTCAAAGTTGTTAAAACAGAATGTCGGAGTTTTAGTCTTGCTGCGTTCAATTCGATTCAAATCCTGATTGAAAATGGTTTCAAAGTAAATCCTACACAATTTTTTCCACTTCATTGTGCGTAGCTGCATACTTCCATCTTTGTTTTTTCACACACACTTTAGATAGCCTGTGATGTCATTGATTGGCTGACGGCGTGTGTGTGTTTGTGTGTGTGAGTGGGAAGCAGCCGGTCTGATTTCTGTGCTCATGGGCATCATTTCCATGGTCACTGCTGTATCGCTGTACCAACCCCCTTCCCCCTGAATTATAATGGTTCGCAGTGTTGGGGGAAGGACGCTGCATGTCTGTGTATGTGCATGTGGGTTTTAGGATCCCATGGATCTGTGTGGAGATCAGGTGGGGGAGGGATAATATGTGTGTGAGGTGTACCAGTTTAGCCTGAGCTCATGCCAGCTTCTGTAGACCTTGGCACTGTCTGTAATATGGAAAAATGTTCCAAAAACGGCCTGTATTTGTATTGAACAAGTAAAAACACAAAGAAACGATGAGATATAAATAGTTTTTTACATTTTCTACATAAAACATGTATGGTCCTTGAGCCTGCCCATAAAAAACTTGTGTTGCCAGAGCGTTGCTATGTGGTTGGGAAGATGTTTTCAGTGGTTTTTAGCATGTTGCTGTGCGATCGCTCGATTGTTCTGGTAGGAATTAAGCCTGATCTTAAAGTTAAAGTGTTAGTTCACCCAAAAATGAAAATTCTGTTATTAATTACTCACTCATGTTATACCACACCTGTGTATTTGTGACCTTCAGTGCACAAAAGAAGATATTTTTGATGATATTTTTGTTATGTCTGACTCTTCCATAGATAGCAATTTAATTACCACTTTTAATATGTCGACGTGACTACAAGGGTTCAAGCTTAATTTTATGAAGCGAAGAGAATACATTTTGCGCACAAAAACACAACAAAAATTTGTTCAATAATTTGTCTCCTCCCAGTCATTCCTATATGCAGTTGACGTAGTAAACACAGTGCAGCACTTCCGTGTTCTACGTCGAACCTGGAAGCGCTGAACGTAAACAGTGTAGGAGACTGACTGGGGAGAGAAGAAATTGTTGAATAAAGTCATTACTTTTGTTTTGTTTTGTGCACAAAATGTATTCTCATCGATTTATAACATTAAAGTTGAACCATTGTAGTCAAGAGTGGATGTCTCTTTATCATAACTGAAACGAAGCAAAATAATGCTTCGCGAAAAGTAAAGATGGCGAACTAATGACAAGGACGAACAAAAAATGCACATACAGTACACGAGTATATACAAGTGGGTTGGTTGTTAGTCATCAGCAGCTCTAGACAAACAATGAGACTCCTGTTACTATAACTAACATTAAAACAACAGCATGTCTTGGTTCTGTGAAACAGCAAAACCAATGTTACGCATTAGAAGCACAAACAATTTTCAGGCCTTCCCGCTTAAGTCTCCTATATGCAGTAGTTTTTTAAAAGCATACTTTAAAGGGATAGTTCACCCAAAAATGAAAATTATCCCATGATTTACTCACCCTCAAGCCATCCTAGCTGTATATGTATCTTCTTTCAGATGAACACAATCGGCGTTATATTTAAAAATGTTCTAGCTCTTCCAAGCTTTATAATGGAAGCGGATAGAAAAAAATCTATCCATCCTTCATAAAAATAATCTATACTTCATTTGCTATAATAACTAGCTTCCGGCAGACGGCCATACCTATTGATTTGCGGCAGAAAAGTAAACCCTGACTCGACGTGAAGGATAGAGCAAAACAAAACACTGGCCACAAATTAGAAGTCTAAAATGAGAAATTTTAAAGAGAAATGAGGATTTCGATATAAGATTAGATGAGCCTGTTTGTAGCGCTAGTCTGTATGTGTGCGGTCATCTGCCGCAAGCTAGTTATTTTAGTTTACAAAGTTTTAAATATGGATATTTTTCTAACAAAAACCCATTGTTTCGCTTCAGAAGACCTTTATTAACCCACTGGAGCCATATGGATTGTATTTTATGATGGATGGATCTTTCACTACCATTTTAAAGCTTAGAAGAGCCAGGATATTTTTAGATATGTCCGATTGTGTTTGTCTGAAATAAAATAGTCATATACACCTAGGATGGCGTGAGGCCTTTTAAGTACACAATAAGTGCACATTCAATACAATAAAGCTAATTTCTTTTTCACGAGGGTAGTAATTGTGATCGTGGCGGTAACAGACCGCTAAATGCCAGATGTACCTTCTTTAAAACTGTGCTCTGTTTGTATAGTGCTAACTTTTCGAGCTAAATGTGGAGCACAGATGAGCGTCAAAGAACAAATAGACTTCAGCAGTTTTATAATCTGTGTGTGTCTGTGATGTAGCATCTGCTCTCATTGTTAGAGCAGCTCTCTCTGTCCTGAGCTGATCTGAAGTGACGCAGGTGCAGTTTTCTTTTAGGTAGGCTGAAGTCCAGATATGGCCAACTGTACTTGTGTGAATCACAGTCCTCAGCACTAAACTGAGCTGTGATTACTGCGATGTGGTAATGACTAGTGAATCTCTCAGATTTTGCCAGTGCTTTTTTCTTTTTTACAGTTGTGTCGTTTCCTTTGTTAGAACATGTTTAGTCATTGTTTCGATTTGACTCAACCAATTTACTGTACATGTTTGTTTTGCAATTACAATTTGTAATTGTATTAAATGTGCAATTCAGATCTAAAAATTATATTTTAAAAAAACTGTATTCGAAGATTATATAATGTTAATGAAATATAAGGCCACTTAAGTGTGCTTAAGAAGAGTATATTTTCATGACTGCTTAACCAACTTAAGTACACTTTTAAAAAGTGCACTTTGTAATAATGTGAAATTACACGTTTTACGTTATTGTTTTAGTAATCTTTTGTGATTAATGCTTTAAAGAAGTACACTTATTTTGATGTTCTGATTAACATACTCAAACATACTTGATTATAATTTTAGTTGTATTGTATTTAAAGTTAATATATTTAAAATATACTAAGTTGCAAATGTGTAATTACAAATATATTTAAATACATGATAGAATTTACATTAAACTTACTGTAAATGTTTGTCATATTTCAAAGACAATGGAAGTAATTATGGTTACACTTTATAATAAGGTTCATTAGTTAAACGTTAATTAATGTATTAACTAACATGAACTAACCATGAGCAATACATTTGTTACTGTATTTACTAATCTTCGTTAATGTTAATGAAAATACAGTTGTTCATTGTTTGTTCGTGTTAGTTCACGGTGCATTAACTAATGTTAACAAGATTTTAATAATGTATTAGTGAATGTTGAAATTAACATTAACAAAGATTAATAAATGCTGTACAAGAGCAGTTCATTATTAGTTAATGTTAACTAATGTAGTTAACTAATGTTAACTGATGAACCTTATTGTAAAGTATTACCGTAATTATGAAATTACACATTAAAGATATACTTAAATCCTACTCAAGTGGGTCAAAAAAGCACTCTTAAGTTCAGCTAATTAATTTAATATACATTTAAACTATGATGCATTTTCATGTAATTATAAAAAAGTGCAATTAAGTGTCAGAAAACATTCACATTGCACTTTATATCCTTTTAAAAAACGGTTCGTTTCTGTCCTTGATTCTGATTGGTCAATAGCTGTGTTTTACTCACGATAAAACACGGCTGTGACCGCTTCACCCAACGGTTCTGAGTATCACTACACAACACCCTTAGCAATGTAAAGTGTTTGTTCTCAATTCATATTGTTCATTGAAGCTTACTGTATTACGTAGAAGAGTATTGAAAGAAAGAGATCGAGTGAGCGAGTTTATTATTTGCATTCAGATTTAGCATTTTCCTTCAGCTCAGTCCTGTGTTTATAATAAAAAGTCAGTTTAAATGTCTGCTGCAATATCTTGTCCTTTTAACACTTGATGGCTTTTCCCGTGACTCACAGCTGTAGTCGAAGCTTTTGTCAGTTGCGTCTCGTTCCTTTTCAATGTAAAAGTCTTCGCTACTGATGGACACACTCATAAAGACAGTCTTTGCTGCCATCTAATGGCGCAATTATGTAACTTCTGTTGCTGTTCACGGTCAGGGACTATTTTTTCCGGCGGTAGGAAGGCTTTTACTGATTTTACTTCATGAAAGTAGCATTGATGCATATTTTTGGCTTTGGTATTTATATTGTGCGGGAAGTGTTTTATAAAAATGATAAGGTACTTGAGGCTAGTGCTGTATTGTGAATAAGTCACGGCTGAAGGGGTTGTAGGCACGCCTTTCAGCCGGGATTTATTCACGATACAGCACAGCCTCTCGTACCTTACTACTTTCTTAAAGTATATGATTTCTCTTTTTAAATGTATGCTAAAGTGCACTACTTTTTACAAGGGCAGTAGTATTTGGGAATCCTGTTTGGGAGTTATCATTATTTTTGCAGTTCCATTTTATGTGCCACGAGCGGAACAGAAATGATGCTTTTCACCTTTGAATACTGATGGTTCTCTCTTCCACTCTGTGTTCTCAGGAGGGCCAGCGGTTAATGCAGGAGAAGCCAGAGCTGGGCGCGCTGGTGAAGAAGAAGCTAGAGGAGATCCGTGAGTGCTGGCAGGATCTGGAGAGCACCACCCAAGCCAAAGCTCGGCAGCTGTTCGAGGCCAACCGGGCCGACCTGCTGGTGCAGAGCTACTCCAGCCTGGACCAACGTCTGGAGCAGCTTGAGGGACAGCTGGCACATGTGGACTATGGCCAGGACCTGACCACTGTCAACAAGCAGCTGAAGAAACTACAGGTCTTGAATCTTTCTTTCACGCACACACACATGCGTCAGCAGCTTTCAGTGTTTGCGCATCAAGATGATGTTTCCTCCAGAACTTGCTTTTATCAGATTGCTGGTTTTCAACATGCCTTTAATTTGCTCTTTATTTCTTTCTGATTCCTGTGCTGAAGACTTTTATTTTGTTTTCCACTGCTGCATTTACTGGTAATATGAGCCTCATCACTGTCCACCGTATGAGTGTAATTCATGTCGCTGGTGTGGCTCTCCTCTCTGACAGCATGCCATGGCTCTCAGCTGATCTGAGTTCAGTTTCAGCTCTGTCCCCACGTCACTCCATCCACATCACCATCAGCGGTATTGTAGCATCTTCATTTCGCTTTCTTGATTTGCACACAACCTCTCTTTCTTTCAGTTTGCTTTTTACTCTCTTTAAATTTCCATCAATCTTCACCAGAATATATTTCATATGTGTATCATATGCAGTCCTATGTGTGTATGGGAGTGTGTGGTTTTTATTGTGTTATATTTCCTATCCTTTTATACATCAGCATATTTCAAATTGTCACTAAAGAAACATTTGCCTTCAGTAACAGTTCCTGTAATTACAAATTGAGCTTGTAGTTTGTTAGCTCTCTGTCTCTCTACATATACTAGGTGTGCATGTCAAAATTAAACATTTTGAGTTTAGTCATTCTAATTCTATTTTCTTTTTAAGGTTCAGTTGCATATTTTATAATACTAGTGTTAATTTACATGCAATACATGAAGTTTCTTTTAGTTTGATGTTAACTGTGCTTTAACTCAATGAATTGCTGCTTCTCATTTCAGAACGACAATAATAATGGCATGTGTCCAATAATAGGCCACAAGTTTAAATCTCATTATTGTAATTATGAGAATTTCCCTTGATATATGAGTTTGGATTGGTCATTTACTCTAGTTCACTTCACTGTCTTAATTTATGTAACATCTTTCCCAAATGGGGCATGTGGATCTTTCTCAGTAGTTTGGGATTGGCAAGATTTTTTTTTATGTTTTTTAAAAAGAAGTCTCTTATACTCCAAAGACTGTATTTATTTGATCAAAAATGAAGTAAAACAGTAAAATATTATTGCAATTTACAATTTTTATACATTTTACAAACTATACTTTATGCTTGTGATGGTAAAGCTGAATTTTCAGCATCATTACTCCAGTCTTCAGTGTCACATGATCCTTCAGAAATTATTCGAATATGGAAATTTGGTGCTGTTATTAATATTATGTTGAAAACAGTGCTGCTTATTATTTTTGACATCTAAATTTGAACAATATAAATGTCTTTACTGTCACTTTTGATTAGGGCTGCATGATATTGAACAAAAATGCGTTATGTGATAAGTTGAGAATGCTTTAAGTGTGCAAAATCAATTTAAATATATTTAAAAACTGAAATATATACATATATATGTTTCACGTTCTTTATTGGGAAAGAAAGCATCACTACAACTTCTGAAAGTGAACAGCAGTGCTTTAGTATTACATAAAAAGTGTTGTCACAAATCTGACAATATCATTTTAACGTTAATGCAAAACAAAAATCTTTACTCAGTTTGGTCATATTAGCCATATCAACCTGAAAACATCAAGAATATATATATTTTTTATTATTATTATTATTATTTTGTAGTTTATCTTACAATAGGACAAATACAATAAAACAAAGATACAAATGCAATAAACAGCTTTAAGTTTTTTTTAGGTAGGCCTGCTGTACATTAGATCTATTTACTGTAACACTAGCATTCAAGTAAGAAACAATACAGAAACTGAATAATCAAATGTAAAAATAAAACACTGCATAGTTTTCACATGATTTAAATATACATTGTTTCATATTAAAGCTACAAAAGTTATTCAGTCAAGAGCACTGCTCTTGTGATTTTCTCTTTTTCTTTTGTTGTTTGACAGACAGCAGCAGGTTTACTGTATTAGGGATTAATGCAGGGATCCTATTGATACACTTACGACTTCTCTCCCAACTGTTTACGATCACTTAAAACATAGTCGGTTATGTTTTACATGAATACTCGACATTTTGCCATGACTGTGTGTATTTAACTGTTCGAGTGCAATAAGCATTCGGGACCACACGCTGTCCGAGAGGCGGCTCTCTGTGCGCGCTTTGGTGTGTGTCAGACAGCACAAGTACTGCGATGAGTTGTTTTCCGCAGCTTTTTGCGCTTAATAACTTTTTAACATCAAGCAAGTCACATGTAAGTAACAATTGCATGTCCAGTCTATTCTCTGCCATATCTAAAACGTTGACTTTTCACAGTAGCCTATTAAAATCATTCAGATATAACAAGCCATCGCGCTATGCATTTCACAAAATGTACATTTGCAATATTTTGATCATTTAGATATATCATGTATCATGCTAAATTTAATCTAGCCCTGCTGAATAAAAGTATTACTTTTTTTCCCCAGAAAAAAATCTTACTGATCCCAAACTTTTGAACGGAAGTGCTGAAGATATCTTTGCTATCATACCTAGTTTGCAATTTTCAATGACTTTTTGCAAGCACATTTTAACTTCAATAAGCCAAGACGTTTTCTTTGGAAGTTTGAAAAGTTTATGATGATGTCATAACTCACTTCCTGTCTCCTCTTGTCTTTCTGGTGTTCTTCGTCTCCTCTTTCCCACTATCTGTATTGTCATAACGTTTAACTGTGCTGAACTGTGTATTTCTCTGTCCCTCTCTCTTGGATGTCCACTTTGTTTCCTGTTCTACACCTCAACCGTTGCTCATTCATCATGTTCACTCCACTTCCACTGCTCTCTTGCTTACAGACGATGGAGTGTCATATGGAGCAGTGGTATAAAGAGGTTGGAGACCTGCAGGCCCAGGCGGCTTCCATCCCTCAGCAGGGGGAGGTGATGGAAAAGGTGTCCGAGAAGCAAGTCGGTGTGGAAACGCGAATTGTACGACTGATTGAGCCTCTGAAAGAGAGACGTCGTATCCTGCTGGCCTCTAAAGAAGTGCACCAAGTTGGCCGTGACCTTGAGGATGAAATTGTGAGTTTAACAACCTCATTACAACCACTAGATTAATGGTGATAAATGTGTCGCTCAATATATGTGTTTGCGTTTGTCCGCAGTTGTGGATACAAGAGCGTCTTCCAATGGCCACTTCTCAGGAACATGGGACAAGTTTACAAGCTGTACAGCAACTCATGAAGAAGAATCAAGTAAGAAACATCAAAATCTCTATCTAACTGTTTAGGCTAGTTTGGTGCTGATCTAGCTGGTTCACTTGAGGCTGGAATACACTACAGATTGTAAATTGTTGCCCCAATTTTCAGTCTGGTTTCAACACTAGTTATCAAAAGTCAGAGGCAGTCTGCAGATTTTAGGTAGTCAAAGTTGACAGATCAGGAACAGGAAGTCAGGAACCTGGGTGTGCTCTTTGATACCAATCTTTCATTTGAAAGCCACGTTTCTAGCATATGTAAAACCGCATTCTTCCATCTAAAAATATATCTAAACTACGACATATGCTCTCAATGACAAATGCGGAACAGCTAGTTCATGCGTTCATGACCTCGAGACTATATTACTGTAACGCTCTACTGGGTGGTTGCCCTGCTCGCTTGATAAACAAGCTACAGCTGGTCCAAAACGCAGCTGCTAGAGTCCTTACTAGAACCAGGAAGTATGACCATATTAATCCGGTTCTGTCAACACTGCACTGGCTCCCTATTAAATACCGTATAGATTTTAAAATCTTGCTAATTACTTACAAAGCACTAAATGGTTTAGCTCCCCAGTACCTTAGTGAGCTCTTAATGCATTATAGTCCTTCACGTCTGTTACAATCTCAGAATTCTGGCCAGTTGTTAATACCTAGAATATCAAAATCAACCGCAGGCGGTTGATCCTTTTCCTATTTGGCATCTAAACTCTGGACACACTCTGTTAGTTTAAATCTAGACTAAAAACACATCTCTTTAACCTGGCATACACATGACACATTATCAATTTATGTCTTCCTATCCCTTAAAGGATTGTTAGGCCGCATAGATCAGGTCAGCCAGAACCGGGAACACTTCCTATAACACCAGATGTACTCGTTACATCATAAGAAGAATGGCGTCTATGCTAATTTTAGTCTCTGCTTATCCCGAGGTTTAACATTTTACGTGATTGGCTGGATCCGGGCCGTGTCCGGGTCGGATGGGGAACCTGCGCCTGTGAGCGGCAGCAGCGTGGCCCTGGGGTGTCGGCGGCGACTGTGTGAAATAGCTCATCCCTTGTGAGGGCCTTACCGACTCATCAGCCAGTGGCACATATCCCCAGCAAACTGTCCCATACCGGCGTGATGAAAAAGATCTTAAACTAGATAGAACTGGATTAAATATTTTGACTGTTGTGATCCCAAATCGGACTTATGACCTGTAACTCTGCCTGAATCAATCAAGCAAGTGTTCACTGTTGGCCAGAAGAGAACTGGCCCCCCGACTGAGCCTGGTTTCTCCCAAGGTTTTTTTTTTTTTCTCCATTTTGTTGGAGTTTTGGTTCCTTGCCGCTGTTGCCTTTGGCTTGCTTAAGTTGGGGACACTTGCTTGATATTCAGCAGTGTTTTTGGTACGCCTGCATTGGCGCCGTTGTATGCGAACTGAGCTGAGCCGGACGATTACGTCACTGTTTTCTCCAGTGCTGATATACATAAATTAAATAGACTAATAACTACTGATATTTGCAACAGAATGAATCAATAATATATAGAATAAGCTGGACAATGACACCATTTTCTTTGGGAGCTGCTGTGCAGCCAAAAATATTTGCCAATTATTAATGTAAAGCTGCTTTACCACAATTTGCATTGTAAAAAGTGCAATATATGTAAAGGTGTCTTGACTTGACTTCAGACTATGATTCCATCCAGTCAGAGGAGATCAAACATGCTTGATATTTTGAGTTGATTTTAAAACACATTTTTTTCTTTTTGTCATGTCTAGCCCCTGTTTCCACCTGGTATTAAGATGTGTTTTGGTCGATCGGATCACAAATAGACGAGGGAGACACATTGCCGTTTACTCCTGGTGTTTTAATCCGTCTCGTTTGTCTTTTTATTTTGAAACAGAAAAACCCGGTGACACTCCTGTCAGACGCCGAGAAATACGCGTCGTCTTTATTCAGTATCTGCGGTCAGATGATATGTTGTCAGGCTATATGTCAGTAAAACTCATAAAAAAGATGTACTTTCCTGTCATGTCAGCACAGCCATTCCTGTGCTTGCGGCAAACATTTTTAATAACGGTGAGCTGTATATCACTTCACTAAAATAAACTACTAGCTTGATAGTTCTGTTGTCAATTAAGTCATGAAATAACCAAAAAGGGCGATTTAAGCTGCGTTAAAACTGCGCGTGCACGTATATTTTTTTGTTATATATATATATTAGTCCAGAGACACGTGACGCATATATATATATATATATATGCGTCACGTGTCTCTGGACTAAAATATTCTGCTATTTGAGGTCACAATATAAGTCATAAGCTGATATGTAATTTTGTAATGCATAAATAAATGTGAGCACTGTGCATTTGTACTAGAAGATGCTAGAATTTTGCATTCATTTATATAGTACAAACAAAAATGCATCACATTTAAATGCATAAAATAATTAATTTTACATTCTGGCTGTTGACTTCCGCCCTTATTCACATTCATGCAAATGGAAATTCAAAAGACATTATTTCCCTTTGTACTGAGTTTAATTAAAATATGATAGAACTGTTGCAATGATTTATTTTGACAATATAGAAAGTTAAACATTTAGTGTTTACTTTAGTAGTTTTAGAAACAGACAAACTCAGAATTGAGTTCATTATACATAAAAATTCAATGATAATCTTTGAACTACAGTATGTAGTTGTCTGTATGTCTCATCCATGAAGATGCAACAATGCTACTGGGGGTTTTGAGAACCAGAACAAGCTGACTGAACAAGTTGAAATTTACCTATAGTGTGAGCCCCTTTATTAATATGCCTGCAGGTGAGGAATACTATGCTTTTTTTTAAAGAGATAATGATCTAATTCATTATCTCAATTACAACTAAGTGCAAATTAACTGTATTCAGTTGTGTTGTAGGCAAAGTCCAGCACAATATAGACACAATATAGCATAATATAACCCCAGACTGGTTGCTGGTCCTTGCCTGGCCACCCTTATGAAAAAATCCTGGCTCGGCCACTGCCGTTCGACCACAACACATCTTAATACCAGGTGTAAACAGGGCCTTCGTTGTGTTTGAAACTTCTTGCTTCTTTCAAGTTAAGTAGTGTATGATACTCAGACGTTTAGTGTTATGATGTCCAGTTTTTCTCTGTATCATTTACAAAGTCGGCAAGAGTATGTTTTAAAATCTGTTCTGGTGTGCAGTGTATTCCAGCCTTTAGTCAAACTGCATAATAATCTCTAGTGAAACTGACTGACCAAGGATGTCCTGAAGGCTAGGCCTGTTATTAAGGCAAATTCACTCCACACAGACAAACGCATTTGTGGGGTTTTGTCGAATCAGTGTGTTACCCTATTGGCGTTGGTCGGGGGTTTGTTTTCACCCGACTGGACATGTTCAATCAGCGTTTGTCGTGTCTGTTGAAGCAGTGAGAACAATAATTTTTTTATAAAATTCTAAATCAACGTCCAACTTGTTTGTTGGCGTTTCTCTGTGCGGTGTGAATTGGCATTTAGGGACATGAACATCTCATGTTATTTTTGCCTCTGAGCACTCGACAGAAAAATATAGAGGTAGTTTTCATGGTCATCTCCTCTCAGAGTCTGCAGAAAGAGCTTCATGGTCATCGTGCTCGTGTGGAGGATGTTCTGGAGCGAGCAGGGGTGATCGCGTCCATCCGCAGTCCAGAGGCAGACAGCATCAGGGATGGCATGGAGCAGCTCCATCACCTGTGGGAGGCGTTGTGGGCCGAGACTGAGCGCCGGCAGCTCATGCTGGATGCCATGTACCAGGCGCAGCAGTACTACTTTGACGTGGGAGAGGTGGAGGCCTGGCTCAGCGAGCAGGAACTGCATATGATGAATGAGGAGACGGGAAAGGTAGGAGAAGAGAGGTCATGTGGGGGTGGGAAACTCCAGACAGCAACACTAGGAAAATATTTCTATAACTATTAAAAAAATAATATATTGATCAAATTAAATAGTATCAAATAAAGTGCTATCTCAATTTTTTTTCTTTGTTTATACAGTTTATATATGTTTTATATATTGTATTATATTAAATTAGTTCACCCAAAAATGAAAATTATCCCATAATTTACTCACCCTCAAGCCATCCTAGGTGTATATGGCTTTCTTCTTTCAGTCAAACACAATTGGAGTTATATTAAAAAATATTATTACTTTTCCAAGCTGTATAATGGGAGTGAATAGTAACCGAGATTTTGAAGCCCAAAAAAGCGCATCCATCTATCATAAAAGTAATCCGTATGGCTCCAAATGGTTAATAAAGTCCTTTTGAAGCAGAGTGATACATTTTTGTCAGAAAAAAACTCCATATTTATAACTTTATAAACTGGTTTCTATACGAGAGTCGATTCTGACGGAAGAGTGAACTTTAACCCAATGCTTGGCGTATTAACAAACGCAGAGGGAAAAGAAGTGCAGGATAGAGCAAAATAAAACACCGGTCATGAATTTGTCTAAAACGTGAATTTTTAAAGAGAAACGTCGGATGATCTTGAGTTTGTTGCCCAGCCCTATTTGTTTGACGTCTACTCTCACCTAAGCTTATGCTTCTACATCTTACGTCATACACCGGAATTCGACTCTCTCGTGAATATGCGGACGGATGTTGCCGAAAGCTAGTGATTTATAGTCTATAAAGTTATAAATATGGATGTTTTTCTTACAAAAACCCATCACTTCACTTCAGAAGGACTTTATTAACCCACTGGAGTCATATGGATTGCTTTTATGATAGATATGCTACTTTGGGCTTCAAAATCTCGGTTAATATTCACTCCCATTATAAAGCTTGAAACAGCCAGAATATTTTTTAATATAACTCAGATTGTGTTTGACTGAAAGAAGAAAGTCATATACCCCTAGGATGGCTAGAGGGTGAATAAAATATGGGATCATTTTCATATTTCTCATATAAAAGTTACATCGCATTTTACATTTTTCAAATGCTTTTATCCAAAGAGACTTATAATAGCAATTCATCACAGTGCCGACAATATTCATGGTATATAATGCCAGGTTTATTAGAAAGCTAGATCAGGAACAAAGCTAGAGCAAAGGACTGTGTGTGTGTGTGTGTGTGTGTGTGTGTGTGTGTGTGCGCGCGTTATTCTGATTTATGAGGACACAAATTTGTATAATGACGTGGGTATTACACTGGTATTACGACATAAACATGTTTTACGGGGACATTTCATGAGTCCTTATATTTAAAATAGCTTTAAAAACATACTAAACAATGTTTTATTGAAAATGTAAAAATGCAGAATGTTTTCTGTGATGGGTAGGATTAGGAGCAGAGTTAGTGTAGGGGGAGAGAATGTACAGTTTGTACAGTATAAAAACCATTACGCCTATGAAATGTCCTTACTAAGATAGCAAAACAAACCTGTGTGTGTGTGTGTGTGTGTGTGTGTGTGTGATAAATAATAATTACAATATTATGTGGTGGGACCAGGGAAAATGTTGGCAGCGTAAGTACAAAATTTGAACTGCTGTTCCCACTGGGCAGGCAGAAAGAAAAATCCTCATTGTTGAGACCTGTGTAGACAGCAGTTTTTCAGGAACCTTTAGTTTCTGGCGAGGACACCTGCAGTAGGTAGTGTTCTGGGCTGCTGTGATGTTATAGATGATGACACAGGAGCAGGATAAATGTATCTGAGCTGTGTCCTCTCTCTGTTAAGGATGAAGCCAGCACTCTGCAGTTGCTGAAGAAACAGCTGGCGTTGGAGCAGACCATAGAGGACTATGCTGAGACCATCGGACTGCTCTCTCAGCAGTGTAGACAGCTGCTGGAGCTCGGACATCCCGACTGGTAAATGTTCAGCAGTCGCCTTACAGTCGAAGAGAAGCACAGAGAGAAAACTGTATTTCTATGTACCTGCTGACCGAATCACACATGCAAACAAACAACACTCTCTATATGGCTCGTCTATTTTTACTTTTGAGTAATCGCAGATGTCACAGATGTCTTTGTGTGATAAAACCTATCAAGAGTAACAGATTTCACTGATTTTTTTTCCTTTGAATGAAATCCAAGTATGTGTGTGTATGCTTGTGCCTCAGTGAGCAGATCAGTAAGCGTCAGTCTCAGATCGACAGGCTGTACGTGTCTCTGAAGGACCTGGTGGAGGAGAGGAAGTCTCGTCTGGAGCAGCAGTACTGGCTCTTTCAGCTCAACAGGGAGGTGGATGAACTTGAGCAGTGGATAGCAGAGAGGGAGGTCATTGCCAGCTCCACTGAACTCGGACAGGACTTTGAGCACGTCACGGTACGTTTTACACCTTTGCGTCAGCTATTTATGCAGCTGTAGCTCTTCTGTTTCTCAACACTTCTGTGCTGTCATGATCCTCAGATTCTGCAGGAGAAGTTTACAGAGTTTGCAGCGGAGACAGGGAGCCTGGGGCAGGAGAGGGTCACAGCTGTCAACCAGATGGTTGATGAGCTCATAGATTATGGCCACGCGGATGCAGCCACCATTGCTGAATGGAAGGATGGAGTGAACGAGGCCTGGGCGGATCTGCTGGAGCTGATGGAGACTCGAGGACAGATGCTTGCTGCTTCGCACCAGCTTCACAAGTTCTTCTCTGACTGCCGAGAGGTATGTAGAAACAGGAAATGCAGTCCGATTAATTAATTAAAGCATCTAAAATGAGTGGTGTTTGCAAAGGACATCATTACGGTGATTTTTGCTCACACTTAACTATGACTGTTTGCTCATGAGGTTCTTCAAATGACTGATTATTAAACTCATTCTGCACCTGCACCATTTATTATGGACCCTAGCACTGACAGAACATTGCAATGGTTAGCTCACCCAAAAATGATTCTGTCAAGTTCTGTAATCTTTTTACTCACCTTAATGACTTTCCAAACCCGTAAAACTTTATTAAAACAAATTAAGGTGTTTTTAATGAAATTTGAGCGATTTCTGTCCCTTCATAGACTACGCAACTGACACTTTGACGCTTCAGAAAGTTCATAAAGAGATTGTGAAACTAATCCCTATGAATTGAGCGGTTTAGTCCAAATTTTCTGAAGTGACTCGATCGCTTTATAAGATGGACAGATTGAATTTAGGCTTTTATTCACATGTAAACATTGATCAGCGAACATAAACCAAACCTGCTTGATGCGCGAGAGCAAACCTCTGACGGAAGCTCAAACGTGCCGCGTAACAAAAAGCGATCAAGTCTCTTCAGAAAATTTGAACTAAACCGCTCGATTCATATGGATTAGTTTTGCGATCTTTTTATGAAGTTTTTGAAGCATAAAAGATCGCTTCCTGGGAAATTGGCGCAAAACATCTGTAATAAAAATGGCTGTTGCTGCAATCGGGGAAGATTCTTGGGCTCATAAATAAAGTCAATAAACATTGCCATGTTATCTTGCATCTAGATGGATTAAGTTTGGGAACACAATCGTGTGAGACTGTTCTGGGAGGTCATTATACCCAACCATTTTGATGACAGAATTTGGCTCATGCATTTCAGAATGACCCAAACCAACATTTGAGATGCTGTGCAATGAAACTGGTCTGCTGGTTAGTCTAGTTATCCAATCACATTCTCTGTTGAGGCAAAGTCATGTGAGTTTTTTTTTTTTTTTTTTTTTTTTTTTTTACATTGAGGAATTTATATCATAGTTTCCATCATAGTTTATCTGCATGTCATCTTGTCGGATAAAAAAAAAAAAAACAGCGTTTTTTTATGCGATAATCCATTATTGTGGAGCCAACTTTTGCAGGAGCAAGTATATGCATGGGCATTGTACTTTATATTACTAGTTGAGTAACAGTCCTAGTTCTCCTTGATGTCCTGGGATGCTTTTTGTGTATATATTTTAATTTATCACAGTGACATTTGTGGGATAATGCTGAGGTGTGTTTGCCCTTCTGCGGCAGGTGTTGGAAAGAGTGGTGTGTGTTAGTGTGTTTACTGTGTGTACAGGATAATTAAGAGCAGATATATGTGCTGCACACACTAGGGGCTTATTTTTTGAAAGGACATACGACTGAAAACTGGGCGCACGGACGTTTCCACGCAAAATTTGGCATTTATCAAAATGGACGTAAGCGGTGGCTGTGATCAAACTTCACATCAGGTCTCAGCTCATGTACGCAAGTTTTAGAATTAGTGTGAACTTGTGAATTTAGATTATTTTCCTGACTGACAAAATTGACAAAAGAAAAAAAAACATGCGACTAGTAGAGCTGGTGTATTTAATGCATTGTATTTGTTTTCCTTAGGGCATAACTTTATTTTATTAAATCCAACTGATCGCACAGGCGCCTCACGCACAACATATCAGTTCTAATGTTGCTAACTTGACATTTTAGCCATTCATCAGCAAACTAAAATACAGGCAACCAAACATAAAAGTTGCACTGCTCAATTTAAATGGTCCGCCCAACCAAACACATTTTTGAGCATGTGAAGGATGATATTTTATGTGGATATTGGAACACGAATGATTACATAATGAACAATAGTTTATCAACCAAATGTTACATCGATCATAAAAACAATTCTTGCCGAATGAGAGGTACGTGAGCCCAATGCCGATTCAGTTTTGCTTGAAATAAATTCATTTCGGCATGTTTGTATGTCGTTTATAATGAGTGCCACTATAGCCTAATTTGTGTTTTAATTTTATAATTTAATCATTTTATAGCTACTTATTTTTCATTCGTGTTCTGTTCTCACTACCGTAAAATTTAAAGGATTGGTTGTGGAGTGAGGAGGGGAAATAAAATTAAGAATGTTTGCAAACATTTCAATTTATTTACTGGTATTTAATATTCATATAAATTATTGTAATTGTTTGCAAGTTTGAAGGGTGTTTTTGGAGTAAGATCAGTTTCTTTTTACGTGAGATTACTTCCTTTTCATGGCCGGGTTACGTTTCTATATGTCGCAAACTAGTGGTAAAATTTGGTGTGTGATATTTAAATGATGCTTGTTTTCAGCCACCACATTTATCAGCATACGATCATTTGTACGATGGGATTGGCAACAAAGAGACTGAGCACATTTAGGTCACGCCCACACCGGGGGGGTAATCCAACCCTCTCCATTGACTTTGTATTGCATGAAGCTTCCTCCTTGTCATTTTTTGCTTCTAACAAAAGACAGAACAATGCTTAAAAGCTGCTGTGTGAAAACATGCTAAAAAAAAACAGAACTAAGTTTTTATAAGATACTGAACCATAAAAGCAGCCTTTAAGGAGACACAAGTGGATATAGGCAATAAGACATGAAGCATCAGCAGGAAGAATGGATCAATTGTGGGATCCTGCTTCAGTATGCCTACATGTGCAGTAAACATTTTGTCAGTTTTATATATTATATTTCCTGTCGCCCATTACTTTACCCTCCAGTGGACGTCGTTCTCAGAGTAATATGACACGATGCGCTCGGCCTCAATTGCCTGTATCCACTTTTGTGTCCTTAAACGGGGTAGTCGTGGCCGGTTCGATTCCCACGCCGACAGGAATTGAAAGTGGGGATTGTGAATGAACAGCACTCTCTCCACCTTCGATACCATGACTAAAGTGCCCTTGAGCAAGGCACCTAACCCCTAATTGCTCCCCTTGTAAGTCGCTTTGGATAAAAGCGTCTGCTAAATAATGAAAAAAAAATAAAAATAAAAAAATAAACGCTCGTTTTTTGGGTTGACAGCTTATAAAAGTTTTTTTCTAGCTTGTTTGCTGTACACCCTGTAACATAGCAGCTTTTAGACATTGTTCTGTTTTTTGTTATAAGTCAGAAATGACAAGGAGGCAGCTTGACGCAATACAAAGTCAATGGAGAGGGTTTCTATACGAATGTTTGATGAATCACGCTTGAACCCTGTCCGAAGATGATTTCCGCACTGGGATCTGGGCTCATTTCTACGTTAGATTGAAAAATAAGTCCCACTGTGTCTGCATGCGGTGAATAACACAAGTCTGTGTGTGTGTGTTTCAGGTGTTTGCACAGATTGAGGATAAGCAGCGGAGGTTACCTGAGGTTCGCGCCTGTCAAGGAGGCACTTCAAACACCAGCACTCTACAGAGACTCATGCAGACTTTTGAACATGATATTCAGCTACTTGTTGCACAGGTGAACTAATGCAACACTGCCTAATGCACAGAATACAAATAAAATTGTCATATGTAAAGTTTGTGAATAGATCTCTACGATAAGATTCATGACATTTTTACAAGAAGGATTTTTTCTTCAGGTAAGACAGTTACAGGAGAGCGCAGCCCAGCTCCGAACAGTTTATGCCGGCGAGAAAGCAGAAGCCATCGCCATGCAGGAACACGAAGTGATGCAGGCGTGGAAAGAGCTGCTCATATCCTGCGAGGACTGCCGAATGCAGATCACCACAGCAACCGACAAGTTACGTTTCTTTGGGATGGTGCGTGATCAGCTGATGTGGATGGACAGCATCATCTGTCAGATAGGAACTGGGGAGAAACCGAGGTAAGACACATGCTGGGACACCTGCTCTCTGCTTATAGGAAATCATTAAGGTGCTTTAACATTATAATGCATGAAGGTTTGCGTCAGGTCAGCTGGAGAGCAGCCTCTGTGGCCGCTGGAGGGTACTATAGGTATCATACCACGAGCACAAATAAGTGATAAGTTGGTAAGTGCATGAACCACAAGAGTATTTACACATCATATTTCGATTAAGTGTAATAATATCTATAAAGCTCTGTGTAGCATTTCTGTTAAGAACACAATAGATCTGTTACAAAATTTAGTGAGATGCTTTGCTGCCAACTAGGGTTGCAAAATTCAAAGTTGGAAACTTTCCGTGGGAATTAACGGGAGTCAATGGGAATAAACTGTAAATTTGCAACAGTATAATCTTGGTTAAAACAACCAAATTTAATGCAAATTCAGCTAAATTTCTACCCTGCAATTACATGCACATTACTTACTGCAGGGCTATTGAGGCCACACCCCTGCATGCACTGTGCATTCCTTCATCACATGCTCAGATAATTTCTAGAATCCTGCACACTACAGCAGGACTATTGAAGCCACACTACTGCATTTGAGCCCAAGGACTACATCCAGTCATGTAAGTTTTGATGATATTACTAGTGTAAATCTATTTGATCTAGAACGTAGGTTATAGTTTGATCTAGTGTTCACCTTTTCATCTAGCCTATTTGTCTAGCATCAATTGTAAAATATGTTTACCCTTCCAGAATATTCCAATTGTTTAGCTAACTATTTATATATCTGTGCATGGCATTGCATTAGTGTTATTTTACAAGCTTTTTTGTAATCTTATTCTACAGAACAATGCCACGTGAGCCATCCGATGTGTGGATGCATTTCACCTCAGCCAATGTAGAAGGAAAGGCTGTGTACATTTGCAAAACATTCATGCTTTTCTGTTGTTCAATGAAAGAATCCATTAAAGTTCTACTCACAATAAAAATGTCATTTTTAAAGTTTTCGTTAGTTTGCATGCGTCTGCTTAATATAAACAAAATGTTTATATGTACTGTATGTTTATATTGGATACAGTTTGTATAAATTACCCTTACATTTCTAAATAATTCCCTTTAATTCCAGTAAAGTTTCCAACTTGGAATATTTCCAAAATTCCCAAGCTTAAGTTCCCATGGAAAGTTTCCGGAAATTTACCTGGAAATTTTCCGCCCCTTTGCACCCCTGCTGCCTATATAGGCAACTACCTTCTTAGGCTACAACCTAACCAAAGAGAATTTGATATGCTTTTCAAGCGGCACTTTCTATGTAAAATACATGAATCCAGTGGAGTCTGACGTTGCAAGTTGCTAACTAACACAGTATGTTTTATCTAATAATTAGATAAAAAAAACTTTTTATTGATACTTTTCAGTATTTAATTAATTATATTTATCCACCTCATCCACCATCTTTCCACCACTGAGTTTGTTGTAATGCATTCTAGGATGGCCTTCTCTGCGAAGAGAACATGCGTTGTTGCCTCAGAGGGTATTTTGCCAAAAGACCTCATCTTAGAAGGCAGCATAATGTTGCTGCCTACTGAGACAGCTTTTGCTGTTAAAATGCTGTCTAGGTAGGCAGCTCACTGAGTTTTGGAACACAGCTATAGTGTTTATCTTATTTTGAAAGTCTTAATAAAGAACTTATAATACTGCAAAACCTCAGGTGCCATCATGGATGCTTTTCATCGTATCAAAATGGCCTTCTGTTGCTGTTTGTTTCTGTGGGCAGACTTGGCCCATGTATTCTTGCTCAAGTAACACTCTCTCCTCTCACTGTCAGCTCTTTCCTCAGAGCTTTAATGGGATATGGGCTCTCTGGTGCTTGCAGGGATGTGTCATCTGTGGAGGTCCTGATGAACTATCACCAGAGCCTCAAGAGTGAGGTGGAGGCCCGCAACAAGAGCGTCCTACAGTGTATCGAGATGGGCAAGACTTTACTGGCCGCCCGTAATCCAGCATCAGAGGAGGTGACACAAAAAACAGCCAGCACTAACTGCTCAGGAGCTATTGTGACTTTTAAATCACTGCAAGGCCCAAAACATACTCTATGCATGTTCAGTTGCACACATTGTTGCAATCCAAAATGTGTCAGACCATAATTACACTGTGTATAATAACATAAAATCTTCTTTTACAGTCAGTTCTCTTTTCAAAATTTAAAGGTGACATGTTTATAAGTTGCTACCTGAATATTAGTACATCCTGAGTGAGTGTATTCCCCCGTTGAGTACCGCAGTTTGTTACTACCATAGCAATTCAAAAAATTATTTCGAGTATGTAGTGCACTGGCCAACGATTTGTTTCTTCATTGGTGTTTCTGTCCAAAGAGATGATGAATGACCACATGATATTTCAAGCTGGCTTCTGTCGGTATCTGATGACGGAATTGTTGAATATTTCAGATCAAAGAAAAGCTGGAGAAGGTTTTGGCCAAGCAGCAAGAACTGACTGAGAAATGGGACAGACACTGGGAAGAGTTGCAGCAAAGTTAGTGAAATGAGACTAATACAGATCAAACATCATGTAATCAGTTTCATGCGCTTTCCAACATCTTGTTCTCTTTCTGCGTCTTCTCAGTGTTGGAGGTGCATCAGTTTGCTCAGGAAGCAGTGGTAGCAGAGGCCTGGCTCACTGCTCAGGAACCCTTCATAAGTAGTAATGAACTAGGCGGCAGTGTGGATGAGGTTGAGCAGCTGATTCGCAGACACGAAGCCTTCCGCAAAGCTGCTGCCACATGGGAAGAGCGTTTCAGCTCTTTACGTCGTCTTACCACGGTAACAGTGACCAGGCGACTAAACCCAAGGGGCAGGGGAGTCCAATTCTGTTCCTGGAGTGCCAATGTCCTGCTGAGTTTAGCTCCAATCTGGCCAAACATACTTGCCTAGAAGTTTTGAGAAATCCTGAAGACCTTGATTAGCTGGTTGAAGTGTTTTTGATTAGGATTGGAGCTGGAGCAGGTGCAGGATTGGACAACCCTAGCCAAAATTCATAGCAACAAAATAGATCCACACAGCTTCAGAAAATTTAGCAATATCAAACAGTATGTGTACCTAACTACCTTTGACTGATGAGGCAATTGCCATTTTGTTTTTTAACATGACATTCCGGTGGTCAGGCAAGAGAAGTTGGCAGTCATAAAATTCCACTTTCAACAATTTTCACAAGTCAAAAACTGTAACAAAAAGTTACCATAGTTTAAACCAGGGATGGGCAACTCGGTCCTGCAGAGTTTAACTCCAACTCTTATAATAAGTCACCTGACTGAGGCCTTCTAGTAATTTTAAAGAAATTGATTAACTGGTTCAGGTGTATTTGATTTGGGTTAGACCAAAAGTTTGCAGGACAGGGGCCCTCCAGGACCAACCCCTGGTTTAAATGCATCAATAGTCTGCCTACTGAAACTCAAAAAATATTTCTAAGAGATGAATTATGTGTATAGCATAAATGTGCATAAATGTACTTTTTTAAAAATTATTTTACAGAATGGAATTGAGGTTGTATAAAATATAACAAATTCTTTCGTTTAATGGTTTAGGTAGAGAAGATAAAAGCAGAGCAGAGTAAGCTTCCCCCAACTCCTTTGTTGGGACGGAAAGTTTTCTTGGACCCTCAGGATTCTTCTCCTGCTCGCAGTAGCCCTTCCTCCATCATAAGACAGACCATTTATGAGCAGGGTGAGGCCCGGCTGGAGCGCATCACCCCTCAGCCCTCTCCCTCTTCTGTGGCCCGCAGACTTGGTTCTACTGTGGCCAACTACACTCCCATCATGAATGGAGCTGCTACATATCGCCTTCAGGAAGCCAGGAATGCTGGGATTGTTGGCGTGGCTGCAGGATTGGGCACTGCGATGGAGCATAAGGTCACCCAATTGCGGGCTGAATTCAAGCCTCAAACCCCACAGCAGAAGATCGAACACATCCATGAGGTGGTGCACCCCCTACTGGAGAGAGAGAGGGAGCGTTATCATGAGAACGTGATGGCAGAGGTGGTGCTTCAGGAGCCAGGCGGAGGAAGGGAGCGGCTAAACAGTGTGGTGGGAGGGAGCGGGAGCAGTCGCTCGGAGCTTCTAGTGGAGCAGCATCCCCCACCGAGGGAGTCACGATTGGAGAGACAACTATCTACCGAGCAGCTGATTCAAGCACGGAGGGACGAGCTGCCTCAGGAGGTGTGGAGGGAACGAGCCGAGAGGGCAGAGAGGAGGCTGGAGAGGCAAACATCTAGTGAACATGAGGGTCATGAGGTGCGGCGTAGGGACAGACATCGACTGGAAAGACAGGAGAGCAGTGAGCATGAGGCCAGGGAGCAGTCGGACAGACGCTCTGGTGGCGGGTGAGTGACCGCAAACAAACCACCAACTTCCCTTTCCTTGGATGCACTGATTATTGTTTAACCCTACTCATTATTAGCCAAATCAAAACAGTGTAGAAATTGATTTAGGCTACTCAGTAGAGGTGTGATGAGATCTCGTGGCACGAGATTTTGTGAGATCAATTCAGTTGGATAACGGTCACCTCAGTTCCGTCAAGCTCATCCAACACGTAGCTGCAGAGTCGTGCACCAGGATTCAGTTCACTGATCACATGACAAGACTAAGTGATGAGATGACTGACAAAACCATGGTGAAGGATGCTTCTAACAAGAGCCTATTCACAGAGTACATGCGAAAGCGAAAGTAAAACGCAAGTGCACATTCAAACGCAATTTCAATACCCGCATTATGAAAGCTATCTTAGGTTGGGCTGTGTAGTTGTAACCATCTCTTGAAGAAAAATTTGCTCTCTATTTGCACTTTGAATATTGAGAGAGTAGTTTATTCATGGTTGCACTCATGGTTTGCACTTAAGACTAAAGGATTATAATAGTGACATGTCGAGATTCTGTTGAGGGTGAACTTCACCTTTAGGCTTCCACATGCTGGTCACCAAGTCAGTTCACAACAATAGAGGTTCAAAAAATACCTAAATTATGTGATAATGCATTGACTGTGTATTTCTCTTAATCCAATCAATTCACGATAGATAAAATCCTCCTGTCGTACATTGTCTTATTGAACATCCCGTTTCACTTGTTCCATTAAGGAAGTAAAAGGATTGTAAATGCCTTCCCGTATTGACTTTAAAGCTTTGACGCAGCACTTTCTCTATTTATGCAAAAGAGTATTTCCAGGTCTCAGATTTCCCCTTTTTTTGGCAGGGAGAAAAGGTCCACGTTAGCTGAGATTGTGGAGCAGCTTCAGGAAAGAGAGGCAGCACAGGTGTGTGAACAATCTAATGTTTGTCTTTTGTTTTAAAGTACATTTTATGTCACATACACATTGCTGTATATTTCAGGCCCGAGGAGAGATTCCACGTCTACCCAATGGTTTACCTGAGAAGCCCTCTCGACCAGACCGGCCACGAGCTCGCGACAGACCCAAACCGAGAAGAAGACCACGACCCAAGGAGACAACAGCTGGCGAAACGCGACGCTCGAGGTCTGCGCCCGCCCAGAGCAGCCCACCAGTACCCCTGCCACCCACCCACACGGCCCAGCACGAAGGATTCCTCTTCCGCAAAATAGACATTGATGGCCAAAAGAAGAGTTCAAACAGGTGGGGTTTTGTGGTCTAAAAATGATGGGCACATGGCATGGAATTAGCATGGAAACAGCTAAATCAAATAGGCCAATCAGTATGATTGGTTATTCAAAGCTATGCTAATGTTGTTATTAGCATTGTGTACTGATGCTTAGAGCACTAACATTTGTTAATAAAAGGCAGCTCTTATTTTCACTCACCAAGATTCAAGTCAAACTGGGATATGCTTGAATGCTTTACAAGCCTAAAATGTTTCCTGAAATGAAACTGAGGAGCAGCTGTTTGGCTGTCATTACTGATTACAAGTTCCATATCCAGCAATGGCAGAAAATAGCTAGCTGTTAGCACTGCTTGCCACTTGCATGGTAACATCTCAAATCTGGTTGGTGGATGATGCTGTGTCAGAAGACCAACAGATGCTGGGTTTCTGAAGCCATGGCTAGCAAGGTATGAAGCCTTCACCCTTCACAGCTTTATTCAGCCATTTTGTACAAGACCGGAAACACCGCCTCTGCAGCCCAAGTCACAAAACAATTCATTGCTTTGAGGAGTTTACAGAACTCAAAAGAATGGCTGTCTGTTCTTTTGTAGCATGTATGTGCACATAATTTGCCTGTACACTGAAGCCATTTTTATGCTAGCATAGTATATCTCATTAACCAAAATCTCTTTTCTTTTTTTTTGCTCTCTTTGCCCGATGACTGTTCTTCTCCCTCTCTACAAAGGTAAGTCATGGTCTGCCTATCTATGTCTAAAGGTCTTGTAATGATCTCTGCAGCAGTTTGGTCTTGGGGCTGGTCATCCCAGACTCAGTAGGTGAGTAGCTAGTTGGCACATGGTATCAGATGGGCTCTGATGGCCAAATCTTCTCTTTTCTTTCCCACATTACAGCAGATCTTGGGTGAACCTGTACTGTGTGCTGAATAAAGGTGAGCTAGGCTTCTATAAGGATGCGAAGAACACCACCACACCTTACAACAACGAGCCGCTTATCAACTTGAGCCGCTGTGCCTGTGATATCAACAATGGTTACAAAAAGAAGAAGAATGTCTTCACGCTTAAGTACTTCATTGGCTGTTTTTATTAGCTTTTCCAACAAGATTGGCTATGTGTGTGGTGTTCACTTTTCATAACATTCATTTTGCTTTATAATTTTAGAACTAAGGATGGAAGTGAGTTTCTGTTCCATGCTAAAGATGAGGTGAGTTGCTTTTTAATCCTAGTTGGTTTCACATCTGTGTATTTAAGTGGGTACATTTAGTCATAACCAGGATTAGATCGGATCTGCAGAAATGATACTTTTTGGAGCATACAGTAGAAGATGGTTAATTACTGATTTAAGGTGGTTTACCAGCCAGTCCATCAGCCAAGTCCAGCTTGGAGAAGCTAATGACTATGGCCCTGTTTACACCTGCTATGTTAAAGCCTCGTTTCCACCGGAACTACAATTTGTCCCAGGAACTTTTTTTTTTCCCCAGGCCTTTTGCTGTCTGCATTTCCATCACAGTCCAATGTACGATTAGTCCGGTGACGTAGGACTGCGTGCTACCTTCCGGTTTAGCAGGATTTCTTCCTCCGCATATAAGCTTAATAAAGCCTGAACCTCGTCGTCCATCCATCAGTGTTCATTTTTAAACTCCACTGTTTGCTGTGTTTCCACTGCAGGAACTTGCCCCAGGAACTAGGAACTTTAGGGTGGTACTCGGTGTGTTTCAACCGCAGAGACCAGGGCCTAAATTAAGTTCCGGGTGAAAATTTCCCCCTCAGAAAGTCCCTGCTAGCGAGGTAGTACTTTTTCAAAGTTCCGGAACTTTTGGGGGCGGGACTTAGGTGATGAACATGCTGATTGGTTGAGTTCACACAGCATTTTATTTCAACCGTCATTTTGAAAAGTCTGTTGTGGTGTGTGCTGTAAGAGTTGTTTGCTTTTGGATCAACACTGGAGTTTAAAAAAACGGAACTTTGAAAAAGTATTACTTCCCCCTCAGAAAATCGAGCAGGGATTTTCTGAGGGGGAAATTTTTACCCCGAGCCTAATTTAGACCCTGGTCCCTGTGGTCGAAACACACCGAATACGACCCCAAAGTCCCTAGATCCTGGGGAAAGTTCCTGCAGTAGAAATGTGGCTTAAGATGTGTTTTGGTCAATCGGATCACAAGTAGACAAGGGAGACGTTTACACCTGGTGTTTAAATCTGTCGCTTTCATCCACTTTCAACCACTTCTGTCCTGCTTCCTTTGAAGGGAGGGTCTATGGGTGGGTAAATGTATGGGTTTTTTCAGATCTAATAGATGAAATAAGCTTGCACAATTTACATATCATCGCGACCTGAGACGACTGAAAAACATCAGCTTTCGTTTCTGCTATGAAAGCCACAAGACCACATCGAACAAGCCTAATTTCTGTGTTAGGAATGGTGAAAGAACATTGTGCTTTGGTTTTTCGTCTTCAAACCAAACTTGTTGTCTCCGGCCAACAAAGAATAAATCCCGTCTGGCCAGCGCACTTCCTATAATGTTTACGCATTAGATCAGTCGGTGGTCTTTTGTGGCTGTTTGACCACATGAGCATTTACACTACGAATGCCTTTTCGACTACCTCTGGAATGGGGACAAACTCAAAACGTTTTAGACCCTGTTTACACCTGTATTTAGCATAATCCACTTGTGATCTGATCGACCAAAACGCATCTTAATACCGGGTGTCAACAGGGCCTGTGAGTGACAGGGTTGGACCAGTTGGAATCCTTGCAAAACCAGTTTCCACCCTAAGCTGCTTTCAGTTGGAGGGACAGCACACTTATTGAAAGCAGAAATCATTCATCAAAAATATTTATGTGTAGAACGTAGTGAATCACAGCTGTTCCAATTCTACAGAAATCTCCCAAGCTTTCTATGGAGGTCTCCAGTTCTGCTCGTAACTCATTAAATCGACTCGGGTAACTTTTTTTGAGCGAAAACATGTTCTGAGTTCTCAATCTCTCTTTGGCCTGCAGGATGATCTGAAAATCTGGATCACAAGTATAACCGCCAGTATAAGTGAGCATGAAGAGATTGCCAAACGGGGGCAGACCAATCCAACTACCTCATCTACTGACGAGGGAACGCGCAGGGACGGCAGCAGGGCAGGCGGCTCGGAACGAGGCGAAAAGTCAGACCGAGCCGATGGAGGATCGGTGCGTTCAGACAAGGGTGAAAAGCCTGAGAAAAAGACAGGCAAGAAGAAATGAGGCACCTGATAACAGCGAGACAGGAGCCAGGACTTCGGAAATCCTGGAAAGTGCTCTGACGGAATCAGGAAAACGAAGGCGCCACTGTGAACTCCCTTTATGTCTTGCTGTCCAGCTGATTATGGAATCAGGCAGCACAGAGGTGCACGGAGCTCATGTGTCAGTGAGCGCCCTCTAGTGGCTGCCGAGGACTATGACAATTCAGGAGCTCCATATGGGCCAAAGAGCTGATAGCATAGGCAAATGGAGGATAAAAGAGAAAGATGTTATAGTAAAGTAGCTCATGAAGATTATTTTCTAATCCGTCTGTGAAAACGATGACCCATATGTATGTGTACCCGTCTCTCTCTTTGTATATTGTATGTCTCGACATCAGTTCTATACAATCTCACGCTGAAGAGAATGGAAATATGCCAAATTCTTTCTCAAGGTTGGTCTTTTTTCTGAAGAGCATGTTTTGTCTGTTTATTTGTAAGTTGTTTTGCTCTTTTATACTATTAATGTGTTGATTTGTATTCATTGGCTCTTCCACACGATTTTGATTCTCGTCTTGCCACTTTGTAGACCACATGTTTGAACGCCATATGACATATCAGAGCATGCCTACAAGGTTTAACTTTCAAATGAAGAACGGTTTGTTTCAAATAAAGAGAAGCAGCTCATCTGCTGCCAGTGTGTATTCTCAGATCTGATTTCTAGGGGTTTGTTGGTTTCGTACACGATTTGTTCCCGATGTGCAGGAGAGTCTCAATCATTAATCTCATATTATGCATTAAATGTTGAGTGTGAGTTCATCTACTCTTTTAATGACCAAATCAGTTGTGTATGTGTCTGCGCATGTGTGCGTCGCATCCGTCATCAAGCTATTCTGAACGCGAAATCGGGTTTACATCATTTTATTTACACTCAAAAGTCTTCCAAGCACAGAACTTGATTGTTTTGTAATACTCCAGAAGCTCATTTAGTTTAACTACAAATTGTGTTAGTTCCAAGCATTGCACTGAGGACTGAATGGATGCAGGCGTTTGACTTAACTGGCGATGTATGTTTGTAAGATAACAACTGAATGTCATGTAGATGTTATTATGTGATTGTCTTTCCTGATTGGAAGAATCCGGGTGAAATACGTCTTTGAATTGTGTAGTTCTGCAGGTAATAGTATAGAAAGCCCATAGCTAGCAAAAATGCAAGGTATATTGCAAGAAAAGTGGTATATGCTAAATGATGACACAAATCTAATTTTGTTCTTTTGAGGTCCATCAATGCTCATGCACAAACTGCAGTTGAAAATGAGCTGACCACATAACGACATGCGATTTTTCATGCAACATACAGGGTTGAAACGTCATAGTATGTTAAATGGAAACGTAATGGTTTCAGGTATCATATTTGTGCCTCATCGTCCTAATGTCTGTCAGCTGTGGTCCTTTAAATGTAAAAAAGGCTAAATAATGATAGAAGCAATGGTCCTAGAAATGTAAACCAGAGGGAGGAGATGCTGTTCATGTACGTTTTGTTCAATCAACAAGTTGTTTTCTCTTTGCAAGATCATGTTTGTTCCTTTATCTGAACACAGCATCATGCAAATGCTTTTGTAATGTCCCTGCTTTGAAATATACAATTGTCAGCTCTCATTTCTCGAAGCATATACTGTATATATCTAAAGAGTTTTCTGTGTCTGGGTCTGTATTTCTCTTCCTTTGACGCCCTTGGTTTTGTCTCCAAGTCTAATTTTTGGTACAAAAAAAATCCTATTTTTATGCAATAGAATAACTTATACAGGCAGAGGGTATGCAGATGAAGTATCCAGCGAGGTGGCGAATGGAAATAATGTATACACTTGCAAGTAGAAAATTTATGCAACTTTTCCTTTGCACTAAATTACTGCCCCATTGCACAGTGCTATTGTGAGCAGAGGATTGGTGCTTGAGGGTCTGGGACGAGCATTAATGCATTCATTCAGCTACTTATTTACAGAAATCTTGAGAAAATTCTGCTCTAATGACCCCGACTCGCACTCTCATTCGTACATCTGCATATACACACATTTATAGCTGCTTCTACCACATATGAATTGATGGACATGGATCTGTTGAGATGTTGAAACATTTGGAAACGTTTATAAAATGTTACTAAATCCAAGATGGATCTGATCCATTGAATCAACAGAAAGCACAACCCCAACAGTAAATATTTGTCTACTTCAGCTCCCGCTGTAATATTTTAGGGGTTTATTATGATGTCTATATTCTTAAAGTTCTTTAATTACTTTTATATATAAAGTATCACACATGTTATGTGGGTTTTTTGGCAGATGAACCCTCGTAGTAATATTTTTTATCTTCTTTAAATGTTTGGGTACGGCTGAAACTCACTCCCCATGTCCTGTCAGACCCTTAAGCACCTCTGGTTTTAGCTCAGCAGCTCGATGACCTGTACAAATTGTAATCGCTTCTGTACAGACAAAAAAAAAAATGCTCTTTTTTTCTGCTGTGAAATAAGAACATTTTATGGGTTTTAATATCAGTTTTGAATATCAGTGGGGTTCTTTCTCCAAAGCTCAAAGGAAAGAAATTGAAAGGAAACTGGGCAATTCAGGTTGCATGAATAACATTGTCCCTGTAATGGTACTGCTGTGCATGATGAAACCACTGTCATTCTCACTCACAGCCACTGTACAAGGGTGACACTAATACACATGGAAACAGTGAATGAATGAATGCTGTATAATTCAGATCCTGACTGACTCTGTACAGTTAATTCCTTGATAAATACAGCTTGTGATATGTCAAACGTCTCATTTTTCATTTGTTCTGTAACTGGCATCCTCGTGTCCTCGTAAAGACCTTGCAACAAGTTAGAGATTCGTGATTCTGAATAAATTGAGAATCATAAATAAATAAAAATCACGATTCTGAATAGACCACTAAACTAAAAAATAAAATAAAATAAAATGTAATTTACTAAAGGTTATGACAAAATGTTAATTATTGCAGTCTATTTAAAAAAAAAATATCTGAATTAGAATTTTTTTAAGTCGGTTTGAATGAATGATTCAATGACTCACTCATAAAGACTTCACTTGTTACTGGATGAATCAGCGTTTTTGAACAATGAATGATTCAATGCCAAATAACATTCACTTGTCGCCATCTACTGGTATTACGATGTAAATGATACAATCAAGCGCAATTTACTTTATTTTGATCGGTACCGTGGACATATTCGAACTATAAACTTTTATCCAGACCTACTGTTATTAATGTTACAAAAATACTGTGTGGTTGAAAAGACTGTTAGTGAAGTTGTTTTACCTGCACAAACACAGATCTGAATGTTCGCCGTGATTGTATTTGTAAAAAGTGTAATAGGGTTCATGTCGAACATCACATGACCAAACCGGAAAACTGGTCTCGTTGTATCCGCTTGTCAGAGAAAGCGTAAACAATAGTATGAATTGACGGCATATCTACGGACTTTTAAGGTAATCAACGAATCTACCTAATTCACATTGTTGTTTTATTCTATTAGATATCTAAACGTTAGTGTGAAGAAGAAACATGAAAAAGCTCTTGGATAACAATCTGAATAAGCGAGGGACATCAGTTATGCTCATATTTCCTCACTCCTTTTAAGTTATCTTGAATGAAACATCTAGTTTTTTCATGAGGCATGTACAAAAGACCTAAACCGGAAGCAATCCGATCTGTTTTTGTTAGTTAAAGTTGCGCAGGCAGACGAATCGTTGTGTTAAATGAGAAAGGCATCAGATAGAGATTACAAAATGTAGCTTTAGAATGCAATATTTTATTTGATTCAACATTGAATTTATTACAACTAAACCTTTAGGCTACAACCACCATGATTTTTTTTTTTTTTTCAGAAGCTGCATCTGAATTGGTATTTAGATATATTTACAGACAAAAACAGTTTGGTTACAATATTTTATGTTCTGCAAAAGAAAGAAAGTCATACAGGATTGAAATGACATGAGGGTGAGAAAATGTAAATGAGCAGAAATTTTAATTTTAAAATATTTCCCAAAATATATATATATTTTTTAATGAACTGATACTCTGAACAAGAAACTAAAACTGCCAGTAGGTGGCGGTAAATGTCTAAATAATGAGTAAGTCATTCATTCATTCAATTCGTTCAAACGGCTGATTCATTCACAAATGAAGTAAATGGCTCTCTTTATGAATGGGCCATTGAATCATTGGTTCACCCGATTGATTCAATCAAAACGTGCATTCAGAACATCACAGTTCTGCTCTGGCTTTATAGGTAATATTTTTGTTGGCAAAATTGAGCAAAACCAGACAATACTGCGTGCAAAATACATCACAGTATTAACTTCTTATTTATTGAACTGATGTATTACAGTCCCGTCTTTGTGTATAATCAATGTCACATTTGAACTGACTAGGACAAAAACATGTGATATTCGTTACTCATGTGATATTGCTTAACTATATCATATGATAAAACGCATTTTTGCCCTGATATCTTGAATTTTAGAGTTATTCAGCTGTATTTTATAGGCTCCATCACACAGTGAGTTGTTGTCCTGCATTATATTATTATTGTACGTAGACATAATAAATACATAGACGCCTCATTGGCCTCTGGATCGTACGTCAACGGCGCCGCCATATTGTGCAGGGCAACGTCCCCATAACGCTCATAACTGGAATTGAGAAAAATGTCTGTTTTGTGTGCCGCACAGTTGAAGACAGGTCTATGTGAATAACCTTTCACAGGCGAGGCTGAACATTTGTTTCTGGTTGTATTTGGTCATTATATAATTATGTTGATAGTAGTTGGCCACTGGAGTCAGTCAGAAAACAGCTAGCGATGTCGCTAATTAGCTGTGAAAGTTGAGTTTACATGATTTATATTATAGTTTTAGTGTATATTATCTTATTTCATAAACTAAATTTCCTGAAATTTAAATATGCATCTTTATTTTCCTAAAACCGTCTTTTAAGAAAAGCACTCGTTTCGGTTAGGTGACTGACATTGTAACGTTAGTTTGTTGGTTAGCTACTTTTCTCACACATTGAAGTTTTCCCAGAGACAAAGAGTTGAGGAGACAGTGGGAAGTAGTTAGAAAGAAGGGAAGGTTTTTCCAGCGTGTGTGATTTGTATTTGACGATTTGCTTCATTTTCACAATGCTGGTCAATTCTAAACACAAGAGAAGCTAAAATGTGTTAAAAGACAGAAAATGCCTTTTCCACAATAAAAAATCCCTTTTTCATTTAATGTGAAATTTAAATTCTCATTATGGGCGTCTTCACAATTCTTATCCAAGAATAAAGCAGCCAAATACAGGACAAGTCTGAGCTTTAACCAGAGCTTTAACCAGAGATGGAACTTTTTGTACATCATAAAGCACTGAACTCGGTTGATAAATGTAAACGTTATTTTCGTTTTTATCCAGAAAAAACCGCAGCTCGCCAGTTCACTTGCATTTGTTTACAGTGCATTTTGCCCTCACCAATATGGCGGACGCGCTTGACGTGTCGCAGCAACATCCCAAAGCGGCCAATGGGGAGTCTATATATTTATCATATCTATAGTTGTTGCAGTAACTGATCGCTAGATAGCGTGATTTCAAAGCGGAAGTGTGACTTATGAGCGGAAGTGTGCGTGTTGTTACAGAGCAGTGATGATGATGATAATGTAGTGAGAAGGCAGAGCTGTCATATCAGCAGCATATGGAGTATCATCTCTATAAAGTCTTTCAAACAGAAATGGCTCATGAGACAAGTGCTGTGTTCAACCCATGAAACGCTGAAGGAGGAAACCAGCTCCCGAACTGAGGTTAGTACTTTACATCTCTCATCATATATTAATATAATGAGCTCTTACTCACCTAGAGAACGACTTTAAATTTATGTGATATTGTTAGTTGTGTTTGCTTCTCTCTGCATTGAGGAAAAAGTCCTTCTTAGACCCTTAAGATACTGAGACTGGTCTCCAGCAACACTATATATATTTATATATATATAGTTAGTTTGACATGGTAGTTTAAAGAGACAGTGAAAGAGATTTGAGGTCCAGATTTTAAATAGAAACGAACACATTTCTATAAAGTCATGAAGTGAATATGCATGTGCAAATATATTTGTCCAGTCACTTTTAAATGATTTTTAAAATTCTTTATTTAAAAAAAAAAGAAAAAAAAGTAGAAATATCAACAAAAAAATAGTCTTTGTCCTCAATTGACTGGACAATGGATTGGTCAGAGGGATGGGAACCCTGGATTCATGTCTGAGGTTCATAGCTGAACTTATTGAGGACATTTAAGTGAACAATAGAGCAATTTAGAAGGAAGAAGGGGGGAATGAAAACATTGATTGTTTTCCGCTCTAGTGCCTCCTCCCTCACTGTCCCACATCATCATCATCATCATCATCATGTTGAGATGATCTGGGTCAGCTTTACTGTTGATGTGTATCTACTGACCCATCATGATAGGATCCTGGTTAAAATCTTTCGACAGCGTCTGTGACGTACTGTACTGTCCATTAACACAGAATACAGAACGTGTTATAAACATGTTATAAACTTCACTGTCTCATCAATGAATTGGCACAGAAACATAATTATATCACTAAAAAGTTTCTATTATGTGCAGTTTAAAAAGTGTTTGTATAGAATCTTTTTGAGAGTTGATTGTTATATATAAAAATATGTTGCAAATGTATTAGGACTCTGTTGTTAACATTTTAACCTTTTAATATTGTATAAATGTACCAGATGACAGAATTCCCTGTATACTTTACATCTAAAATTCTATTTCACCTGATCGAAGTGAATTAATATCAATTTGAATTGAAATCCAATGTAATCAAGAATTAAAATTAATTTGATATTTGTGTCAGTAATTATTTATTATTTACATTGATTAAAATGAAATGTATATTATTTTAATAAATACGATCAGGACACAACACAATTTAACATGTTAATATTCAACTGATTATTTATGTATGTGCATATGTTTTTAATAACTCACCTTTTTTATTTAATTCACACTTTATATTTCTCGTCTCATGGGGAAAAAATGTAAATTACTGCTGTTTTCAGATGAAAATGTGCTGCTAAAGTGCTAAAATTTTTACCAGTTCATTAAAACAAATCAAACGTAGCTGGGAATATTTCAATTAATAAATACTTGAGTTTGTCTGTATGACTTCAGAACACTAATATAAGATAAACATTTTTTTTTGCAGGGATGGATGCGCACAGTTCAGGCCACGGCAGGAAGAGGAAGGGGAAGAGAGAGGAGTCGAATGGCGAGATCAGGGAGGCGGAGTGTTTCTGGAAAATTCCACGGAGAACTTTGGTGAGTGTTGGGAAGGTCACTGTCAGTCGGTACAGTTTTAAATCAAGGAGTTATTATTTTCAAAACAGAGATGACCAGGTTGTATATACGAGATGCCGAATTGGACGTTCAAGATTCACTCATTCATATTTACTGAAGGGGGAAGAGAAACCGGTCTGTGATTTGTGTAAGAATTTCACGAGCGCAAAACATATTTGAATAGAATGTCCTTGTTTAAATAATATTAGACAGCGGTTTTATACAGAGAACACATTAATGGACATTTTTAAAAATGTTTCTCCTGGAGTAATTTTAGAATTTCTGTCCAATATTCAATTGAAAGACTCTATGTAATTGTTGTTATTATTAATGTTGTTGTTATTGGTATATATGCCTGATTTTGTAAAGTAATTGTTTTTAAGACAAAATTGCTAAATTATTGTAAACAATGTATTGAAGTGATATTGCTGATTGCCATGAATATAGCCATTGCTGCTGATATGGCTTTAAATCATCAATAAATAAATAAATGACATCATTTCCTGTGCACGTGATGCACTCATCTTGATGTGTGTGTGTTTCAGGGGTTGAGTGAACCTGCACCGTTCTCTGACGAGCTGGTGGCTGCAAAAACACCATACGTTCGTGTTAGCATGGAAGAAGCCCGTCACGGCACTCCAGGTGCGTAAATAGCCATTTTACCCACTGTATACACATTCTCTGTGTGACCTCTCTCTCCTTCAATCCTCCTGTCTTCAGGCGACCGTCCAGTACGCGTGTATGCTGACGGGATCTTTGACATGTTCCATTCCGGACACGCTCGTGCTTTAATGCAGGCCAAGTGCCTTTTTCCCAACACGCATCTCATTGTGGGCGGTGAGTTTCGACAAACGGCCGTCTTTTGTCACGTGCATCCCTGCAATAGTGTGATTCTATGGCAAGAGCCGTTTTGACTTTTATTCATTTTCGGGATTTGAACTTGTTATGTCAACAATTACATTGTTACTAGTGCAAATGTCTATTCTTGATATCAACAATTGAATTGCTACAAGTAAAAATATTAATTTCTGATATCTGAAAATGAATTCCTGATATCAATATAATTTCTGATATCTAAAACGGCTTTATTACTAGTAACAATCACATTCATGATATCAGAAATTATATTGATATCAGGAATTCATTTTCAGATATCAGAAATGAATATTTTTACTTGTAGCAATTCAATTGTTGATATCAAGAATAGACATTTGCACTAGTAACAATGTAATTGTTGATATCAGAAATTTTCATTTTTACTAGTAAGAATTGTATTCCTGAAATGTGAAACTGGAATTTCAACTAATAAGAAATTAATTCTTGATATCAACAATTGAATTTGAATGGCAGCCTATGGCGAGATTTCACTAGTAAAAATAATTGAGAAAGAAATAGAGAAAGAAATTGTTAGAAAGACTAGAGAAATAAATTGATATCAACAATTATAGTTTATACTAGTGGAAATTGAATTCCTGATATCAAGAATGAACGTTTTAACTAGTGAAAATGTAATTGTTGATATCACAAGTTCATATCCTGAAAATGAATAAAAGTCAAAACGGCTTGCCATAGTGATTTATCAAGGAAATCAGCTCTTCGTTTCATATATGTGCCACTAGTGTCACCAAACACGAAAGAAACACTTTATAATAAGGCTCCATTAGTTAATGTTAAATATTGCATTAACGATGAGCGATACATTTGTATAAGTATTTATGAACTTGAATTAATAAAAATACAGCTGTTCATTTTTAGTTCATGTTAGCCTCTGATCTATTAAATAGCATTAAGATTCAGCTTTTGATTTTAATAATGTGATATTAAATGTTAAATTAAGATTAGCTGAGATTACTAAATGCTTTAGAAGTATTGTTCATTGTAAAGTGTTTCAGTAATGAGTTTGTCTTTCAGTGTGCAGCGACGATTTGACGCATAAATTTAAGGGTTTCACTGTCATGAACGAGGATGAACGTTACGACGCCGTGAGTCACTGCCGGTATGTTGATGAGGTGGTCCGCAACGCTCCATGGACGCTGACACCTGAATTTCTGGCAGAGCACAGAGTGAGTATCCAGATGGTGATGACATATTTCCATTCCTGTAGCTCAACCAGTGACCCTCGCAATGACCAGGGCTGGGTAGGTTACTTTTAAAATGTATTTCACTACAGATTACAAAATACATGCTTTAAAACGTAATTTGTAACGTATTTCGTTACATTACTGAAGTTTACTAACTTAATCTAAATACTTTAGAATACTTTGGAATACTAATAAGTGTGGAACAAACACAAAAAAGATAATTGTAAGTTTTTATCTCACAATTCTGACTTTTTCCCTCAGAATTGTGTGATATAAAGTTGCAATTGTGAGTTATAAAGTCAGAATTATGAGATATAAACTCGCAATATTGAGAAAAGTCAGAATTATGATATAAACTGACAATATTGAGAAAAGTCAGAATTATGATATAAACTCACAATATTGAAAAAAATCAGAATTATGAGATATAAACTCACATTTCCAAGAAAAAAAGTCAGTATTGCAAGTTTATATCTCCCAATTCTGACTTTATAACTTGCAATTGTGAGTTTAAATCTCACAAATCTGAGAAAAAGAAGTCAGAATTGCAAATGCAAACTCACAATTGTGAGGGGAAAAAACAAATTGTGAGAAAAAGTTGCAGTGACGAGTGAATTATAAAATGACTCACAAACAACATTCACAAAACATGAAAACAGTCGTGGATCATCAGGTCATGACAGGACAGTTAATTTGATAGTTGGGCAAGTTTTTTATAAATTCAGTGATTTTGTCTTGTTCAGGACAGTATTAAATAAAAATAACAGAATTTTTATGATCCTCTTAAAAGTATTAAAATGTTGATGAAACTTAACTCCGCTTTTTCAGACGGTCAGAGTCAGAGAATCACCAATCGCTGTTTAAATGACAGTAAAATTCAAAGTAATCACTTTGGTAATCTAAAATACTTTTCAGATGTAACTGTAATCTGATTACCACCCATTTAAAAATGTAACTGTAATGAAATACAGTTACTCAAATTTTGTATTTTAAATGCATAACTACGTTACTTGTATTTTGTTACTCCCCAACCAAATGCCAAGGTCATGGGTTAAATTCCCAGAGCTGATCAAACGTCTAGCTTTGGAATGCTTTGAAAACGTGTCGTCTGCCAAATGCATGTCAGTGTAAATGAAAAAGTAACCCAAGGTTACCACAGGACATTGTGAGGTGTGAAACTGTTAACATGTGGTTGAAGAGATAGTTCACTCAAAAAGTGAAAAATTTATCTACTCTCCTTCATGTCATTCTCAATCATGTGAAGAATCTTTTTGCAGTTCTTTTCCATTCAAAAACAACTCACAGTGAACACGTCTGCTAAGGTGGTAGTTCATTCTGATAGGTGTTTCAAGCTGACAAGATTTGCTTTTCACATCCTATATTCAGTAGTGATGGGAGAAAGTTTGAATCAACTGGACCAGTTTCTTCACAAAATGATTCCCTGTTCAAAACGCTGCACGCTGGTGACGCCTGCTGGTCAGAACGGTGTAAATGCAACAAAAACTCAACCCTAACATAAATAAAATTGAAATTGTAATCTATTAAATGCAATTAGCAAGTCATCTAATACCATTAAGTATGAAGTCTCTGTATAATATGGGTTTTTTATTAAATTGTAGTACTCATTTTGTTTGTTTTATGGAGAGCTTGGTTAATCAGGCCAATGAGAGACAAACTAAAACTCTTTGTTTTATTATACAAACGTGTCTTTAAAATGTCTACTGTATAGAACTGATCTGAGATCAGGTAAAAACCACATGGACACTTGTTCATGGCTCAGAGATCAGAGAGCTAGCAGCAAACAATTACAATTTCGAAACAATTCTGACGTCACGAAGCCTCGTTTACTGAAATAACGCAACAATCCGAATCACTGCTTCAAAACAAATGATTCCCAAAGGTTTTGAAGGTTCCCATCACTACTGTTAAGCGGTAACACTTTTTAATACATTATCACTATCTAACCATGAGCAATACATTTGTTACTGTATTTTTTACGTTAGTTAATAAAAATACAGCTGGCCTGTTCATCGTTTTAGTTCACAGTGTATTAACTAATGTTAACAAATACAACTCTTGATTTTAATAATATATTAGTAAATATTGAAATTAACAAGTATTAATAAATGCTGTAGAAGTGCAGTTCATTATTAGTTCATGTAAACTAATGTAGTTGACTAATGAACCTTACTGTAAAGTGTTTCCTGTTAAACTCCAAAAAGTATCCATACGACCCACTTGAATCTTTTAGAGTTTCACAGGTAAAAATAATATAAGTTTGGAACGACGTGAGGGCGAGTAAATGATGATAGAATTTTTATGTTTGGGTGAACTTTTATCCTTGGTTAAACTTTATATGATTACACAAATAAATAATGAGGGTTACACTTTATTATCAAGGTGTCAGTGTTACACTGTATTTGTACATTTAAGTAATATCAAGTAACTACAGGTACTTACTGTAGGGTTAGGATTAGGGTTGGTTTAGGGTTAGTTGCTTGTTATTGTCCTTAATTTGCTGTTATTACTATTAGTAAGTACATGTAACATAGACAGTGTAAAATAGTGTAAATACACTTAATTTTAAGGTGTCTTTGTTACACTGTAATTATACATTTAAGTACTGAGTAATATTAAGTAACTACATGTACTTACTATAGGGTTAGGATTAGGGTTCGTTTAGGGTTAATTGCATGTAATTATTCATCATTTATAGTTAATACGACAGTAACTACATGTAACATATGTAACAGTGACACTGTAAAATAAAGTGTTACAAAATAGTGTTACCTTATGCTTGAACATTAAATAATTTACAACAAATGATTAAGATAAATATCGGTACCATGTCAGATTTTGAACTGAATGTGGTTCAGTATTGCTGTCTCGCTCAGTGGGAAAGAGATTAGCTTCGTCCGAAATCGCATACTCTCGAGTAGGTACTTATTTTGAATAAGTAATTATTTCACGACCACTAAAAAAGTATGTTATAGTTTGAGTGCGTGTGGTGTGAATGTAATCTGGACGAACAACATTCGCCCTCATCATGTGACCATTCTCATATCCTCTCAGTCAACCTAATGGGATGTTAAAGTGTCCATCTTATGCACACTTCAGAATCTTGCCGAAAGCAGTGGGTTATGCGGGTACTTTTTGCCTACTTTTTATGAGTACTATGAATTCAGCCATACTTCTTTTTGTCACATACTTGTATAGTAAACTGTACTATATAGTAGTATGCGATTTCAAATGCAGGCATAGTCTTAATAAACACTGACGTGATGACATGTTCTCCCTAGATAGATTTTGTCGCCCATGACGACATTCCATACATCTCAGCAGGAAGTGATGATGTTTACCAACATATAAAGGACGCAGGTAGATATTAAAAACGTCTGCATAATACAATTTGTTTTTATTTGTCAACAGAATCACATTTGTTTTTGAAATTCTCTTTTTTAAGGTATGTTCGCTCCGACTCAGAGAACAGAAGGCATCTCCACATCCGATATAATCACACGAATCGTACGTGACTATGACGTTTATGTACGCCGCAACCTACAGAGAGGCTACACCGCGAAAGAGCTGAACGTCAGCTTCATCAATGTGCGTGTGCTTGACCACACAACAACATCTTTTATTAAAGCCATTGAAGGAAGTATTTCCTTTGAAAGCAACTTGACTCCTTTTTTTTTCCAGGAGAAGAAGTACCACCTTCAGGAACACGTCGATAAGGTGAAACAGAAGGTCCGAGATGTGGAGGAAAAGAGTAAAGAGTTTGTGCAGAAGGTGGAGGAAAAGGGAATCGACCTCATTCAGAAATGGGAGGAGAAGTCACGCGAGTTCATCGGGAACTTCCTGCAGATGTTCGGGCCAGATGGGGCGCTGGTGAGTCTGGATGTATCCGATTTTGGTCGATACGATAATTCTTTATATTTGAAAGCCGATAAACAATATATCTAAATTTTTATATAATTTCTGAGCCTGATTACAAAAACTAAAGTTTCACCATTAAAAGTCATGTCCCGAGCACACAATTATGATGTTCTCATTATAATTTTATTTAACTGTATTTTGACGGGACTCCAATCATATTTTAAGCAATTAAAAATCATCATGGCAAACAGTGAGCACCTGAAGTGTCTCAGCTGAAGGAAATAAGCCATTATTTATCGGCTTTAATACATTGGCCAAATCTTCTTATATCGTGCATCCCTAGTGCAGCTATCCCACACATCTCAGGGATTGTTTGATCAGGGTTGGAGCGAAACTCTGCAGGAAAGTGGACCTCGAGGGCCAGAGTTGAGAATCGCTGTCATAAAGCAATACTTCACCCAAAAATGAAAATTCTGTTATAATTTATTCACACTCAGGTTGTTCCAAACCGGTATGGATTCTCTTGAACAAAGAAAATACATTTTTCATTATTTAGCAAACGCTTTTATCCCAAGCGATTTTCAAGGGGAGCAATTAGGGGTTAGGTGTCTTGCTCAAGGGCACTTTAGTCATGGTATCGAAGGTGGAGAGAGTGCTGTTTATTCACAATCCCCACTTTCAATTCCTGCCGGCGTGGGAATCGAACCGGCAACCTTCAGGTTACAAGCCCGACTCCCTCACTACTAGGCCACGACTACCCCCCTATAAATATTTTTGAAGAATGTTTGTTACCAAACAGTTGATGGGCCCCATTGACTTCCATTGTATCTTTTTTATTCTCCATACTATGGAAGTCAATGGGGTCCATCAACTGTTTGGTAACCGACATTCTTCAAAATATCTTCCTTTGTGTTCAACAGAAAAAAGAAATTCATACCGGCTTGGAGCAACTTGAGGGCAAGTTGTAAATGACAGAATTTTCAGTTTTGGGTGAACTATCCCGTTAAAGCTTTTTTTGTTGTTGTTGTTGACGAGCTTTATATTACAAGTACTGGAAGATGTTTGGTGCGTGTTGCGTTAAATATTTATTAAGTTAAAGTGCAGCCTTTGTGTTTTGATAATCACACTAAGCCATAATCGGGATTTCGCTTTTATTTCAATCAATCTTGCAGCCCTATGATGCACTCTTTACTATTCCAAACAAGACAAAAAAGCACCATGAAGAAATGTTCCACAAGTCTTCTCGTCATACAATACCTGAAATTTGACTGGTAATCCACAAGAACTAATTAAGTTTGGTGTCATTGATGTCATATCTGGTGCAACGTCACACAACATATTTAAATGTACACAAATGAAATTTAAGATTTTTAGAAAATAGGAATACATTTTCATTTAACTTTTTTTCTTAAAATATGTTTGTCCACAGGTAAAGTTCTCTAATATCACGTATTATGTGTCCAACAGAAGCACATGTTGAAGGAGGGGAAAGGACGAATGTTACAGGCCATCAGTCCCAGACAAAGCCCCAGCAGCAGTCCCGTCCGCGAGGAGCGCTCTCCGTCCCCCACCTTCCGTCTTCCCTTCTTCACCTCTTCGCCATTCTTCTCGCCTCCTCCTCATCATCATCATCATCATCATCATCATCACAGCGGCACACACAAAGATGAGGAGGACTAGGATGCATCTGTTTCTGGAAAGCAGCCGTTGGTGTTTTTCCACATCGTTTGTGTTTTATATGCTTTCTTAAAGCCATTGTGAATAGCTAAGAATATAAATGAAGGATGGACTAGCTTAAGATTTATTTGAATAAGGAAAATGCATTGAACCGGCGTTTACGAAATGCACAATAGTGACCAAATTATTCCACCCGTACTTTGTAAAGGGTTTGATCCCACGTCTCCCTCTCACTTCAGAGAGATTTGCCACACACCACTAAACCAAAAGGCTTCATATTGTTGGCCTATTCCTTGGATACATTTCGTATTCAGCCTGGACCTTGAATAATTATGCATTTTTAGTGCTTTTTTTGTGGTCTGTTTGCACATAATCTCATTTTCGGTTGTGCATAAAACTCACCCTCACCTGCCGTCATTGTCTAGATCTTTTCATACTTGAACAGGGGCCAAATTTGAGACTAATTCCGGGATGAGGGAGGGATCCCAGGATCAGTCGTCTCTGTACTTATTTCTCACTGTTTAGTCTTGGTCTATAACTCAGTCTGTTTTAATTTTCACTCGTACGTTTTGAACGTTAATTTGTCTTTTTTTAATGTTTCTGCTGAAGTTCATTTGCTGTTTCTCCTCATATGAACTCTCTCTCGGACTCCGATGCGAAGTAATAATTTTGTGGCCTGGCAGCGACAGCGTCTGGCACCTCCTTTTAAACCCTGTGCTATTCCGTGGCACGGGTCCCAGCCTTTTTGGAAAGGACTTGCCTGCTGAATGTTTACATTACCCAAGCCCAGTGAAGGAACAGTGTTAACGCGAAAGGCTACGAGGACCTGTTTGTTTACATGTTTGCGTAGGACTGGAAGACGACAGTAGGATTACTTTACATGCTTGCCAGCAGACAAAAATGTGACTATTTTTCAGGAACTTTAAGACTTGATTTGTTTTAGCTGATCATTGGGAATCAAAAGAACTGTGAACAATGTTGTGAATCACTAAACCATTTTGAAAGAATACATTTGTCTTGTGGCGTGTTATTACTCATTCACAGGGACCCAAATACACACACTATGAACCTTTAATGTCCAATAATAAGCTTTTAGAAAAAGAGGATTAAAAAAACTAACATTAACCTGTCATTTCTAAATAGTTAAATGGGCATAACATCAGTTACAGATGCTTGATAGTTCAAGTTACATTTCTGCTTTCCAGATCCAGTCACTAGTTGTCCTGTGTGTACAGTAGGAATCATACAGCACATGTAAACAAGGCCATATTACCTACCGTAGATGACATTCCCTTCACAACACGTGTCTGAACTCTGTAAAATGTATTTCGTGTCTTGGGGACAGGCATTCATGAGTCCGTGACATAGTAGGATCTCCCATTCACAGATCCACATACGCCTCGAAGTGCTTGTCAACTGAAGGACTTCGATTCATAGAGACCGTGAGTGAACTTCAACCGGAACACAACTTCATTTCATTTTAATGAAATAAACTAAACTAAATAATAAAATAATCGACAAATAAAAGGCTAAAAGGTCCATTCACACCAAGAATGATAACTATATTGGCCTCCACACCAACATTCAGTTTATTATAAGTGCTCTGCAGCTTTAAATGCTCCAGTCAGGTGGATTCTGATTGGCTGTCAAAGTTTTTATTGTTCATTAGATGGAAAAAAACTCTGAAAATGATTCCAATTATATTGTTCCCGTGTATAAAGTTATTATTATCTAGCTTTATCCGCATACACACAGTACACTCATGTAGGACGATAAATGGTGTACAGCAAATCTCACCTGCTTGATTCCTTGTATCGTCGCAAAATGTTAAAAAAAAGTTCTAAAAACATTTTACTAATGTTCCCATTAAGTTATGAAAACGTTATTTCTGAATGTTCTCTGAGCATTCAAAACGGACAGTTTAAAACGTTTTAAAAACGTTTTTTTCTTGGTTATACAAATGTTAAAAGATATGTCATCATAAGGTAAACATTATGGAAATGTTACTTTTTTTATGTTCTCTAAACATTCTGAAACAAGTAGTTATTTAAAAATGTTAGATAAACACCTAACTAGAATTTAAGGAAAAAAACGTTTCATGAACGATGTATAAATGTTTTTGTGCTAATGTTTTTTTTGATAACGTTATTAAAAGAGATGACTGACCATTAAAGGATTAGCTCACTTGAGAATTAAAATTTTCTTACTATTTACTCACCCCCATGTCATCCAAGATGTTTGTCTTCCTTCAGTTGAAAAGAAATTTAGGTTTTTCAGCATTTTTCTCCATATAGTGGACTTCATTGGGGTTCAACAGGTTGAAGGTTCAAATGTCAGTTTCAGTGCAGCTTCAAAGACTCTACATGATCCCAGACGAGGAATAAGAGTCTGATCTAGAGAAACAATTTGTCATTTTAAAAAATAAAGTAAAATTTATATACTTTTTAACCACAAATGCTTGTCTTGCACTGCGATACGATGCGCCACGCATTACGTAATCAAGTTGGAAAGGTCACGTGTGACGAAGGAGGAAATACCAATCCAGTGTCAACAAAGCAAACTAAGTCAAACGTCCTTTACAAAAAAAGGTAAAACGATGTCTGATTATTTTGAAATTGGACAAAATGAGATGGAGTTTTTACTACGTCAAGCGTGATTACAGTGCAGTGCAAGACTAGCATTTGTGGTTAAAAAGTATACAAGTAAGTAAGTAAGTAATACAAGTTCATCTTTTTTTTTTTAGAAAATGACCGATGGTTTCTTTAGATCAGACTCTTATTCCTCGTCTGGGATCATGTAGAGTCTTTGAAGCTGCACTGAAAATGACATTTGGACCCGTTGAACCCCATTGAAGTCCACTATATGGAGAAAAATCCTGGAACGTTTTCCTCAAAAACCTTAAATTGTTTTCGACTGAAGAAAGAAAGACATAAACATCTTGGATGACATGGAGGAGAGTAAATTATCAGGAAATTTTACTTCTGAAGAGAACTAATCCTTTAACGCTACTGGAATAATGTTTGTTCATATCTTGTGAGAAGCTTGTGAGAACGTTGGCTAAAGTTCTGAGAACATTCCCTGTCAGCTGGGAATCTGCTGAATGCGAATATAAGATATTTAGATATATTAAACATTAACATGATTTTCTGTGAAGCAGCTTTGAAACAATTTGTTTTTGTGAAAAGCGCTATACAAATAAATTGGCCTTGAGTTTGACTCGTGTTGTTATCGCTGTGGTGTGGAATTCCATATTCTCAATGAATCAGAAAGATTATTAAAACATTATTGTTGTAGTCCTTGGTGTGAACAGCCCTTAAAACCACTAAAGATCAGGGACTTCTCATGCCCCGCTGATCTTTTTTCACTGCAGAGAATAAAATTGTACCTTTGCGAACAAAATTGAGAAGATTTTGAGTTTGTTTTCCCCTCAACTGATCTACGATGTTTATATTTTAAGCATCTATGAAACTATTTATTACCTATACCTCAGAAGTGGCATTTACGTTAATAAAAAAAGCAAGCACCTTTGTCGTCGCTGCAGTAGAAGTACAACAGGAAATCCATTTGGTGGTCCTTCCAAATATTGTCTTGGACAATATGGGACCTCAGAGTTACGAAGGTCAGAAACCACTGCTTGTGCAGGTCGTCCATTACGACTCTGACTGCCGAACAGAGACGCGTGCGCTGCAGCGGAGGAGAGCAGGTCTGAGTGGTCTTGAGCCCTGGAGGTAGAGCAAGAGGTCAATACATCAAACTTCAGTCACTCCATCAGCTGTTGTTGGAGGACTGCTCTGGCTTCAGCCGGATGGCCCAGGAGTTGGCAGAGACCACGTTACCGCGCCGATGGATGCGGCAGGTGTACGTGCCTTCGTTGAACTCGTTGGCCACGAGCCGCAGATCACGATCTTTAATTACAATATAGCCAGGAATGGATGTCAGCAACTGCTCGCCGTCCTTATACCAGCTGCCAAAAGACAAAAGAGAGAGACTGACTGAAACTAAGCTTCAAAAATGATGCACTCTATAACGTAGTTACAACAAACAGGTAAATGCATCAACATAAGACTACATTTGCACAAGATTGGTGAAAAAAAATACGAGCACTGAAATTATAAGAGGTAAAAAATATACAACAGCTTTCTTCTCAATGAATCCCCTGAACTGTACATTAGGAGTTAAAATTATAAAGCATGACATGAAATAATAGTCAAAGAAATCTAAATTTTCTTAAATGGAAGAGTTTCTTGAACCTCTAAACATAAAATCAACAAATTTTTATCACATTTAATACATCAGGCCCAAATATTTTATACCCCATACATGATAATATTCTGAGAATATGGTTTTCCGCCCCCAAATTAAATTAAATCTTCAGGGAAAAAAAGTAATTGCAACTTTTCATCTCACAATTGTAAGATTTAAATGCTCAATTGCTAGTTATAAAGTCAGAGTTGTGAGAAAACAGTCAAGATTTGCAAGAATTGCAAGATATAAACTGATAATTGTGTTATGAAGTCACAATTCTGACTTTTTTCTCACAATTGCGAGTTATAAAGTCAGAATTCTGTCACAATTCTGACTTTATAACACGCAGTTGTGAGTTTATATCTCGCAATTCTGACTTTTTTCTCACAATTGTGAGTTATAAAGTCAGAATTGTTACTTTGGATCTTGCAAAAAAAAATTTGAATTGCAAAATAAAAGTTGCAATTACTTTTTTAAATTTTTTTTAAAAAAAAGCTCATACTCGAGGAGAAAAAAAAAACACCTGAATAGTATTCAGAGGCTCAAACTGAGCCAAAATATGCAATTTAATGCAGTTGCTGATATTTATATGACCAAAAAGTAAGATGAAATTCTGATAGCATGTAATGTAAATTAATGAGATCTTTATATACTTACATAAAATTGTCATACTATATCCCCCAATAATACAGTAAGTCTTAGTAAGATGATATTTAAGTTTGTATGATCAAAGCGCTGTAGTTTTTATTGTGCGATACGATGCAATGCTATGATGATTGAGAGATGAATGAGAGATTTTTCTAAAAAATTATGTATGGATAATCAAGTAAACCTAAGTTGTTTTGTTTTACTTCCAGTAAATGTTCATCTTCATAAATGAATAACAATATAACATTTATTTATATATTAACACATATGTTTTGATCATGTTGATAATTTGGAGGCCTTAGAAATTTGCGTATAAAATATAATAAAGTAGGTTTTATAGGGTTAAGGATACTCTACCTGACTTTTGGAGGCACTCTGGTATTTTTTGTCCCACAGCGGAAGCCCACAACTTTTCCACGAGGCACAATTTTGATCTTTACATTTTCCGGAGGAGGGGTCGGGGTAGACACGGCATCCAGAGGCTCTGAGGAGCAAACAAACACTTTAAAGACTTATCTGTACGAGTCTGTTCGTCCATAATATTCACTACCATCTACTTTGTAATGGTTTATCTAAAGTAGCTGACAAAGTCTGTCCACCTGCATAAAGAAGAATACTGTGTGTGAGTGGAAGGCTTTGGATGGGAAGTTAGCGCTGCAGGAGATGTTGGAGGAGGATGTTTTGAGTGTCTCACCGTAGCACAGGTCGCACCGCTGCGGGCAGTTTTTCTTCATGAAGCTCCGTCTCCTCTCACAGAAACCCAACCGGGCCCAAGGATCACACACACGCTTCTTGTCCAAGCATCCTAAAGCAGATGATAGAAGCAAGCTTAAGCTCCAGAACTCCAGAGAGATATGAACATGTTCAAAATGAATATTTTTTAAATAAAATTGATGCACCCCTTAATGAAAATAAATGTGATGTTATTTCCATCAAGAGGTGCATCAATTTTTGCTCAAGATCTTGAATTGAGAATGCAAGAGTCGAGCACTCTGTAAAGTCTCCTCCAGCACAACCCAAAGACTTACACTGAGGTTAAGGTCGGGATTAAGAGCTGCCAATTCATGTGTCAAAATGACTCTTCATGCTCCCTCCCAACCATTCTTTCACAATTTTAACCCTGATGAATATTGCCATTGTCATGGTTGTTGGCTACATGGTTGTTTAAGACATGAAAAGCTACACACTCCATCTTTTAGGGTTAAAAGAACATAAAACATGCTAGAAACATAGTAATGTCAATGATCCATTCATAGATTCTTAAGTATTTTAATGAATATGTGTGTATATATTACATATATATGCACACACACACACACACACACATATATGTATATATATATATATATATATATATACGCATGCATATATACACATACATATATATATATGCTTTAACCTAAACTTTACTGGATATTAATTGCATTTTATGATAGATAGATAGATAGATAGATAATTATATATGTGTATATATACTATATATATGCGTAATGTATTTGTAAACCATTTCCGGATCTTCGGTTACTGAATATAAAGTGGAGTAAGTAAACTACAATATAAACTGTACGTAATCTATTTACAGTTAATATGGTGTTAAAGCATAAAAAGCATTATCGAACTCTTTACATATGAGCTAATTAAACAATAATAACTTGGTTAATTACAAAGACAATGAATGAAAAACTCACTATTTGTTTATAGCCTATTAATATATTAACAATGCAGAGACTACAATAAGTAAACTATAAATTAAGTTTACAAGCTCACGTTCATCTGCCGCCACTTTTGAGTGCCACACCCATTATTTCAACATCCAATCAACAAGAGATGCATAGAACTAAGCTCCCACCCAACATTTTTTCGTTAACCATTACACTCTGATGTACATCATGATACGGAAGAAAAGATCTGTCGCTACTTCTGATTCGTTGCAAGTTTAAACACCTATATCTTGCTTACCATAAAGGCGCTGGATGCCCCAGATATCATCTTGAGCGATGTTCCGCTGACCCGTGTACGTTGCGTTGGGGTGCATTAATGCATTAGGGTCCTGTGAATGCCAGAGGCCTAAAGCGTGACCGATTTCATGAGCAGCTACCTGAACCAGGTCATTCAGCCACACACCTGTGCAGAGACAACACGCCATCAAATCAAAGAGTAAAGGGAAAGAAGAATGGACGTAGTGTTTTGGACATGACTATCAAGTCATCTATATCTCCTCAGTCTTTTATGTTCCTTGTATGTGATTTTTTAATTTAAACATTTAAAATCGAAAGTGAACTAGTGATGGACGCTTTCAAAACACTGCTTGATGAAGCTTCGAAACATTTACAAATCTTTTGTTTCGAGTCAGTGGTTTGGAGCGTCAATCAAACTTGCCAAGTCACATGATTTCAGCAAACAATTCATTACATCACACTGTTTTGAACCTTGGTTTCAAAGAATTTCAATAGTTCACCACTAGTTGACATTCATTTGGTGAACCTATCGATGACTGTCTAATGGTTTTAAATGATCTCAAAAAACGATTGATGTCTGCACAGTGAAATGTTTGTGGCAGCCATCTTGAAAGTGTTCTGTGAAATCATCTGTCTCTCAATTTCTCTAGCACCACCTACAGTCCAAATTTGTGTGTATGTTTTAGCTAATACATTTCAAACCGAACCAAATGGTCTAGAAACAACAATCGGTTACACTTTATTCCGATGGTCCACTTTAGACAATCTACTAACAGTAAGAAACTTGTCAACTTAGAGCTGTACGATTCTGGATATAATGAGAATCACAATTTTGTGGTTTCAAATACAGATCACGATTCTCCCACGATTCTGAATATACAACAAAACAAAATAACATGTGATTTAATAGAGGTTCAGGCTAAATATTATAAAATTGCTTGACTCTAATTGCTGGAAAATGTTTGAATGAATCATTTAAAATAAATGGTTTTGAATGAATTCAATGACTCATTAATACTTGTTTTATTATGAACCAGTGTTTTTGAATGAATCTTTTGAATGAATGATTCAAAGAATTTTTTCACTTGTCGCCACTTAGTGGCGTAATGATGTAATGATACAACCGTTATTTGACGTGGCATGCGAGTTTCAAAAGGTAGTTTGCGCTATTTTGATCGCTATCATAGACATAAGTTTAAAGTTAAGATATAAACACTGATATCTCAGTACTTCTGTGATAATTTGAATATTTGTAACACAGAAATAACTAATGTGTGGTTCAAAACTGCTCTCTCGTTGTCATTAATAAAATCAGATCCCGTGGTTGCTTGAATCCAGATCGCAATCTTTTTATGATTAATCGTGCAGCTCTATATCAACTACATGTAAACTAACTAAGACTGTTTGCTTAATATCTGCTAACACTTTATTTTGATGCTCCCAACAGACATTCTACTGACTATAAGTAACTTTACAACTACAACTTATACTACTAACCCGAACCCTAACCCTAACCTCAGAAGTGAGTCAATGGAAGTAAGTTGCACCAGCAACACTTTTGCACATTCACACTATTTTCTATTATCTTTATAGCGCCCTCTATCTGTCAAAAGTTCTAAAAATGTATAATCATTGAGCAGAGTGATATCTGTATTCTGACCAGCACATCCACCCACTTTCATAAATAAATGTATTAGATCCGCACCTTGCTTCCAGCTGAAGCGGGACTTTCCCAGAATCCAGAATTCATGGTTGTCAAAGTGGATCTCTCCACGTGGAGGAAGGAAGGCGTGGGCCAGCTCACCGTTCAGTCCGTCAAAACACGGGTGCAACGGAGACCACCAACAATCGGTGTGATTGTACGTGTAGAACCCTGTTTCAGAAAAATGAGAGTTCCATCCAGAAATGGGAGATTAAAAAACTGCATAAAATAACTGTCAGCCTGCCAAAGTACACATGCCTGATGTTTTGGCTCTTTTCCTGCTGATTACCAATAGTGATGTCAGCACTTTTGTTGGAGTTGGTGATTTCAGTGAAAGTCAGGGGAGAAACATCGCTCCATTTCGTGAAGGCGATGCTGATAGCTTTGCGGGTATCGTCTTTATTCAGTGTGTTGGGGAACTTTGTGATCCTTTAAGAAAGAGAAACACAAATTACTTCCAGCCAAAAAAACCAATGACATGCTTTCAAAAGAGTCTTTGTGTCTGCTATCAATCAAAAAGCACATTTACAAAAGCCCAACACAATCTGCTGTTCCCAAAATAATCATCCTCATCATCTGAACCCCAGATTACTTCTTTTGTCCACCTCCTGCATCTGTCTGTTCACACTTTAAGCATTCACCAATCATGGCCATTAATAGAAAGGCTTTCCACCAGAAAGTCAATAATACAGTGTATTAAATTAATGTCTTTATTGATTTTCCTGGTGGTCTCCTGTGTCTATCTCACTTGTAAGTGACGTTGAAATGCTCCCACTTGTATCCCAGTGGGTTGATGGCATAGCGCTTGGATCGGGCCGGACCTCGATGAAACCTCGTGTCCACTGGAGCCGGTACCTGCACACATGGTTTATGCAACTGAATACTGGCCACCTGAGAGGAAGATAGAAAAAGGGAAGCTTACAGATTGAGCGTTTTATTTTATACACCGTATGTTGTGTGTACTGTCATGATTGAGCGAACCACCAAGTGAAAAGTGTAACACAAATGATGATTCTGTAATTCTGATAATAGAGATCCACCTCCCTGCAGATTTGAGCGCCAACCCTGATGTAATCTGCTTAATGTTCAAGTGAGATGGTGCGTTCAAGTCTTATTCACGATTTGGGAAGTCATGTTTACGATGTTAGATGCACTCAAGTCGGCGCAAGATGGCGGCATACCTTTTCTTAATTAACAAACTGAAAATATAGCAAGATTTTTTAACTCTACTAGTTGTAAACTTGGGAATGTAACTGCTAAATACCTATAATTGTTGTGGTATTCTGCCACATTTCTCGCAACTTGTAAAGATTGGGGTTCAAAGAAAATCTTTAGCTCCCCACTGGTATTTACGACTTTGTAGTGGCGTTCATGCGCATTCAACTCGTAAATAAACATCTTTCCAACATGACTTTAATGCACAAAGAGACCTTGATTACTGAGTTCAGGTGTTTAAATTCAAATTAAGCTCTGCAGGAATGTGGATCTCCAGGTACTCAGTTAAGCTTCTCCCCATTAAAAAGAAGGTGCTTAATTGTATTGAATGTTCAATTCAAATGTTAGAAGTTTTAAAAAGAGTATTTGCATATAATATAATATTAATGAAATAAAAGACCACTTAAGAGTACACTTTCATTATTCTTAACACATCCTTTTAATAATCTTTTGTCATGCTTAGAAGTACACTTTATGTGTTGAATAACATAAAGCATATTTAATTATACTTGATTCCAATTTAGCTGTAGACTGTTATTCGATATTACTTATAAAAATTAATATAACTAATAAATTGCACCTTCATTAAAATGTGTAATTACAAATATTTCACACTATACAAGTTTCAATAGAAATGACATTAAAGTTGTATTTTACCCTAAATGCTTGTCAGAACTTTCAGCAGTAAACTTTAACCATATTTTAAAGACAACAGAAGTAATTATGTAAATGAAGTGGGTAAAAAGTTCGACTGATTTCACTTTTGAATTTTAAGTGTCTGAAAACATTACATTCAGTTGCCACTTAAAGAGTTAATTCACCCAAAAATGAAAATTCCCGTAAGACCTTTGTTCATCTTCAGAACACAAATGAAGATATTTTTGATGAAATCTGATGGTTTAGTGAGTCTCTATTGACAGAAAGACATTTAACACTTTCAGATGCCCAGAAAGATACTAAAACATATTTAAAACAGTTCATGTGAGTACAGTGGTTCAACCTTAATATTATAAAGCGACGAGAATACTTTTTGTGCACCAAAAAAACAAAAACAACTTTTCAACAATATCTAGTGATGGATGATTTCAAAACACTGATTCATGAAGCTTTACGAATCTTTTATTTCAAATCAGTGGTTCGGAGCGCCAAAGTCGCTTGATTTCAGTAAACGAGGCTTCGTTACGTCGTTTCGTGTTTCACAATTTCAATAGTTCACGTCTTTAGCAGTTTGATACACGAACCGAATCACTGATTCGAAACAAAAGATTCGTAAAGCTTCATGAAGCAGTGTTTTGAAATCGGCCATCACTAGATATTGTTGAAAAGTTGTTATTTTTATTACGTCGCACAAAAAGTATTCTCGTCGCTTTATAATATTAAGGTTGAACCACTGTACTCACATGAACTGTTTTAAATATGTTTTAGAAGCTTTTTGAGCATTGAAAGTGTTCATTTTCTAGCTGGCAATCAGATTTCATCAAAAATATCTTAATTTGCGTTCTGAAGATGAATGAAGGTCTTACTGGTGTAGAACGACATGAGGGTGAGGAATTAATTTCTCGGTATATTATTTCTCCAATAAGCACTTTTTTTAAAGTATGCTAAAGTGTACTTATTTTTTACAAGGGATTATCTAATCTCAAGTATGCAAACTTGGAGAAGCAAATAATCATCTAAATCATGACAGCTCATTCTGCTCAGATGTTCCGGTTCTCTTCTACCTGCTCATCATATCAGTAGCTGTACTCAGTTGCTCCGTGCAGCCGAAGGTTTGGAATATCTGTCACCCATATGTGAAGGCCCCGCTCCCCCTCCCCCATGACCTTCAACACTGCTACTCTCCCTCCTCCTCCTCCTTTTGATCTTTGCAAAGATTTTACAACTCTCTCCAGAACAAAAAAGCACGTTTCAATGTGACATCATCAAGATTTTAGGTCAAACATACTGTAGAAAAAAGAAACTGTAATTGTAAGTAGATTACTGGAGCACAAAAATACTATTTCATGTGTTACTTGCAATTATTTTTGAAATTTAAAAGCATTTTTTTTTCTTGTAAATCCTATGTTTACATATGTTAAATATAAAGGAAAGTGTTTATTTCTTTATGCATCACCATTTCTTTTCTTCAATAGTCCTCTGTGGGACAAATGCATTTTTTTTTAAAGTAAATATATTCCAAGCATAAAAATGCATGCATGAAAATGACAAAATAATTAGAACATGCTTTTTAAAATAATTCAGATGATGTGCAGGCACATTTATCGTTATTTTAGGAGGACTAGAGCAAGAAGCAAAGCTCAGAATATCAAGTTCACATGACATTAAAGCTCTCACCGTGTGTTTTGTCCGCGCAGCCACAGCCTGATCCAGCACCATCAGCAACAGCGCCCAGGAACAGACCCAGCGCATCTTCAAATCACACACACAACTTCCACTTTTTTACCTTCCACTTTGGGTTTGTGCTTCATCCATAAATTCTTGAGCAAGAAAGTATTTCCACAGAACTAACCGCATCCAGACGCGCGCGCGCCCGTGCCTGAACACAGATGTGTCCGCGCGCCTCCGGACAGACAGATTCGCGCGAATGACTGTGTTTAGACTTTATTTAGTGCACTTCTGCTTCTAGCTCTGAACTTTTGCTCTCTTTAGGGTGCAGGAAGGATCCCGCAGGAGCTTAAAGCGCCGCCCTGCTCCAATCTGACCTCCTCCCTTCACTCTTCAAGCTTGTCCCGTTTATCCAATCACAATAAACATAATTATCCGAGTATTTATTTTCATTAGCGCGTTGACTTCGACGAATGTAAAAAAATAAATAAAAAAAAAATAAATTTTCCCCTCACATTGACCATATATATATATATATATATATATAGGTAATTTCAGCTTTTCAAGTTTCCAAGCGCGGGAACGCCAATATTCAGATTACGTCACATGTGTGACGTCACCACGCCAATGTCAAATATATTCAATTAGCTGAAATAAAAAATTTAATAGATTAATTTCTTCAGCAAATTCAGATGTAGGGCAAAAAATAAATGTTTTTTTTATCGGTAAAAAATGGGATTCGTTTTCCCGCTTCACACCCCAAGAAGGCCACAAGTCCCCCCCCCCACCCCCAACGTGTGCCTGCAAAAAAAGTATTTGGAAAGAGGTATAAATCATTAGAAAGACTGTAAGTAGGAAAGTTTACCTCACTTTCAACACCAAAAAGAGCATTTGTGCACTTTAACTGGTATCATGCAAGAGCTCCAAGTCGACATGCAAGGGAGCATTTTGAAAAGGCCACAAATTAAGCATGCTTAAGCTGCGCTCATTAAAAATCCATTGTGTAGAATTGCAGATTTTGGCATAACACATGGCGTTCATAGCCAAACGGCCCTCAGTCTCTAGCCCCTAACCTCATTAGTCTGGTTGACCTTCAGAGGGTTCAGGAACAGCCTGGGTTTTTTCACAGAGCTTTACTTTAACTCTCACATCACTATGGAGAGAAGTCAGTCGCTTATGATGGATTTATTTCTTCGACCAGTGTACGGGCTATTCAAAGCTTCACATTCATGATGCACCAGGCAGCTTTTTGTAGACGTCAAAAAAACGCTGCATTCAAAAGTTAGCCTAGTATACAAAACAAAGGCTGGGCACCCATTCGCCTGCAAATTGCTAATCTAATATTTTAAAACTAAATTACGACAAATACCCAAGCACAAGGCCATTGAAGGTGCTTCGCTCAATCGTAGTCTGAAGAGAGCATGTTTATATAGCGCTTTATACAATACAGATTGTTTCAAAGCAGCTCTACATTAAAGGCAGGGTAGGTGATTTGCTTCAAAAACACGTTTTGTTATGCTTATTGAAAGTCTCCGATTCGATTGCAATCACTAAGTGGTTTGAATGTTTGTATTTATATCATCTGCGGAAGGCGTCGGACCGTAAAATGACCGTCCCATCATATAGGATCTCTACCTGCCTGACAACAAATGTTTTTGCATACCCGCGCACTCCGTTTGTCATCATTCACGCTCACACAGAACGCGTTTTTATATTCCAATGCGCTACTTTTCCATTGTTTTTCTATGTAAACGCGCTGGACGGACGTGTATGACCGCTACGCTCGCGTCTTTTGCCGCACATGAGCGTGGCGTTTTTAAGACGCAGCATCAAGTTAAAAAAATTTCAACTATAAGTTCCAAAATAAGTTCCAAAACAGTGGACCAATCAGAAGAACTCAGAGGCGGGGCAAGCGTCTGTTCACAGCAGCAAGTTAGCATGACAATGGTTTTATTTGACGGCAACATGGCAGAGGAGGCCATGCCCTGCGCTTTAAAACCATTCCTGAAAGCCGCGATTCTCATTTTTAGATGCTTTTTAGATGCTTTCTGTGTGCAGTGTGTCCCTTCCGAAGCACATTAAGAAGCTACGGTGCCTGACACAGGACAAAGATGTCAGAGACAGCAGAGAGTAGCCAGTCAAGCGATGAGGTTTCTTCTTACTTCTAACAAAGAACGGTCTCTGCTTTTAACCCTTTCACACGTAAGTTTAAAATATTCTGGCTGAGTTTTTCAAGGCGACCGTTATTTAGAGCGTGTCACTTTACTGTTTCCATGGTGACGCATCATTGCAGCCACAATAGCCCTGACCGATGATCTGCTTTTATATCATTTTTCCTTTTTTATTCAAAATATTCACAAATTTTTAACTATAGCCGTGTCGTCTAATTATTATGGAAAGCATTGTTATTGCCGCTTCCATAGATCCGTGTGTATTTTACAAACTCTAAATGTGTTGTTTTGTTAGTATTTATGTGCATTTAAATGTCTGAAACCTATAATAAACATTATGTAGTTGAAAACACTGCATATTTGTGATATACTGACAGCGCTGAGCGCGTCTGCGACTGGCTAACACGCGCAAGAACGTTTGAATTTGGCAGATGATCACGTGATGCACTGAACGTTCAAATCGTATGCGTCAAAGGGTTAATAAACCAGACGACTACTACTACTTCTTCATCCAAATTCAATGCAAGCTGCCTCTAAAAACACCAACAAAGAACAACAACAACATAGTGACACACGCTCTCTAGAGCAGTTTGTCCGTTTAGGGCTACTGTAGAAACATGCCCGCGTAAAATGGCGACTTAACATGTAAGGGGACCCGCGGTGTACGGCTCATTTTAAGGAAATAAACACATAACGGTTCATTATGTAAGACCTTTATACACCACTAAAAACATAGATATATTGCATTTCTGTCAATAGATCCTCCTAAAATGCACTTTTAAGACAGAGGCCAGTCACAAATACAACAAAAAAGTTACTCCTGAACCAAAACAACAAGCTTATGCTGCGTTCACGCCATAACTACCGTCATTTGGAAGAGATTTAAACCCGTGACGTTGTACTCGGAGCGGTTCGTGACTCGAATGTATGCGTTTCAATGGCAACACTATCGACCCCGCAATGAATGTACAGCAGTCAGGTGGTCATTGTTATTATAATGTTATGTGCTTTGACGCTTTTGTTTGCTCCCTGCCGTACGCATTCATGTGTTTTGAAGGAGGCGTGGCTTTGGAAAGGGAGAATGGAGTTTTATGCTTAAAAATGACCTAGTAAAATTACCATTTTTATAGAATTCAATTTAAGATGCAGCTCTACGTTACTCAGTGAGCTGACGGTTGGTTTTCAGTCAGTTTCATTCGAATTGCAGTGACACCACTGTATTAACATAAAGTATGGAATTCCTGAAGCCAAGAGAGAAACATGGATTTGGAGAAGGGCACCTGAAAGGCAGCCTCATATCTTTTGCGAGTCGTTTTGAATCTGGCTGGAGGCCCAGGCTTTGGCTGCACTCCAGGTGACTGCGGAACCGGGGGCTGCTTGACCCTTCGCTGTCACTCACTCTGGGAAAGAGCAAAAAAGAAAGGGAGAGGGAGACGGAAGGACGGAGGAGAAAAAGAGTAGCAGGACAGGAGATTCTCTTTCAGGGGCCCTGAGAGATGAGAGTTTAATTGGCCATCGATCCATCAGTAGGTCCTCTGGCTCCTGCACCCACTTAATGATTGGCCATGACGTCAGCCTAAATACTCGCACTAATGAGTGACTTCCCACACAAAAACCCTCTGCCCATCCCTGCTGCAGGAGAATAGCTCGAAACCAGCTCCCAACCAGCTACAACGGTCCAACAAAACGCGTCTTCAGACCACCAGCAATGCGACGAGCACAACAAATACAGCGCTTTGTAAAAAGCATGCATTCCTAATGGTCGTTTTACTGAAATGTTGTTCTTTTGTGCTCACACCAAAGCAGCATTTATTTGATCAAACATGCAGAAAGAGTAATATTGTGAAATATTACTACAATTTATATTTGCAAAACAATTAATTTGTGATGCAAAGCTGAATTTTCAGCTACTCCAGTCTCATGATCCTTCAGAATGTAATATTTGCTGCTCAGGAAACATTTATTAATATAATTGATGTTGAAAACAGATGTGAGGCTTCATATTTATGTGAAAACAGACATTTTAAGGATTTTTGTTGATGAATAAAACAGAATTTATTTGAAATCGAAATCTTTTGTAACATTACAATTGTCTTTATTGTCGCTTTTAATCAATTTAACGCATCCTTGCTGACCTAAACTTTTTAATGCTAGAGAATCAAAATTAAACAGATGTATTTTGTAGAGCCTATGCAGCAATGACATGAACACAATCCTATTTGCAAAATGATGCATTTTTAAAGGGATTGTTCACTCAAAAATAATAATTCTATCATTTTCTCACCCTCGTGTTGTCCCAAATCTGTATGATTTTCTTTCTCCTGAAGAACACCAAATATGATTTTTTTGCTAAATCTCCTTTACTTGTTCTAAACAAAACCATTGAGTACTGAAGGCTGTTCAGTCACACTCATGCAGCTTAGCTTCCAACTCATTCGACTTTCGTCCACAGGTGTCTTCAGAATTTAAACAATTCACAAGGTTCTGCACATTATTTGCAGCTTGTGTGTTCACATATTTGATATCTTGGCAAAGTTGATTAAAAGCAAAACGGACTGTTTGGAATGGTCAATAAGCATCTGGGGGTTTTCGAGTTAACTAGCAGGCCCAGATGCATCTGCAGACCTCTTTCTGAAAGTTCTTGGCAAAATTGATTAAAAGCATGAGTACACTGCACCCAATATAAATCTATTTTAAACCCATCCATAAAACTTTCAGAAAGGTCTGCAGATGCAAGAGCCTGCTAATAGTAAAAGTAGAAAACGTCCAAACGCTTGTTTGCCTTTTCCTTAATTTGCACAGATATCTATGGAAACTTGTTTCCATCAGAGTAAAAAAATAAAAAAAGTAATTTTGATCTCACAATTCTGACTTTTTAGAATTGCGATATAAACTTGCAATTGCGAGTTATAACCCCAGAAATGCATGATAGTCGCAAATGCTAGTTAAAGACAGAAAGACAAAACTCGCAATTCTGACTATTTTTTAGAATTGCGATATAAACTCACAATTGACCCTTCGCAAACAGTTTGATTGACAGGCGATCTGACCAATCATAACCCCGAATCCGCCATTTTGTCCGACAAAGCAGTCAGGGGAGTTAGTAGATTAACGTTGGTGAACTTCAAATTGAAAAAGTGTGTGTACTCACGTCTTTCCACGCTTGAAACAACATTCCTTCTGATGTTCATTCATGTTTATTTGATGCTATAAATGAACTAGTATGAAGAGATGATCGGTTCACGAGGAGCTACAGCGATCTGTCACGACACATTAAAGACACACTATACGCTATTTACTGTTTAACTTAAAAAAATTACAGTATTTTAAATATGAAACTGTTTCATACGTTGTCAGTGTCCTCTTTGCTCCAGGATGTATTTTTCACTGTGTGAGAACATGATGTGTGGCGTGAGAGAGCATGGCTTGTCGGGCATTGCAACAGTAACTAAAGGGGGCGAAGGGTCAATTGCGAGTTATAACATCAGAATTGCATGATAGTCGCAATTGTGAGTTATAAAGTCAAAATTGTGAGATATAAACTCTCAACTGAGAAATAAAGTCAATCTTTTTTCCCTCTGAATTGGACATTATAACTTTATAAACAAGATTCCATAGATATCTAATAAATTCACACCCTTGAAAAAAATTGTGGGATCAATGCAAACAACATTTCATGAATTCGTAATTGTCAATCACAACTTGAATATCTTATTTAAAATGGAATACAAATGAAACAATATTTATATAATGTATATATAAAAAACACCAACTCTATTCAGAATAATTGATTACACATTTTATTAGGATTAAGACAACATCACAAAGTTACCAAATGAAGACAATACACTGCAAAAGGAGCCTCATCATCTCTCAGAGCTGAAACACACTGAGGTCAGACGGTGTAAGTTTATGGCAAAAGTGTTCAAGTTGATGCACACTTAAATCTGCAGGGTTGAGTTTGAAGTGCTGCCTAAAACATAACGCAGATAGCACAAATGTCAAGGCCAGAGTTTTTGTTGACTAAACTGTGCTTCCATCTCTGTGCTGTTCAACTAAAATGCCTTCGCATTAAGATAAATCCTCCAGAGTCTTCCGCAGAGCGGAGAGTTTTAATGCACATGAAAGGAGCGAGCACGGTTCTAGACCTTAAAGGCAGACACGGCTTATATGTTTTGACATCTCCCAAATCTCCTGCCTTAGATCAGGAATAAGGAAAGAGGTTTAGAGATCATCCCTAGAAACAATCTGAGGGACTCCCTAATATTCTAGCCCCTCTCTTATGTATTTAGTCAAATACGTCCTTTTGAAGTTGCATTTGCAGGCAAACTAATCTCAGGAGAAATGTTGAAATGCACGGTAAACTTCAGTCAAGTAAACAAAGTGGTAAATGTTGATGAAAGTTAAAGTGTGACAAGGAAAGAATGTTAAGCACACAAATGCAAAGTCCCTGAGAGATGTTGGGGACCCCTGACCCACACACGTACACGTCAGTCACTATATGACACCAAATGAAAGCTAAAACTCGTCTAAATCCGCGTGGTGGTTTTGTTACAGTGTATATAGTATTGTATATGCACACCGACAGCTGGACTTCAGCATTAGTACAGTTTGTCGCTTTAATTCAAACGTCCTCGCACCTTAAATTGGTCACATTGAGAAATTCTTTTATATTGAGACAAAAAAATTAAGACAAAATGGTAACTTGCGTACGTAAAACAAGTTTTATGGACAATGAAAAGTTTACACTCAAGAACATTGTGGGGCCATTGGCTTAACATTTACACCAATTCACTGAGAACAAGAACGTGGACGATACCTAACTAATACTCTTAGGAGGGACCACGACAAAAATGAAGCATGAAGGGTGATGTTTTCAGGGTCCAGATTAGCAGACGGAAGGGGCTTTCGCACCGGAGGAACCTTTTCATAGTTCCTACAAATATTGGTGGAAGATACCCGGACAGCAAAAATTAGGAGCGATTTTAGTTCTAGGAACTCCTTTTGGGGGAACTGAATTAGCTCCTACTTTAGAGTAGGGTCTAAACCAGCACTATAGGAACTACCAGGGATGTAAGTGTATGTTGATTGGTCTTACGCAGGGGAAACATCGGCATCCGCCATTTTAAAAAAAGCTGTGTACACACACAGTTTACAGCCTATATAGTTGGTATATATAATAAACCAACAACGAACATGGAAAGCAATGACAGATGGACCTCTCGAGTAAAGGAGAAAATCCAATGCAACTGAAACATGATTGTATTTCTGCTCAGTTAGTGACATTGGACATCAACCACATGGCAAACGCTAATGTTTTTTCATATACTGTATTCTTTCTTTGTATAACAGTTCTATCTAATAACGAAGACGGAGATTGCGAGTAGTGTGTTCTCAGGCTCTGCCGTTCTCAGCGCCATCAAAATAAAAGTCACAACAACAAGCGCAGTTTACGTCACTTCATAGTTCCTATTGGCAGTGCGAACGCAACCAGGAAAACGGCCCTAGGAGAACTATTAGTTCTCGGGGAGCCACCCTGGTGGCTACTAGTTCCTATAAACAAGTTCCTGGAACTACCCGGTGCAAAAGCCCCTTGAGACTAAGGAGCAGGAAATGTCCACACTGATAGCGCCTGTGAGCAAGAACACAGGTTCAGTGCTAATCATGGGATGAAAAGGGCCCCACATTAGCTGGGATTCAATGGGGACTGAGGGTCTGGAATGCATGTTGTGGAAGAATTAGAAGTGAGAAATGAGAGGGGGTTTACATCTCATCTCATAGCAAGTGAACTTCTGGAGGAGGCTCATGAGGATAAACTTTTTATCATTGCAGATAAACTTTACATTTTATTCTGAAGTGCACATTTGTTTTGATCTGTGATGTTTTGGATGATCTTTTAGTGTTTCCCTTTTTTGATGTTTTCTTTGTGAACAGAGCCCCGTATAAAAAGTTGAGGGAGGGAGGGGAGAGTGAGACAATGAATAACTCCATTCTCCTCGTCCTCCGTTCATCCCGCCCATCTATTCGTCTACGTCTCTCCCCCCTCCTCACGGAGGGGCTGCCGTTAGCAGCGGGTCTCATAGATGCCGCTGCGGCCGATGTAACGCACCCATTTGATGACATCATGGTCGCTGTAGTTCAGCTTCGGCTCGAAGACCTTCAGGTAGCGCACTTTCAGTCCTGATGGAGCAAACGGTACCTGGAAAGAGAAAGAAAATTCACTTAGCTTGGTTAAACAGACACTGCCTAAAGAAAATCATCCTCCTAAAGACAAAAGTGTCAAAACAAAACAGGGTAACACAGTTTAATTTGTAAACATTAGTTAACATTAAGTAAGATTAATCAATGCTGTAGAAGTATTGTTCATGTTTATCTCAGGATTTACTAATACAATTATTAAGATCAAATTTGTATCGGTTAACATTAATTTAATGCACCGTGGACCAACATGAACATTTTTATTGACTAATATTAACAAAGGTTAATAAAAGCTATAAAAATATATTGTTCAATGTTAATGTTAGTTAATGCATTAACTAATGCTCATAAATGGCTATACCATTATATCAGCATAACTGATGTGTCACTTGAAAGAACATAAAAAAATTTCATCCAGTTTTAGAGATCAAGCTGTTTCCAGAATAATTACAGAATATTCTGAACAAGAAGTGTGTTCAAAGTCAATATCTGAAAGAGGTTGGGGCTCTTCAGGGATTCAAGCTCACCTCAAAGTTCATGGAGATGGGTGGGCGAGCCCACTTCTTTTTGTCATTAGTGGGTAGCAGCTCAATCTCAGCGCTGATCTGAGACTCCTTCATACCAGCCATTCGCTTGATCCTACAAAAGAACGAACAACAAAAATCAGCTCCATGTAAAGCATTGCAGGTCATGGATATTTAATCCCTTAGCATTCCTGAAAATGTGCCTAAAACAGGCATACCCAAAGTAAATTGTATGCTATTCTTGAACTATTTTGAGTATATGCATGGTTTTGATCTCTTTTGAATGGTGTGTAACACCGGCGGTACATTGGAACGCTAACAGGTTAAACCCGCCCCTGCAAGCTCACGTTCATCTGCCTCCACGCCCACATTTCAACATCCAGTCAACAACTGATGCATGAAACCATGCCCTACATTTTTTCATATTCTTTTTTTGTTTTAAAGTGACATGTTAAAAACAAGTAATTTGTCCTCTGCATTCTGCAACCCATTCAAGTTAGTGCACACACATTAAGAGTAGTGAGTAGTGAACACACACACTGTAAACTGTGGACACACACACACCTGGAGCAGTGGGAGCGATTAGGGTCAAAATGACCTCAGTCATTTCCTGCCGGTATTGAGAATCGAAGCCGCAACCTTCTGGTTACCAGTCTGACTCTCTAACCATTAGGCCACGATTGAAAAAAATTCCATCTCATCATGAGTTTAAAAACAATTTTGGGACGGATTTTCATTTATATGTCAGGTACCAATCCTTGGAACTAATAGCTTTAAATGATTCTGTTTATTATTGTACGGACCAAGCGTCCCACACAAGTCCTGAAAAGTGAAGCCAAAGCGTCTCGATCGCCCTCAGGTGTACTTGTGTGATTGTAATTTTGAGTATATGTCGCTATGTTCTTAATAAGGAGAATTTAAATCAGGTTAAGTATCTTTCATTCAGTGAATTATCCAAAAATATGTCTTATTTAATATCTAAACCATTTTATTTAATTTCATTAACCTAAAACCATTAAACCTTATTGTAAAGTGTTACCGAACATTTTGAGGGTAATGTGAGAATGGCCTGATCCCCGTTTACTTGTCAAGTAATGATTACTTTATCCCAGATACTGAAACGAATGTCTCACCATCTGCACTGGGAAACAATTTGCCAAAACAGATGAAAATGCAAATGTAGATAATGAACTTGTAACAAGTGCTGGAGGTAAAACCAAGCCATACTTCCAAACAATGGCGTTCTCACTGGCTTTGTACTTGGCTTTTCCCTTCATACAGATGACCTGAACCCCACTGGTGTTGAGTGGAGTAGGAATGCGCACCTGTTGAGACACACACAACATGTACAACTAATATAGCACATTCATCTGTCACTTAAAGACTAATGAAAGTTATTTCTGCAATCAGGCTCACCTCTATCTTCTGTGCTAGCAGGGAGGGCTTGAAGTTCGACTTGATCACCACCTTTACCTCCAGCTTGGTGCGGCCCACCTCACGGACCAATGGGATGACGCGGAAAGGGAGGATGATGTCTTTAGTGGTGCGGTACCTGAAACAAGGACGCTGTCATTGTGTGCTTGCATATGTGTCACACAACACATACACACACACACACCCAGTCGTCACTGACCTCATGAGTTCGTACTCTCCGTCGGGAGGGATAAAGCTAATACTGCGCTCAGAGTCAAACTTGCTGAGACGGACACACTGGTGGAACGTGCAGTCATCGATCGCAATGGACTGTTTCCCACTGCAGCAGGAGACACAGAGGAGAGAAACACAACAATGAAGCAATGAGCAGAGACTGCAGAGAGACCACACACACACACATAACTCATCAGGGGTGGGCGGCATGACGGTATATACTGTGTGACGGTAGAAAAGTGTCGACTGGTAGAGATTTTGATATAACGCAAGACAAATATTTAGATGGCTATTGGTGAGAAGGGCTACTTTATGTATTTACATGTTAGAGTGATGAAGAAACATGGAATAATGTGAAAATATAAAGTGTGACGTGTTTCAAACAAGTCAAAATGAAGAAAAATGTGTTAAGATGTGTTTTTAGGGACAAGGTGGGCTTAACATTGCTTACGATTGTCACGCAACCTCGCAACTTTGCGCATTGATGGAGATTTTAACTGATGCGTGGAGCACTTTATAACAGCTTTGAATCTGGCTCATCCAATCAGAATTTAGAGTCAAATTTGTTTTGTGTAATTGTGTCGCATAATGTGACCTCAGTTTGTTACAATAACATAACTGAGTACATGAAAATAAAATCAACTAAGTAGCTTTTATTCAGTGAATTATGCAAAAATGTCTTATTTTATATCTTAACCCTTTTACACTTTATTTCAAGGTGTCCTAGTTACTTACCTAGTGTACTTATACATTTAAACACAAAGTAATATTAATTGACATGTACTTACTATGAAATTAGGGTTAGGAATAGGGATAGTTGCATGTAATTACAGTAAGTACATGTAATGTGTAAGAAGGACATTGTAAAATAAAGCGTTACTCTAAACCATTTTTTATTTAATTTCCATAAAAAATAACTATACTACCATTTCAAAAGTTTTGGGGTCGATAAAAGTCTCTTATGCTCACCAAAACATTTATTTGATTTAAAAACAAAAAAAAACAAATAAAGTAATCAGTAAACAGTTATATTGTGAAATATTATTATTTAAAATAACTATTTTCTACTGTAATACACTTTAAAATGTAATTTATTCCTGTGATAAAAAAGCTGAATTTTCAGCATCATTACTCCGGTCACATGATCCTTCAGAAATCATTCTAATATGTTGATTTACTGCTCAAGAAAGATTTCTTATTATTATCAATGTAGTAAACAGATGAGCTGCTTATTATTTTGTGGATCCCGTAATACATTTTGTCCCAGGGTTAAATAAAACATTCAAAAGAAAAATATTTATTTGAAATCTTTCATAACTTAATTTCTTTACTTTCACATTTGATCAATTTAATGCATCCTAGCTGAATAAAAGTATTAATTTCTTTAAAAAAAATGACCCTTAAACTTTTGAACGGTAGTGTATATTGTAATATATACAGTTATTAGATTATGCAAGATTCTAGTCATACCGCCAACCTCTATTACCCATAATGCACAACACGTCTTCTATATTGCCATTATGTTGGGAAGGATGTTTGATTCCAGTACTGTGACCACAACAAAACCGCAAGGGGTGTGATTTGCAGATACCAGATTAGAAGTAATAAAGCATTATGCTGTGGTCAGAGCCAAGGAGGGGAGGAGTTTGAGAGGTCACAAGAAAAGATATCAACTTTAGCACAGACTCTACTGAGAGTGGCTATCAGTTCAGGTAAGAGGTCATAAAAACAAGACAGGGGAAAGACTGTCGGTATGAGACGAGACAAATGAACTGAAGAAAAAGCTATGCTCCTTCACTTGGAGCCGCTAAACATCTCACTCACACACTTCCTCACATATCAGGAGGCAAAGACAGTGTCATCCCATGCAAAAAGATCATCTTTGAGACGTTTGATGGCATGACACAAAGACAGCTGACAAACGGCTAAGACAGGACTGAGTGAAGGTGATAGATCAGGTGATGTCAGGAGTGAGAGTTACGCTACCTGCCTCCCAACTCACTGAAGTCCAGCGGGAGAGAGGAGAGAGGCACACAAATCAACAGAAAAAAAATGGAAAAAATAAAGGGCTAAAACAAACGGCACCTCAGTATAAAACATTCCTCAATAAAGATACAAATAATACCTACCAGCACAAACGGCAACATGGGGAGAGTCAGACTATGACGGTATGTTACAGAACATAACTGAGCCAGGGAGAATGAATTTGCTCCACGTGAGACTTCCTGTAATTATCGTGTCCAAATGTTCTGCACTTCATGGCACATCTTACCTTTCAGAGCTTTTGTTCTCCTGGGCGCTCATGAGGCTTTATCAAAGATTATGCTGAGGTGGATGCTATAATCAAAATATGATTATAGCTTATGCTAGAAATTATTTAGTCCTTTAAGTCAACATAAAATGGCTTTCGCAGCTCATTTTACTTCAACAATGTGATGAACATCCAAGTAAAACAAAACATTGAACAGGATTTTATTAGTCAGGAATTGACTGGAAGTCCCTATTCTGAAATGTTACACACTTATATGAAAGCCCACCTGGAGGGCAAAACAAAGTGTTCCTCTGCTTACCATCAGTTATTCTCACCAGGTTTGTACTAATGCTCTAAACAAAAGATCAAACTCACAGCTTACTGCAGACGAACACCACCATTATAAAGAAAGTGCTTAAAGTGCCCCTATTATGCTTCTTCGAATATTACCTTTCATGCAATGTGCAATGTAGCTGTCTGTAAATGTAACCGATCTGCAAAGTTGTGAAGTCGAAAGTGCACGATAAATATAGTCATTGTCTCTCAAAAAGAAAGAACCGACTTTGAACAGCCATAGGAGACATCCAAAATAAATAGCATAATAGCATAATGACTGGTGTTTGGAGGGGAGGGATTGAAAATATGATGCGACTCCTTAAAGGGATAGTTCACCCAAAAATAAAAAAGTTTGTCATCATTTACTCACTCTCATGAACACAAAAGAAGACATTTTAAACAATGCTGGAAATCAAACAGTTGACAGTAGCCATTGACCATTGACCATTGTAGGAAAAAAAACAACTATAAAAGTCAATGGCTACTGTCAAATGTCTGGTTTCTTTAAAATATCTTCTTTTGTGTTCAGCTGAAGAAAGAAACTTACACAGGTTTGGAAAAACATGAGGGTGAGTAAATGATGACAGAATTTTCATTTTTGGGTGAACTATCCCTTTAACCAGTTTTTTTTTTAAATTCAGGTTCTCAAATGTGGGTTTGTGAACCTCTAGGGGCTCATGATAGAACTGCAGGGGGTTTGTGAGGGTGATACAAATGCCAATGCTAGATTAAATTTCATTTTTAAAAAGTCCAAATTTGAAATGTTTAATTTAAATTTAGAACACTTAACTCTGAGGAGTCATTATATGGCAAAAAAAAACTCTTGTTCAATGGTTTACTCACCACAGCAGGCCTCACATTTCTATAAGAGTGTCATCCAACTCACCTCTTTCCTGAGTCATCAGTAGTGCCACCTTTGCCCTGCTTGTCGATGACAATCTTGTCGTTCATGCCGAACTTGCACTCTGGCATTCCACTCAGGTAGCTCTTCATCACCACACGCCCAGACACATGGGCACTCAACACCTGACCTGCACACACAGACGCACAGAATACAATCACTATGTACAGCTTTGTTACATGGTGATGGATGACACTAAAATTAGTAGTAGTGTAATTCTTATCCATGAATCTATTGTAACTATTTGTCCAGTAGAGGACATTAACACTTACCCTGCGGTGACATCAGCAAGTTCACACTTTCCAGTACATCCAGGAAGAGTTCATTGCGGCGATATTTGATGCCTTCACGTCTCCAGCCGATCTGTCCAGTGACCTGACTAGTAATCTGAGACTGTTCCTCTTTCGTCTGAGAAGAACGCAACAGCGTAGCATGCAAGAGAAACATGAGCACAGCCAAAAAACGAGCCAGATATTTTGTATATTACGAGTTGTCATGTGAAAACATTGAAAATTTAAATGTGAGATATAAAGCGCTGCAGGGATGATGTACTTTTGTTGGCCAAAACCTGGAAACAAGTTATAATTATAGCACGGCCCCATTGCTCTGAAGTCAATAGGTTTTTTGAATGTTTTTTTGGTTATATGTCTGAAATTGGGTCTTGTGGTGAACTCAAGATCAAGATATTTTCACGTTTTATTCAACGACATAAAACACATCAGTTGCATCACCTTGAGATTTTTTTTTAAAGCTTTTAATCGTCTTGAAAAAAGCGGCTGCTAACAAGCATCTAAATGGGGCTGCAGAGGTTGTCAGGGACATTAAGGGTGCGTTCACACTTGTAGTTCTGTTGGTTTGGTTCGTTTGGTCCGGACCAAAAAACAAAACATATAGTCCTGGTCCACTTAGCATTCACACTGGCGAACCTTAAGTTACCGAACCAAAGGCATGGGGATACGGTCACAACCTGATTGGTCGGCTTTTATGACGTATATTTCACGACAGAGCTCGCTTACCGAACATTCAAAACAATGCTGTGTGCTGGATTAAACGCCATCATTTTATATGTGTACATATGCTTTATTTTTACCAGCTAAGAACTCATGAAGAGCTCATAAAATGTTCAAAACATTCAAAACAGCAGCAGGATTTCCTCCGTTGTTTGCAGAAACAAATATTGATGAAGCACTTTACCTCCTCGTTGCTCCACGTTTGCCCTCTACTCATTTTGGATACACCGATCTTCCCGCGTCGTCAAATCAGCTGACTTGTAGCGTCGCATTTTGTGACATCACGTCCTGTGTTTGGTTCGTTTACATGTCTTTGTTCCGTGTTGCGTTCATATATCAATCGAACCGCACCAGAGTTCGTTTGGAAGCGGACCGAGACCCATCTTTTTAGTGGTCTCGGTCCGCTTGTTTGGTGCGCACCAGGGTTCGGATGGCAGCGTTCACATATGTTCAAACGAACCGCACTAACTGAGCGATCGCACCAGGGTTCGTTTTAATCGAACCAAACATGACAAGAGTGAACGCACCCTAAATGTCATCAGCTGAACAGGTAAACGCATGTACTCACTAGTCGCTCTCAGAGCATCGTGTTTATAATTGGCTCCAGGGCTGCCCCCAACTAAAGATTTTTCTAGTGGAGTAGCAGTCGTTCATTTAAGCCATTAGTCGACTAATCGCATGTTTATATTAATTTAATTACTTAAATATATACAGAGAAAAATACTAAACCATAATGAGAGTTTAATATAAGTAGGTGTAATATAGTCAAACAAGCACACGTATAAATCTTGCCACAAAGAATTGGCAAAAGTAATAATTACAAATGTGTCGGTAAAAAATAGCAAAGAGGCATTAATTACTTATTAATAAACTACTGTTTGCAGAGTCATTGTCGGCTGCAAGGATGAAGCTGACGATGCTGATTCGCCATCTCTGCAGTACAGTGAATATGCCTATAGAGAGAAAAACCTCTCAAATGGATTACATAAGCAGAGAGTAATCTTATTTCTTTTCAAGGACCCGCCGTTAACGATCGGTCCCTCACAGACTGTGTATCTACTCCATGAGGGGTTTTTTTTCTGCGACTAAACGACTAATAAAATTTGTCGACTAAGCCTCTTCTAGTCAACTAGTAGGGGTAGCCCTAATTGGCTCATGCAAACTAATATAACTCAAACTTTCAAAGAATGTTTTTTATATGTTTGAAGTCATGTGACCATGGCATAGTTCATTTGTAGCCTTTATTTGGCAATTGTATTTAAAAGTTGTGTACTTTAGTGAATATGACGAGCACAACGTGAGAATTGCGTAATAATGTGTAAGTTATTTTCTGCAATAATTTCAAACGCCAATGCAAAAATCCCATTGGGGTTTCGCTGAAGGAACTAGAGTGATGCTACCTTCCAGGTTGGCCAACAAAAATGCCACTACTCTATAACTGTAAAAGAATAACTGTGCTTACATGATGCTGGGCGCAGTGAGTTACAGGTCATCAGTCACGTGGTGAGCGGTGATGTGAAGACGAGAGTGTCAGAAACATTAACACACAGTTCAGTTTCCATATGCTTAAGTAAAGGCTGGGCTTCATGAACTCAAATTTCCACACTTCTGCTACAGGTACATTAATGGTGTCCATTCTCTTAAAGCATATTAAGAAACCAATTGAACTATATGCTGTTGTGTCAAGCAGAACTTACCTGGCTCTTAATACCCTGTTGAGTAATGAAGGTCTTCAAGGCTCCGGTCTCAGAGTTCTGTGGGTACCCAAAATCCAGGATCTCTATAGTGAGGGCAAAGAGACGAACTGTGAGTATGTGTTGAATAAAGCAGCACTGCTCTACAGACTCCAGGAACTCATGAGTTTTGAGCTTTAAGCCCATGTCTATTGGGAAACTTTAGGTACCTCATGATCTGATCCGATTCTGGGAGTCATAATCAGATTCCAAAACCATTCTTGATCTATATTTATTTTTCTTATTAATGAATTAGTTTACGGACTTTAAATCTTACATGTATTTGTGCATTTTTTTAATTTAATTTCTTAGTTACAAGTACTTTTTAAAATTAAATTAAAACAACTGTACATTAAGAAATCTCAACGGACTAAATATAGCTTCAAAACATACAAGCACATAGTAAATAATAAAGAGGAACAAAGAAACTATTTAAAGCAAGTGCTTTCAGTATCTAAGAGTGATTTAAGTATCTTTAAGTACTGATTTTTCCCTTTCTCAGCTTTAATGCCGTTTTATGCATCACACATAGCAGGAATCTAAAAGGCTGAATTCACACTAATGCACAGATCCGTTTTGACAGATCAGATGTTTTGTCCTGTCCGTCCAAACCCTTAAGACATTACTGACTGTTTACATTAATTTCATCATAAAAGCATTTTGAAATGCAAGTGCACTTCACTGTCGCACGCCGTGAGCGCTCCTCAAAGTGAACATGAGCATTTGAAAGCAGTCGTCTATCAGTAAGTGAGTTTCATGTATTGAATATATACAGACCTACAGCACTCCAAATGGCATGAATGACGCCTTCGGAGAGCATTAATAAGGGAAAACACTGAAATTCCAGCAGCCCAGACCACACATTGTAATTTTAAAAGTCACATTTCTCACGGCGCATTTCCTGTGCAGTGAAGCCCGCGATCGCCCTTGTAATTCAGATTATTTATGGATGGTTCGAAGGTTTGTGTACATGAGTGTGTAGAACTGGAAGTAAGTAGAATACAGCTGTTTCTAGAGCACACATAATGCCATCATGCATCTACAGTTAAAACGAAACCCCGACGCATTGAAGAATTGCGATGCATCAGACAATAGATTTTTTTTTCCCTACTGTACTCCTAATGTACTCATTTATGAAACAAACATTAAAATAAATTTAATTATATTAATTTAAAAATAACAGTTATTATAATTGTTTATATTTTTATTACATTATTTATTTTATTTACATGACCAAAATGTAATTATTAAATTTTTCAATTGAAGCAAAAAGACAATTTGTCCCTTTTTTGTTCCTTTAACTTATATATTTTTTTATACTTTTGCAACAATCATAGGCTGGAATTTATTTGAAAAATGTGTTTGAAAAAAGTTTGTCCATTGTAAAGTCTGTCAAGTGAGGTTTTATAGGGAAGGGAAGTAAAACAGCGTAAACAGGTACTGGTTGGCCAATCCATGTCATGGCGTCTTAAACGTCACGTATCACAAGAGATTTTAAGGTTATGGGACAATATAATCAGTCATGACACAGTTCTGTAAAGCTTCTTTATAGCTGAAATTAAAGGCGTTTCATTATTGATAAACTTTGCAACACTGAAATTATTATTTTACCGTTTATTACTGTGAAGCTGCTTTGAAACCATCTGTATTGTTTTATAATAAAGCACTACATAAATAAATGTAACTTGACTTGAGCTCAAATGTAAATCAACAGCATCCATCTCAGGAAGCAGAGGAGATGTCTGTCTGTCTGTGCAGTATTTTCTTTAGGCTTCGATTTTCTCATCGACATTTAATAAAAATCAAAACCTAAAAAAACAACAGCACAACAGTTGTGGGAAGAGTTTGTGGCTGGAACTGACAAAGAAGTGTGTTACAGTCAAGCCATAGATAGAGGTAATTATCTCTTTACTATGGCAATAATAACGGAAGGATAATTCTGCTGAATGAAGAAGGGATTCATCGTACCATCTAGAAGCTCGTAGATCAACACAAAGTTGTTCTTGATGTTCTCCTCGCTGATCTTGCCGAAATAGGCGGTCATGACGTCACACATCTTGTAGAGGAACTCAAACACCATAGCTGCGTTGACATTCTGCTTAGTGACGGCAGCCAGCCAGATGTTGGAGCGCTTGACATGGAAGAAGCTGGTGCGGGCGATGTTGGTGACGGGCGAGCGTACCTGCTGACGTGCGTGGATCACGTTCACACGGAATGCATCCACCGCATTCCTCCTGCAGAAAGACCATCGGGATGGTGTGAGATTGGTGTAGATTCATTTGAAAATAGCCGTTAGGTTAATCGACTAATCGAAAAACAATTGACAGATTAATTAATTGGAAATATAACAATTAGATGCAGCATTATTAAACATTTGGGGCCGGTTGCACCAGCTGAACATAAAAACGTTGGGTCTAAGCTCTACGCTGGACTTAGTTACGTTCATCTTTCAGATACATATTTACACCTGTTGCACCATCTAATACTATGACTAAGCGCTGCTACGCTTAGCGTAGACGATGCACATACACGCTGATATATTCTACCGCACTATTAGTCGAGACACGTTCGCGTTACTATGGTTACAAATGTGAATTTATTGGCTCCAACGAATAGTTGAAAAATTACTGTTGAGCCGAAAAAAGAAAAATTATTGAGCAATTCAGTAAGTATATGCATATTTTGTTATGCAAGCAAAACAATTCAGTAACAAATAAAATAAAGATTTTTATCTGGCAAAAGATAACAGCTGTTTACACGAAGTACAAATTTAGGGAGCAAATTGTAGGCTAGACCTGTTTACAAATTTTTGGAGCAAGTTATACTTTAATAATGCTTTCAAATTTAGCAGATAATCCCAACCCGCCTTTAGTACCGAGGACAGCTCTGAAAAACACGATGACAGCCGCTGATCGTGAAGCCTGTATACCAGACACGCCATCATCTCAACGCTTTTATTTGTCTTTATTTTCACCATGGAAACAAGTCAAGACTTCTGACTTTACACCTACCTTTGACTAGGCGTAAGATTTAGTCTCAGACGTGCGCTACGCCCAGATGGTGCAACGGGTATTAATTCTACGCCGGACTTAAAACGCATTTTCCGTTAAGCTTAGACTTACGACCGGGTGTACGTCCAGCTGGTGCAACCGGCCCCTGGGCTGGTAACTAAAAAGCTGTTAGTTCAAATGAAAGTGGCAATCCAGCTGAATCACTCACAGTTTTAGTGACACAAACTCTACTGACTGCAAAGAGCACAACACTACAGCTCTACTCAAAAAACCTAGCGACTGCTTACATAAGAAGCTACTTTCTAAGGGCGTGTTCACACCCTAGTCTGGTTCTCTTTGCCATTTACACCATGTACTAATGAGACGCAACACCACGACATGCAATAAAAGGTATCTTTTCCATGTTAATCAGAGTTTTTGTCCTACACCTTAACTGAACTGACACATCGTAAGTGACTAATTGGAAAACTGTAGAGAAAGCAACAGTTATTGTATTGATCCTAATGCAAAGAAAAAACAAGAAAAGTGATTTACAGTTGATTCCAACAGCATGACAAGTCTGCCATTTTCACAGGAAGATCCAGTTGTGACATTTTGATTAATCAAGACAACATAAACTTTTTTTTTTTTAAATTAAAGATTTGCACGGATGAATTGTTCACAAGACCACCAATGATATGCATTTAGAAAATGACAGGGTGAATTTTCATTACATGCTGACTTTAAATTTGGTCTAGGTAGGCAGCTCACTAGATTTTGGAACCAAGGTGACGCTTACCATATCACTGTGTTCATAAAATAAATATCACTACATTTCAGCTATCTATTTTTACGCTACAAACGTGTTTTCAGCCCCTCTCTCCTCCGTCCCAGAGTTCCCTTTCCTCCAGGCTCGACATGCACACGCACTGCTACTTCATCTAATGATCTCTCTTTCTCATACAGCCCTGCATGCGTGCATGAACACACACACACTGCGACAGTATGAGTTGGCAGCGATGTACAGACCCACTGTATCCATAGCAACCCTTCTCGGAACAGACCATGACTAGACGGATGCCAGAATATTCCAGAACGGAACTTCCACGCAATCAGAGGCCGTGTTCTAAAAGTCCTCTTCATTTGATCTCACTCTTCCCTTTCTCTTTATATCCCTACTGAAGGTGTAGGAGGGGGGGGGGGGGGGGGGAAGACACAGCTGAGTCACAACATTTGATTGCCATTATTCCTACCGAGGACAAAAAAATGATAGGAGCTTCAAGGAGCACGAAGAAAAGAGCTGAAATGAACAAGCACACATAGCCTTGATGTTAAAACATAGATACGCTTCCTGTTGAAGCAATCAACAGGAACAGCAATCTTCTCACTAGCCGAAACACAACCTTACACATTTCACAAACCACACGGACTTACCCGATGTCATCACGGTAGACACGGGAGATCAGCACCTCGCCCTTGTGGTTGTAGATGAAGAGTCCTCCGATCATGGTGGTCTCACTCAGTGTTTACGGGCCATTTTGGAAAACTGAATAGAGGCAGAGCCAAGCTGTCAATCACTGGAAAGATAATCTGCCAAAAACAATTTAATTGTATGTTCATTCCATGGTAGTATTTGTTGTACGGAACTTAGCTAATTCTGTTTTTTTAAAAATTTATTTTTGAGCTTAAATTTAAAAATAGAGAAAGAAAAAAAAAAACTCTCCCTTAACAAGGCACTTAATGGCAGTGAACGGGACCAATGAGTATCAAGCTCAAAAAAGTGCATCAATCCATCATAAATGTACTCCACACGGCTCTGAGTGGTTAATAAAGGCCTTCTGAAGCGAAGCAATGCGTTTGTGTAAGAAAATTATCCATATTTAAGTTATAAAGTAAAATAACTAGCTTCTGCTGGACTACCTTCCGTATTCAACTTACAAAAAAAGCATAAGTGGCTCGATGTTGCCATGAGCCAGTGATCATAGTTTTAAAAATAAATATTTCTTTTGCGTCAGGATATTTATTAAAATATCTCCAATTGTGTTCATCAGAAAGAAGAAAGTCATATACACCTAGGATGGCTTGAGGGCGAGTAAAGCTTGGGGTAATTTTCATTTTAAAGTGAACTAATCCTTTAACCTGAATCATATTAACTTTGAAAGCCACTAAACCTATCAACATGATTAAAACCTTGCTGAAACAAAAAAAATCTACTACATCCCGTCTGTCCTCCGACTGACATTTCACATTTCTAGCAAGTAAAACACCTTTAAGTATAATTGTAAAAATGTCCCCCTTCAGGCGGTGCCACACATGACCTGCTCTGAAATCTTTGATGATTTTTCTAGAGTAAATGTAAGAATAACTTCTATATTGTTAGTAATATTTCAAGATGGACATTTACTAGACGTAAGCAACTAAAGTTTACTTGATTATCCATACTTATTTTTTTTTTTTTTTTTAGAAAAATTGTTAAAATTTAAGTATCAAATATGAGATCATTGCATCATTGCATACACCACCCACAATAAAGATTACAGAGCTTTGATCACAAAACTAAGCATTTAAATATCATCTTACTATAAATTTTTAAAGATAATTCTTTCATATAGGCCGAAGTAGTCTGCTACACCATTATGAAGAGTCTTTGATTTACATTACAAGCTATCAAAAATTTCATCTTACTTTTTGGCCACATAAATACCAACATTTGCACCATATCTTTTGCTCATGTTGGGCCTTTGAATAAATAATTAATCAAAGGTGTTTACATTACATTATACTATACAAGATATAACAGCCTGATGTACCAAATGTGATACAAAACATTTCTAGATTTTGTCTATAGGTTAAATGTTTTTCACATGTCAGGCTTTACAGGGTTAAACCGACAATTCCCAGTCAGACACACTCATCTCTCTGGATGACGCCTGCCATTGAATAAAGTGGAAAAATAACAGGAACAGATAACAGCTGTTAAACCAAAATGAGCCTGAACATGATCACGCAGGCAGGCGTAACCTCTGCAATGATTTATGAGTGAAATTAATATTAATATACGGTCAGTCTGTACACAAGATTACACCCCACTCGACAAAACAACATTGGGAATTGTCACTGGGACACCTCAACAGCTCCAGTGCTTATTAATATATTTGAATATTCATAAATATGATGAATATTTTGATGATGATGTCATTTCTCAGCTCTACAGCATCCATCATGGCTGCTGATGGAAAAATAGAAGGGTTCACATGGTAATTTATGATATTGTAATATTTACATTCTTTACAATAACGATTTTAATAGACATGTACTCTCTGCCGCATCTATTATTTTCGCGGATGGAGCTTCAGTCCAGCCCACTGCGGACCGAGTCGCCTCAGAAATCACAAGACTCGAATAAACAAACACATTCAGCCCAGATTCTATAGCATTATTATGAAAAAAAATATTTTTTTGTTACTTAAATGTTTTTTATTGAGCGTAACTGAATGTAAAGGTATGTGGCGGGAGCCGCAGCTCTTCCCATTCAAACGGACACACATCACGATTTTAAACTTATACGTTAGCGTTTTCGTTAAATAACGGGTCCTGATCAATCCACGTTATTCATTTAACATATTTCCATTCGTGAATATAACGTAAAACACCCCGCGTCCGGCTAGTTAGCTGGTTAAGCTAACTAACTAGCTCAGCTCGGTTGTGTCACGACTGTCCGGACCGGTGGATTCACTCACTCACTCACTCACTCACCTCTGCGTGTCTGTCTCTGTATCTCCTTCTGGACCGGGCCGGACCGGCTCAGCAGAGACAGATGTGTTCGGTTCTGACCGAAGCTGAGAGTTATTGAGTGTATTTGGTGTTTCAGGCTGTGGTCACCGTTCACTCATGAATCCAAGATGTCGCCCGCTCCTCCCTCCCGCTGCAGCCGTCAGCTGACGAGCTCGCGCCCGCGCGCGCACACACACACACACACACACACACACTTTGGTTAGTTGCTGAGGACATCCTACAGCAATGCTTTCTATGCGGACTGAGGTGGTTATTTGCTCAACTCTAACCTTGACTTGTATTTTTAGCAAAAACAATAGAGTTATGAAATTAAGATGTGGTTAAAAAGCTCTCTTTAAAGGCATAGTTCACCCAAAAATGAAAATTCTGTCATGAATTCCTCACCCTCATGCCGTTCTACACCACCAGTAAGACCTTCGTTCACAAATTTTTAATATTTTTGATGAAATTCGATGTCTTACCAAGGTAATGAATACTTTCAGATGCCCAGAAGGTACTAAAACATATTTATAACAGTTCGTGTGAGTTCAACTGTAATATTATAAAGCGACGAGAATACTTTTTGTGCACTAAAATAACGAGTTTTCAATAATATCTAGTGACGGCCGACTTCACTACTTCGAAGCTTTACGAATCACTTGATTTGAATCAGTGGTTCGGTTCCCGTATCAAACTGCTAAAGTCACATGAAGTATTGAAATAGGGATGTAATGAAGCATCGTTTACTGAAATCATGTGACTTTGGTGCTCTGAATCACTGATTCAAAACAAATGATTCGTAAAGCTTCGAAGCAGTGTTTTGAAATCGTCCATCACTAGATATTGAAAAGTCGTTGTTTTTTTGGCGCTCAAAAAGTATTCTCGTCACTTTATAATATTAAGGTTGAACCACAGTACACTGTGCAATGAACATGTATTTAAGAGTCCTAAAACATTACATTCAGTTCACACTTATATATTCTTTTAAAAGTATATTATTTCCATAATTACTCTTTTTAAAAGCGTGCTACTTCTTTAACATTAAAGTTTTGTTTAAATAAACTTGAAAACTGCTGGATTGGATTTGACTCCAGATGTGTGTGTTGGAGGAGAGTTTTTCACTGTGATTGATGGTGCTTCATCTTGTCAAATGAAGGGTTAGAGATCACAGCAAAAGGCTGTATATAATTTTCTTAGGTATAGTTTTCATATTTTGTGCTGGCATATTTTGCTCCTCCACTTTGTCTGCTTTCTGGAATCCAAGACATTTTTAAGGACAAAATAAATTCAGACCGCATGACAGCTTCTTGTTGGCCCACATTTCAGTGGTAAAAAAAACTCTTATTCCTGACAAAAAAAAACCTTTAATGTAAGTTTATGGGATTTATTATCAGTTTTATTGTCAAAAGGTGAAAATTGTACATCTAGTCACTTATATTAATAGCTTGTTGTCTCCTCAACAAGCCACATGATTTGTGTCTATATAAAGGATGAAGAATGAGAAGAGAGAGCAGGACAGGTTATGTGCTGAAGTTTCATTCTTAGGGTTACAGGTTTATAAAGTGTGAAGCGTGTTCGGCCCCACTTAACATTAGGTGGCCTTAACTATTATGTACTTACATTTAAATGAATCATGATTTGATACAATGCACTTATTGTTTTTATATTGTACTTATATATATTTCTTTTTTAAAAAAGGTTACACTTTATTTTAAGGTGTCTTTGTTACACTGTAACTATACATTTAAGTATCGAGTATTATTAAGCAGTGGCGGTTCTAGACAATTTTTACTAGGGGGGCCAAGGGGGGGCCAGTGTTTAACCAGAGGGGCACATTAAAAATGGTAACAAATTATATTTAAAGATTATAAACTACTTTACTTTACAATCATATAAACATTTATTACAACATTGTACAACATTTGTACAAGAGTGAGTGCAGGTGCAAAAAAGGTAGGTTCATTAATGTTGATGATTATTATCAATGATTTGTGAAGGATCATGTGACACTGAAGACTGGAGTAATAATGATAAATTCAGCTTTGATCACAGGATATAAATTACACTTTACTATATATTCACATAGAAAACAGTTATTTTAAATTTTAATAATATATCACAATTTTAGAGCTTTTTTGTATTTTTAATAACATAAATGCAGCCTTGGTGAGCAGAAGGGACTTCTTTCAAAAACAACCAAAATAGTACAGTTTCCATACTTTTGATTGGTAGTGCATATCTGCATGTACTCCATGTATTTCAAAATGTAGGCCTAGTATTTACTTTAAAAAAAGAAACATTAGATCCATATTGAAAAAATTATTTACAGGAGAAAGCACCATTTTAAGGACATACAGTAGGCCAACAATGAAATTATAATTGAACTCCTTTGCAAATAGTAATAACCTTCTTCTTAAAAACCTGATGGTGCAGTACTTGATCCACATTGATCCACTTTCTGTCCCTCTGGCTGTTCCTCTCTCTGTCCCTGTATGTTTTCTTCCTCCTCACCCTCTTCTTCGTTCTCCTCATCCTCTTTTTCATGCTCCTCCCCCTCTTCCTCATCCTCCTCACCGTCTGGAATGTCCCTCTCTGTGTCAGAGTCCACACTTTCATCACCTGCCCTCTCTCCAGCCTCCACTGACTCCTCTGGCTCTCCCTCTTTCTGCTCCTCAACTCTCTCAATACCTTGATTCGTTTCTCTCACTTTTTTGTTTACAAAAAAAGGACGCTATCCCTTCCTCGTTTCAAGATAACCATCGGAAGAAAAAAAATGTGCATTACATTTCGTTGCCTAACCATCCCTCCCTACTTAACACGGGCAGATAGCCTGTTGATTACTTTACTCAAAAGTATGTTATCGCAATGCAACAACCAAGACAGATGAAGTTACGTGATTAACATCAGAACATTGTGCAGGAACAACCAGTTACTTACGAGATACGAGTCACTTACGCGCCCGGCGCCGCTCTAATTTACCCGTGTAGAACGTTCAGTCTCGTTAGTTCCGCTTTTGACGCTCGCGTGTAAAATCATAATAAAGTCATAATTAATTTTTTTTTTTTTGGTCAGCACAGGGGGGGCCAGGGACATGTCTACAGAGGCACGGGCCTCCCTAGGCCTCCGTGTAGAACCGCCACTGTTATTAAGTAACTACATGTAATTACTATAGGGTTAGGATTAGGGTTAGTTGCATGTAATTATGCATAATTTATAGTTATTACTATAGTAACAACATGTAACATATGTAACAATGACACTGTAAAATAGTGTTACCAAAAAAAAAATGCCTGCATGTAATTACATCTGTAATTAATTTCTGTAATTACAGTTGAGCCACACTTTAACCTACCCAAACCACCAAACCTGTTCTAACCGTATCCCACCTCAATAGCAGCAAAAGTGTTTTGCAGAACAATATGAACACAATAAGTACATTGTATTTATTTTTTTGGTGTAAGTACATTGTAGTTAAAATATAACCGGGGACCGCATGTTCTTTATTGCCATGAAAGGACAAACCTTTCATCTTGAGATGCTTCATCATGTGTAAGTGGTTCAGTCTGTGTTGTATATAAATTATGGCTCGTCCCTGGTTCTTTTGATACAGTGGAAATGTCAATCATACAGCTCTTCTGAGAGCCAAAGAGAACAAAATTCATTTTCCGCCATTAATCCTCTCTTTTGAAAAATAAGTGTGTTAATTGTGAGAGTACCGCGACACATGTGTGAACTCGCTTTGGGTAATATTATTGTGTAAATAATTTTTGCACAAACAAAGAACTCATAAAATTGAGGTTAAACCACTGGAGTCACATGGATTATATTAATGACGTCTTTACTACCTTTCTGGACCTTGAAAGTGGTAGTTGCGTTGGATCTCTATGGAGGGACAGAAAGCACTCGGATTTCATTAAAAAAAAAATTTCATTTGTGTTCTGAAGATGAACTTACGGATGTTGAAGGGTGAGTAATTAATGACTTTAAGTATTCTTAAAATGTGCACTTTGTAATGTCAAATCAAAAGTTTTATTTAAAAGTGCAGTTTGTATTGTTTCAATAATTTCTGTCATGCTTTAAAGAAGTACACTTATTTTATCACTTGTTGACTAAACTACTAAAGGACATGTAGGCCTACTTGATTATAGTTTTAACAGTAGTGTGTCATAATATTAATATATTTTAATATAGTTAATATATCATAAAAGTATTCTGCAGTGTACACAAGGGGGTGTTTGCTGAAAACATACTGCACTGTTTGGTTGTACTTTTTATGGAATCATATGAAAATAAAAAACAAGGGTTCAAAGTGCTAAATGAGTATAAATATCAGTGTTGAAATGGTGTTTCTTGTCAAATGTTAGTCATCATAACTTTAAGGAATTTTGACAGTGGTTGTGAGAACAAGATATTGCTTAGTGCATCAAAGCCAAAAACTCATCAAATCGCAACAGCTGTGATGTAATTATTATAATATAGTCTGTAGCACAGCACTGTTTCAGTTTCGATCCACAGTAAACGCTACTCCACACAAGCTCTGCATGATTTGCATTTGGGAACACAACCATCTTCTCAAATTTATTATGAGAATCGCTTAAAAATCAAAAAAGAGTTAAGGTCTCCCTGCGGTTTTCCTCCAAAATAAAAGCTCAATGGTTGAACATTTGAAAGCAAATTAAGGCAAACATAAATGTTAGTACTGTAATTTTACTGTTGTTCAGTAAAATAAAATAAAAATAATTATTAACAATAATAACATATCTAGTGTTAGATATTATAACATATTATATTATAATTTATTATTATTAAATGCTAATTATCTTAAATTTTAGAGTACAAAAGTATTTATTGCAATATTAATATATTTCTATATTAATTTAATAAAATAAAAATATCTTTAATAATAATTGCTTGGGCTGCTGAGAAGGTCTTGTTTTGTCTTCATGACTGCAAAAGAATAAAAGTGGTGTCTAGAAAACCCAGAAAGATTGACACAGTGTTTAGGCAATAAACTATATTTATAAATAAAACAATTTGATTTGTTTTGTCATAAAACAGTGTACAGTGAGTATTAAATTGGACCATTTAATACTGTTTCCGATAATTAAACATGTGATAAATGCATCTGAGAAAAATTATGGAAGGTTTACAGAGAAACAATAAAGCAGAGTTAATAGTTAATGATGATAAACATTAACATATTAAGAACTGTGCTGTTTGGGGAAGAGTGAGAGAGTGAAGAGAGCTCTCCGTCACAATAGTAGTGCATTATCAGGTTCATTCAGGGGTGCTGATAATATTGAAACATTAAAGGTCCATTTTGAACTTCATCACTGCGGCAGGTTCAGCACACATAATACAGGTTGATTATTACAAAGAATAGCAGTACAGGACTGAATATCTCCCAATTTAACTTCTTTAAATCAACATCAAATCGTAATTGACTTGAGCTACTTAATTAATAAAAGTCCCTGGTCTTATTGTGCACAATTCATTAGTTCACGTTATTAAAAAACAAAAAAACAAAGACACCATGTTTAATAAATTCATTTTAACCCAAAGAGTAAGGCAGACTGTAAAAGTCCTGTCTGTAAACTTAAAAACTCTCTTTTTAACTCTCTCTCACTCTCCACAATTATTAGCAGAAAATTAAAGTCATAAATATAAAACAATTGCCAAAGATTCTATCTTTTGATAGTGTTTGTCTTCTTAAAAATCATTAAAAATGATTTGTTCATCCTTGAGGTGATTTAGAAGTAGAAGATTACCTCACTTTCTTCCCATGTCTCATGCTTTTCTCTCTTTTCGCTTAATTGAGTTTCTCTTTGATTGATAAACAGATCTTAGCTTGAGGTTAATAAACTGGTAAGAGGACAAAATATTAAAAAATGCAGGTAAAGTACATAAAAAGTACACAAAAACCAGCAAGCATTCACCTTCACTCAGACTTCATCACTGCATCCCACAGAGTCACCATTAATCTGAGACCTCCGGTCTCTAAGGGGACGATGGGATACGTGATCTGTTCCAGTCTTCTTCACTGAAGAAAGTGCAAGCCACAGGATACAGGAGGGACATTAGGAGGGACACTCGGCACTCTCCACCAGCTAAAATGTCAATGCATCGTCTTCCTCCGCATTTTTCTTTCTTGATTTCACAGTGCCTGCGCATGCGAGTCGGCATCACCTCTGGGTCACCTGAAGCACATCACATGACATCGACGAAGAACTCGCTGGGGTTCCCCATGGCCATGCGGAAAGATTGGCGTGAGGCCGTGAGTTCGGGGGGCACTGAGGACAGGTCTCGGTCCGGAGGAGAGCCCGGTGCTGCCGTTACGGGTGTCTGTGGTTGTGGAGGGAGGCCGGGCGCTCCACACACCAGGCTCTGGGCGTGAGAGTGGGTGCTTCGGATAGTGTGCGAGCTACGCACGCTGTGTTCACTAGGGGGCGCTGCAGAGCGTTCGCTGGGAGCTTTCTCTCTTTTCTCGGACTCGCTGCCACTGCCAGATCGGCCTCCAGACTCCTGCGTTCCAGCCACTGCGTTTGCGTCGTTTTTGCTACCACTGCGATTCGAACCGCTGCTTCTACTACCTGCGAGCGAAATTAAAGAAAGGAAAAGTGAGACTTTCTATTTAAATATTTGGTTTTACCATCACTGCATTCACCTAATGATCGGATGAGAAGAATCAAATCAAATGCAGGGTCAGGATAAGGAGTATTTGCACCCCGGAAGTGATTTCCTGGGGCATTTTTTAAATAATTACCTATAATTAAATATATATGAGAAATATATAACAGAGTTTTATATATATCATATATATAAAATATATCAAATATATATCAGAGTTTATTAGTTTGTAACAAATAAAATTTGATCAACATTAACAACATATTAGAAATGGCAGATTCTTTTAGACTGCACTGAGAACCGTTTATGAATCAGCTTATTGCTTTTTTACACATTAGAAAATCAAATCTTCACATTGTTTATTTAAGTAGCATGAAAAACCAAAACATACTTTGCACTTTGTTGTTTATGAGGAGAGAATTCCTGGAACTGCAGAACTCTGAACAAAATTCCAGTGTTTTCAGCAGATTTCTTATTCACCGGTGACTAATCTAAATGTCTCTGATTGGCCAACAGAAATGTTATAGTGCTCAATTAGGGCTGCACTATATATAACAAAATATCGCAAATGTATATATCACGATACAGTATGTAGTAATGGCTTGCGATTTCTGAATGATTTTAATAGGCTACTTCAAAAAGTCAAAAGTTTTAGGTATATAGCAGAGAATAGACTGGGCACGCAACAATTACTTACATGTGACAGCCTCTCGGACAGCGTGTGATCCCAAATTCAGATCTCTTTCACGGCTTATTGAACTTGAACGGTCAAATACACACACAGTTTTGTCAAAATGCTTGTCTTGTGTTTACTCACGTAAACACAGTCGGTTATATCTTAAGTGATCGTAAACAGTTGGGAGAGAAATCGTAAGTGTGTCAATAGGACCCCTGCATTTGGTCTTAAAGCGACAGCAGCCTAATACAGTAAACCTGCTGCTGTCTGTCAAACAAAAGAAAAAGAGCTCTTGACTGAATAACTTTTGTAGCTTTAATATAAATCAATGTAAATTAAATTAATGTGAAAACTATGCAGTGTTTTATTTTTACATTTGATTATTCAGTTTCTGACACAAAAATAACTTCAGGTGTTTTTGTTTACCTGTATGTTCATGATGTCAAGTTTTCAGGTTGATTTAACTATATATTACCATGTTGATCGAAGAGTTGTTGGTATTTAAATAGTTTTTTGTCAGTTTGTTTACATTGATGTTAAAATGACATTGTCAGATTTGTGACATCACTTTTTATGTAATGCTAAAGTACTGCTGTTCACTTTCAGAAGTTGTAGTGACGCTTTCTTTTCCAAGTAAGAATATGAAACATTTATATTGGTTATATCATTTTCGATTTTTAAATATAATTAAAATGGATTTTAAACACTTAAAGCATTATCGTATCACATATAGAATATCGCAAGTTATCACATATCGCATTTTTCTTCAATATCGTGCAGCCATACGCACAATACTGCAAAAAACAGCATAAAAAGAAATTTTTAATGCAATGTGAGCAGATCTAAATGTAATGCCGCAATCGACCTTTCTCATTCATTTTTACATTTAATTTTAATCGTGAGTAATGTCTGATTGGCCAATGAATTCACACACTCAACAGAAATGTGTGTGATTGGTTATAATGCTGCTCAACGCTGCAAAAATCCATGTAAAAATAAATCATTGAAGCAACATGATTAGATCTAAGTGTAATGCAAAACACTTTTCATTCATTTTTACGTTTCACTTTAATCGTAACAGTTGTAATAAATTTAGTTTAAATGTGTAGGGGCATTATTTGACCCCTTGATCCCTGAATTTGAGGGGTATTTTTGTTATTTTGGTGGTATTTTTGCCCCAAGTAGAATGCAGTCTCACCTTCGCTGTGAGGGCTGCCGGCGCTGCCGCCCCCTGCAGTGAAGCTGTTGGTGGGATCGTGCACAGGATGGGGATTGTAAGGGTGCGGGATTGGGTACTGATAAGGGAAAGTGAGCGGCCAGGGAGCCACCCCTGGATGGGGCAACGGAGCCAGAGTGTCCTGGTCAGACGCCCCACTAGAACCGTCATGGTCATGCAAGGTGAGACTGGCCATATCTGAGAGAGAAGAGGAACAAACAGGAGGGGAATAGAGTTTACTCCAAATGAATAAATAAAAGATGCTTTAACGTGAAAGAGTGGGGAGAAACCGAAGAACTAAAGTTCATGAACTCACTGCCACATAGGTCACCAAAGATGTAATAGCACTGTTCAGAGAAGGTGATCTTGTTGACAGTGTGGCGGATGTAGCCAGCTTTTAACAGGTTGCTGGCGTATTTGCGTGCCTCCCGTCTGTCAGTGAAACCCTCGACGTGATGATACAGCCAATCCACCACATCTGAACCTGATAGGAAAAACAAATATTTCACCTCCGAAGACCCAGCAGAATATGCACAGGTATAATTCATCACATCAAATATCAATACTTGACAACCACAAAGCCTTTAAATACTGTTTGTCTTCATTTTGAACAGCATATCTATTGTTTTATAATTGAAACAATTAGTTTTTGTGTTTGAACAACATGTAATTTTCGCCACTAGAGGTCGCTAATTCAAAAGAAAGGAATAGCTTGATGATGCCTTGATTTCACGGAATTATGGGAGTTTTGAGAATTTCTTTTGAAACATATAAAAACATCACCATAGATGGTGTTGTCCATTCATGTCAAATATTTCAAATGAATGTATTCTTTGAAATTAATTATTATTCAGAACAATTATGCCTGTTACCAAGTAAATCAAGTAAAAAAATGGGCTGTAACCTGAATAGATACTAAAAATGACGAAAAACATCAAACCTTAGACAACAGATAAAAAAAGAGAAACTTTTCTTTATCCCTTTTGGTGGTATTTTTGGTGGTATCTCTTCTCCCAGGTTAGTTTCTGAAGTTTTAAGAGTGAGGATGCAGTTTTACCTATGAAGGCGTTGGGGATGGTGATCTTCAGCCACATTCTGTCTCGCACCTCCAGGCCTGACTCTGGCGATGCCATTGCTTTGGCTACTGCTGCCATGTCACTATGGATGGACAGATGGAAATCCTCGAACCCTGCAGATGAAAGCACAGTGAAAGGGTGCACAGCAGTCCACAGATGTGGATAAATTACAAAGATGTGCTCAGTGAGAACATCAAGGTGCTATAGCCATTATCAACTGATCTGAGAAGAGTCAAATGTGTTGTTAGAAGAGATCTAATTTCCCTTGTGAAAAGAAGTGTTGCTTAATTGTATTCAATGTGCACTTGTAGTACATTTTGTACAATGCAATAAAATCAAGCATCTGTTGTTTGTTAATTCTTTTTAAATTTTATTGACTAAAGTACAAAGTCAAGATTTTCAATGTTTTCACTGACCAATGTTTCAAGTTACAAATTTTGATTTTGATGGCAGCAACACACTTTGTCCCACAAAAAGGGACAGAGGCATGTTCACCACTGTGTCACATGACCTTTCCTTTTAATTGCACTTTTTAATCATTTGGGAATTGAAGATACTAATTGTTGTAGTTCTGAAAATGGATTTTTTGCCCAATATCACCTAATATAAGACATCTGCTCAACTGTCTAAAGTCGTCATTGTCTGCTTCTCCTTTTCATGATAGGCCATACATTTTCAATAAGAGACAGATCTAGACTGCAGACAAGTCAAGTCAAACACATCCACGACTTTTAACTTCTGTAAAAAGGTCCAGAAAAATTACCACAAGTAATGCCAATCATGTGCTAATAGACCAGCTGTAAATATGTATGTAAATATTCAGCCATTTCCTGTTTAAAAGTAGTGTTCCGATGTTTCCAAGGTCAAGTGCAAGAGTTGTGCTCTAAGTGGTGGGACAAGTCTGTGGCAAACCTGAAAATAATAAAAAAAAATAGTTTTCTGCATACCAGTCAGATCAAAAAGAAGGTCGAAAGCACTTGTTAGAGACACATAACTTCTTTTAGCTTTAGGTAAGTGCCTATTACCAATCCAATCCAATCAGAATTTAATTAATTTTATAAATCAGTCAACCTGACCTGTTTTATATATACAGGTGCATGTCAATAAATTAGAATGTCATAGAAAAGTTAATTTATTTTAGTAATTCAACTGTTATTCAGTTATTTAATAAATTCAATGCACACAGACTGAAGTAGTTTAAGTCTTTGGTTCTTTTAATTGTGATGATTTTGGCTCACATTTAACAAAAACCCACCAATTCACTATCTCAATAATTTAGAATACTTCATAAGATCAATACAAAAAAACATTTTTAGTGAATTGTTGGTCTTCTGGAAAGTATGTTCATTTACTGTATATGTACTCAATACTTGGTAGGGGCTCCTTTTGCTTTAAATACTGCCTCAATTGGGCGCAGCATGGAGGTGATCAGTTTGTGGCACTGCTGAGGTGGAATGGAAGCCCAGGTTTCTTTGACAGTGGTCTTCAGCTCATTTGCATTTTTTGGTCTCTTGTATCTCATTTTCCTCTTGACAATACCCCATAGATTCTCTATGGGCTTCAGGTCTGGTGAGTTTGCAGGCCAGTCAAGCACGCCAACAACATGGTCATTTAACCAACTTTTGGTGCTGTTGGCAGTGTGGGCAGGTACCAAATCCTGCTGGAAAATTAAATCAGCATCTTCAAAAAGCTGGTCAGCAGAAGGAAGCATGAAGTGCTCCAAAATTTCTTGGTAAACGGGTGCAGTGAGTTTGGTTTTCAAAAAAATCAATGGGCCATCACCAGCAGATGACATTGCACCTCAAATCATCACAGACTGTGGAAACATAACACTGGACTTCAAGCAACTTGGGCTATGAGCTTCGTCACCCTTCTTCCAGACTCCAGGACCTTGGTTTCCAAATGAAATACAAAACTTACTCTCATCTCAAAAGAGGACTTTGGACCACTGGGCAACAGTCCAGTTCTTCTTCTCCTTAGCCCAGGTAAGACACCTCTGGTGTTGTCTGTGGTTCAGGGGTGACTTAACAAGAGGAATAGGACAACTGTAGCCAAATTCCTTGACACATCTGTGTGTGGTGGCTCTTGATGCCTTGAGCCCAGCCTCAGTCCATTCCTTGTGAAGTTCACCTAAATTCTTGAATCGATTTTGCTTGACAATCCTCATAAGGCTGTGGTTCTCTCGGTTGGTTGTGCATCTTTTTCTTCCACACTTTTTCCTTCCACTCAACTTTCTGTTAACATGCTTGGATACAGCACTCTGTGAACAGCCAGCTTCTTTGGCAATGAATGTTTGTGGCCTCCTTGTGAAGAGTGTCAATGATTGTCTTCTGGACAACTGTCAGATCAGGAGTCTTCCCCATGATTGTGTAGCCTAGTGAACCAAACTGAGAGACCATTTTGAAGGCTCAGGAAACCTTTGCAGGTGTTTTGAGTTGATTAGCTGATTGGCATGTCACCATATTCTAAATTATTGGGATAGTGAACTTGTGGGTTTTTGTTAAATGTGAGCCAAAATCATCACAATTAAAAGAACCAAAGACTTAAACTACTTCAGTCTGTGTGCATTGAATTTATTTAATACACAAGTTTCACAATTTTAGTTGAAGTACTGAAATAAATGAACGTTTCCACAACATTCTAATTTATTGAGATGGACCTGTATATTAATGCTGTCATGTCAATTTTAGTGTATATATTTAAGAAAAATTTGTTATATTTAAGTGTAGGGCGTAGTGTAAGAATTTGAACTGCGAGAGGCGTTCTGTTCTATTTTACTTTATAACATGTTAAAAATAGATATTTTTCTTACACAAACGCATCGCTTCACTTCAGAAGGCCTTTATTAACCCCCTGGAGCAGTGTGGAGTACATTTATGTTGGATGGATGCACTTTCTTGAGCTTCATACTCGTTGGTATCACTCACTGCCATTATAAAGCTTGGATGTGTCAGGATATTTATTAATAGAACTTCGATTGTGTTCATCAGATATATGAGATATAATCAGATATAAAGTCTTATAAACCTAGAATGGCTTGAGGGTGAACTAATCCTTTAAGCTTAAGTGTCCTTTAAAGGATATTATTTCCGTACTCTTTTGTATGCAAAAGTGTGCTTCTTTTCCACAAGGGTTGCCCTATTTTTCAATGTACAGACAAATCATAAATCTTTGATTTTCATTTGACAAATTCAGTTGTTAAGGGCTTGAAACACAGTAAGCAGTGGACTGGCAGATGAAGTCATCCTCTGGCGACAGACAGCGGGGCACAGCAGAGGTGGATTATGGGAAGGGTGGGTGGATAAACACTTACGCTCAGTCTCTGGAATGGAGCTTGTGATGGAGGAGCTGGTGGAGGTGATTGTGCTCATGGAAGGGCTCATACCGTACACTGGGTACGCCCCCGTCATAGCGGCCGTGTGAGAAACCCAGGCAGCAGGGTCTATGGGACGGATCGGCTCACCTGAACAAACACAGGAGGAGGGAATGGATGCCTGGTCACTTGCTACCAAAGAGGCCAAGAACAGTAAAAGAAAATAATTTAACTGTGAAAGTGAAATGGTAGCAAAAACCACTTCATGTTGACTTAAATAGCACTGTAACCCAGTATCTCTCTTACTTCTTGGGAGGGTGAAACAGCTACGTGGGTTTGGGTCCCAACATTTGGCCACAGTCAGTGTGATGGGTCTGTAAATGTGAACATGCACAGTCATAAGTACAATCAGTGCTGATATAAACATCATCTAGTCCGTAATGAGAGAATCACAATGTCCACTTCTTACCCAGGTTTATGGACAATCTCTCGCAGCACCCTCACTGCATCATCGTTACTCATGTTCTCAAAGTTGATATCGTTCACCTACAACAAAAAAGCAACTCTTAGAAATCAGAAACCACAGCCATGAGCAGGAAACATACAAAACTGACCATCGCAGAGTGACTGACCTGCAGAAGCATGTCACCAGGCTCAATGCGTCCATCAGCAGCCACCGCACCACCCTTCATAATGGAGCCGATGTAGATTCCTCCATCACCCCTCTCATTACTCTGCCCGACAATACTAATTCCCAGAAAATTATATTTCTCTATAGCAAGAGGAAGGGAGAAAAACAAAACAGAGAGATGAAGAGCAGAGTATAGAATTAGTGTTGTGAGAGTGCTGTAAAACTGACATGACCCCTTTTCATGAAAATTTTATTGTCCAAATGTGGTAACACTGACACTTTTTTGGGAGACAGCGCAATTCCACAAATGCGGCAATTGAAGTGGCAAATTGAAGTGGCGTGATCTACTGCAAATTAAAGAACACAGACGCAGTCAAATCATTAACATAATGAACAACGCAATCTACTAAGAGCAGCGCAAATTAGTGTTGAGTCGCAAATAAGCAGGTGTGGGTCGACACAGGCGCAACTTGTTACATACAATATATACGGACAACATCTTCCTCTGGCATTCCAAAGAAATTAATAAGAGTGGAAAATATTTTCTCCCTTCTCACGCTCTCTGTTCTCCGCGGTGTCTCCTCCTAGCAGCAACAATTGCATTTACAGGGAGTGCAGAATTATTAGGCAAATGAGTATTTTGACCACATCATCCTCGTTATGCATGTTGTCTTACTCCAAGCTGTATAGGCTGGAAAGCCTACTACCAATTAAGCATATTAGGTGATGTGCATCTCTGTAATGAGAAGGGGTGTGGTCTAATGACATCAACACCCTATATCAGGTGTGCATAATTATTAGGCAACTTCCTTTCCTTTGGCAAAATGGGTCAAAAGAAGGACTTGACAGGCTCAGAAAAGTCAAAAATAATGAGATATATTGCAGAGGGATGCAGAAGTCTTAACATAGCCAAGCTTCTGAAGCGTGATCATCGAACAATCAAATATAGTCAACAGGGTCGCAAGAAGCGTGTGGAAAAACCAAGGCGCAAAATAACTGCCCGTGAACTGAGAAAAGTCAAGCGTGCAGCTGCCAAGATGCCACTTGCCACCAGTTTGGCCATATTTCAGAGCTGCAACATCACTGGAGTGCCCAAAAGCACAAGGTGTGCAATACTCAGAGACATGGCCAAGGTAAGAAAGGCAGAAAGTCAACCACCACTGAACAAGACACACAAGCTGAAACGTCAAGACTGGGCCAAGAAATATCTCAAGACTGATTTTTCTAAGGTTTTATGGACTGATGAAATGAGAGTGAGTCTTGATGGGCCAGATGGATGGGCCCGTGGCTGGATTGGTAAAGGGCAGAGAGCTCCAGTCCGACTCAGACGCCAGCAAGGTGGAGGTGGAGTACTGGTTTGGGCTGGTATCATCAAAGATGAGCTTGTGGGGCCTTTTCGGGTTGAGGATGGAGTCAAGCTCAACTCCCAGTCCTACTGCCAGTTTCTGGAAGACACCTTCTTCAAGCAGTGGTACAGGAAGAAGTCTACATCCTTCAAGAAAAACATGATTTTCATGCAGGACAATGCTCCATCACACGCGTCCAAGTACTCCACAGCGTGGCTGGCAAGAAAGGGTATAAAAGAAGAAAATCTAATGATATGGCCTCCTTGTTCACCTGATCTGAACCCCATTGAGAACCTGTGGTCCATCATCAAATGTGCGATTTACATGGAGGGAAAACAGTACACCTCTCTGAACAGTGTCTGGGAGGCTGTGGTTGCTGCTGCACGCAATGTTGATGGTGAACAGATCAAAACACTGACAGAATCCATGGATGGCAGGCTTTTGAGTGTCCTTGCAAAGAAAGGTGGCTATATTGGTCACTGATTTGTTTTTGTTTGGTTTTTGAATGTCAGAAATGTATATTTGTGAATGTTGAGATGTTATATTGGTTTCACTGGTAAAAATAAATAATTGAAATGGGTATAAATTTGTTTTTTGTTAAGGTGCCTAATAATTATGCACAGTAATAGTCACCTGCACACACAGATATCCCCCTAAAATAGCTAAAACTAAAAACTAAAACTTCCAAAAATATTCAGCTTTGAAATTAATGAGTTTTTTGTGTTCATTGAGAACATGGTTGTTGTTCAATAATAAAATTAATCCTCAAAAATACAACTTGCCTAATAATTCTGCACTCCCTGTATGTCACAAAATGGGTAAAGACATGCTTTTGTTTGGGTGGTAGATAATGGCGCGAATACCAGTAAATTGACTAGCACAAACATTAGTAAATTGCGTCGCGTGACTCATTTAAATACTCCAATAAATTTTCAATCTGAAAGGGAAACTTATCTACAATAAGGTCACCCGCAAAAAAAACCTCAGTCCACGCCTTTTCAGCACTAATTTTGCACTGCGTGTCTTTAGTAAATCCCGATAGTAGTTTTTTAACGCCAAAAGAGGGTTTGCACTGGCGCAAGCTGTTAGTAAATCTGGCCCTTAGTATGGGGAACACATATTCACTATAAACTCCTTATTTACTGTTTATTAATAGTTAGTAAGGTAGTTGTTGTAGAGTTTAAGTTTAGGTATTGGGTAGGATTAAGGGATGTAGATTATGGTCATGCAGAATTAGTCATTAATTTATGAAAACCTATAAACAATATGCCAATATGCAAGCTAATAAGCGGTGTAATAAATGTAAATAAATGTTTGGAATTTGCACAAGAAATCAAATAGTAAACTGAAAGAAACATAAGGCTTAACAAATAAGGCATTTTCTAAATGCACGATATACACTCACCTAAAGGATTATTAGGAACACCTGTTCAATTTCTCATTAATCCAATTATCTACTCAACCAATCACATGGCAGTTGCTTCAATGCATTTAGGGGTGTGGTCCTGGTCAAGACAATCTCCTGAACTCCAAACTGAATGTCAGAATGGGAAAGAAAGGTGATTTAAGCAATTTTGAGCGTGGCATGGTTGTTGGTGCCAGACGGGCTGGTCTGAATATTTCACATTCTGCTCAGTTACTGGGATTTTCACGCACAACCATTTCTAGGGTTTACAAAGAATGGTGTGAAAAGGGAAAAACATCCAGTATGCGGCAGTCCTGTGGGTGAAAATGCCTTGTTGATGCTAGAGGTCAGAGAAGAATGGGCCGACTGATTTAAGGCTGATAGAAGAGCAACTTTGACTGAAATAACCACTCATTACAACCGAGGTATGCAGCAAAGCATTTGTGAAGCCACAACACGCACAACCTTGAGGCGGATGGGCAACAACAGCAGAAGACCCCACCGGGTACCACTCATCTCCACTACAAATAGGAAAAAGAGGCTACAATTTGCACGATGCCTTGTTACCACTGTGCTGGCTGGTGGTGGTGGTGTAATGGTGTGGGGATTGTTTTCTTGGCACACTTTAGGCCCCTTAGTGCCAATTGGGCATCGTTTAAATGCCACGGCCTACCTGAGCATTATTTCTGACCATGTCCATCCCTTCATGACCACCATGTACCCACCCTCTGATGGCTACTTCCAGCAGGATAATGCACCATGTCACAAAGCTTGAATCATTTCAAATTGGTTTCTTGAACATGACAATGAGTTCACTGTACTAAAATGGCCCCCACACTCACCAGATCTCAACCCAATAGAGCATCTTTGGGATGTGGTGGGACGGGAGCTTCGTGCCCTGGATGTGCATCCCACAAATCTCCATCAACTGCAAGATGCTATCCTATCAATATGGGCCAACATTTCTAAAGAATGCTTTCAGCACCTTGTTGAATCAATGCCACGTAGAATTAAGGCAGTTCTGAAGGCGAAAGGGGGTCAAACACAGTATTAGTATGGTGTTCCTAATAATCCTTTAGGTGAGTGTAGATCTTACTGTGAATAATTCATCCGTGTATGTGAAAAAAACACACGACATCAAACTACAACAAAAGTAGTTGCCTATTTGCTGCCATCACTGCAGAAGCTTCTCTGACAACATATATGACAAGCTGCTACCTCTTCGGCTTTTGCCTTGATACTCAACATGACCGCGGACACTGCCTATTAGCGGTCTGCATGCACGTCAACATGGACAACGACACAGAAGTATAAATGAAAACAGACGCATAGCCTACACCGTAAAGGCTCCGGCGTAGGTCCAACGCAGAAGTATAAATCAGCCTTTAGTCTACTTAAAGGTGCGCTATGCAGAAATTTTCAGTTACTGTTTGTAAACACAACATTCAAACTTGGACCCTGGCCTTTAGCAGGGCTTCCCTAGCTTCAGACACGGACGACAAAGTCGGCTGGAGCGACACACCCACAGATCAAAGGTTGCAAACCAGAAATGTTCCAAGCACAGCAATACATTAAGAAAATACAGCCACGGAGCAGTCTCTAGTCTGTAGATATGCTTCTAGTGGAACAGAAGATTATTTTTGATTTTTTTAATTTATTTGCAAAATTTTGTATAGTGCACATTTAAACCCACCCCTTAAAGCTCATGTTCATTTTTGTGGGCAACACCCACATCTCAGTATCCAATCAGCAACCAATGCATAGAACCACGTCCCGCTCTACATTTTTCTTTTTCAATAATCTGCTACGCTTGGATGTACATCACAGTGTGGTTCGAAAACTTCGGTTTCATCGCAACTTTAATGTCATAGATCCAATAGCAAAATATATAGATGTCAAAGAATTAGTATTATTTATGCATATATAATGCATTATTTATTCAGTGATGAACAAAAATGTGTACAAAGTGCACACAAACAAACAAAACAAAACAAAGCAAAAAACAAAAGTCCCCAGTGTGCACACATTTTGTAATTTTGTGCTATTGGTCTTGGACTTCAAGCCTCATGTTTTTTTTTTATTTTGATTTGGTGTGCACATTCTACATTATTCTTTAGCTGCCTGTTTCTGACAACTGAAATCCTGCTCTAGATTTCTGTCTAGATTACTGAAGTTAGTGAATGTCGTTCATCTTGTCTTTAAAAGAGTGGAGCATGTTCAACGGCAGACACACAGATATACACGTTCACATACTCACCCATGTTTAATGTAACAGTTATGATGTTCAGAGACATGGTGGAGTCAGTTATGCTGCTGAACGATGAGGACTGGAGAGATCGAGAGAAAGAGAGCGAGAGATGAGGACACACTCAAAGAGACAAAAGTTCAACACTGATAGCCGGATACAAACACAATGTTTATCAGGCGAGGAGTCTCACCCTCTCCATCCTGGGTGCTTTGGGTTTCCGTCTGCGGCGGCGATGGCGTCTCATGAGACGTGATGATGTGCTCTGCTCAGTAGAGCTGCTGAACCTGTAGTGGTATTACAGATGAATCTTCAAAACATCATATTTAGTGTCTTTTGTGCACATATAATGCGCATTACATTCCTCTCAGCTCTGGCTGGTCCTGAGAGTCACATGATGCGTACCATCCAATCCTCTGAATTAGTGTAATAGTGTATCAGACCATGGAAAACCATGCTTTGTGTTGGCTTTCCAGAGCATGTGATTTGAGTGTGCATTAAGTCAACTTCGTGAGGAGATGATGTGTTTGTGTTTAAAGGAGCCGTATGCTATACGTAACATGAATAGTTTTACTAACTCTGACTCTTGCTCTAACAATCTGTCTGTATAATTTCAAGATGACTTCTGTTAATGTGAAAAATGTCAGTATAGTTAACACTTAAAGGATTAATTCACTTTGAAATCAAAATTCAAGATTTTCTCAAGTGTATGTGACTTTCTTCATTCTGTTGAGCAGATATGTAATATCTGTTGTAGATATTTTACTTAATAACTTGTTAAATATGGATATTTTTCTTACACAAACGCAGCGCTTTGCTTTCAGAAGGCCTTTATTAACCCCCCGGAGCAGTGTGGAGTACATTTATGATGGATGGATGGACTTTCTTGAGCTTCATACTCGTTGGTCCCGTTCACTTCCATTATAAAGCTTGGATGCTTCAGGATATTTATTAATAAATAAAATTTTAATATTTATTTATTAATTAATAAAATAAACTCAGATTGTGTTTATCAGGAAGAAGAAAGTCATATACACCTAGGATGGCTTGAGGGTGAGAAAATATTGGGGTAATTTAAGCTTAATTGCCCTGAAAATTTAGTAAAATGCAAAATATTTTTAAGGGTCCTAATAATGGATTTTATTATCTTTATGCAAAAATACATTGCATTTTTACATTATTTTCAGGGCCATCATGCTAATCATCCTTCTGCCCCATAATTCTTATTACTGTGATGGGAAGTACAGTGTCATTCTCATTACTGTAACATGAAAAATAAAGATTAGTATACATTTTATACTACTGTTATAATCATTATTATGTATACATCATGTAAACTGTAAAAAAAAAACTGTCTGTATTACTGTAATGAAAATCATCATTTAAAAAATGAGAAAGACAAAACCAGATCAATTACAATATTATGAATTGGGGCGAAATCTGCTTTATTGTCCTGAAAATAATCTCATATAATCTCACTAATAGTAGAGTAAATTGCATTTTCAGACTTTACAGCCTGACTGACAAGTAAACTGACCAATGTGCATTTTAAGTGTGGGTTTATTAAAAATCTGGCAGACTGGCAGAGGGGGAAAAAACAATTTTGTTTCCACTAATGGCTGCATGAAAGCAAAGAAAAACTGTGCAGGAAAAAATTCAAATTTAATGACCCTGTTAATGAGTTTTCACAAACACTGTGTGGACTAGGAGTTTTGAATTGTGAAAGTCTACATACATTACGTCTACATCAGACTTCTATTTCAAAAGAGCAAGAAAAATCCTTGTTTTCTATGATGTGGTCTGTTGAAATAAGTCTCACCTGCTGGCAGAATCTTCCTCCTCTGAGTCGAAGAAGCTGGTGGTGTCCAGCTCACTGCTCATCAGCGTGGAGGAGGTGTCATAGCCGGCGATCTCCGGCCTGCGCTCCGGCCGAGAGTGACCGTTCAATCGGCCTCCTGCAGCAAACAACACTTAGCAAACAAGCCTGCTGTGTTTCCTCACCCTCACAAAGCAGCCAGGACAGACATATGTGTAAACTCACCATGGTCATGTGCATCTTTCCTGCGAGGCCTTTCTCTCTCCCTCTCTCTGTCTCTTCGCAGCGATGGACCCACCTCAGGCTCAGTATCATTGACCAGGTCATCCTGACTTCCTGCCGCGTTTGCACTGGATGAAAAACAGAGGGAAGAAAGATAAAGGCCGGTTGTTCAGAAGACAGACAGTGACACATGCCACACACACAATTCACACTTTTTAAAGATAAGCTAGCGATCTGTGAACAACATTTCTGAACAGGTTCTACTTAACGAACCTGCTCATTTACAAGTTCATTATTTTATTTCTGGGGTCTTCTATCATACATGTACATGATTTAAAGAAAAAAAAAAATTTTTCACATTGGTTCATGGGTTCATGAGATCACCTCTAGTGGTGAACCTTTGTCATTTCTAATAATTTCGAAACAGTTATGACATGTAATGAACCCTTGTTTGCTGAAATCAAGTGACTTCGGCAGTTTGATCCACGCTCCCAATCTCTGGTTCGAAACAAATGATTCGCAATGGTTTCGAAGCTTCACGAAGTGTGTTTCAAAAGCGCCCATCATGGGCAGCTGTAAACAGTATTGTATATATGGAGTTTAACTATAGTGTCGGTATTGGAAGGTCATATAATGCCCTCACAGCAAAAAATAACATCTCCTTAACATAGCAAAATCACCCAACTGTTCTTTGAGGGCAAGACAAAGCAAGTAGGCAGGAACTGTGTAAATGTGTAACATGGTGACCTAGCTAATGCTGCTTTCATGTGCTATCGGAATTATTTAAATACTAGTTTCCTAGTTAAAAAATTGGACGCCCTCTCAAGTCTAAATTTTAATGCGATGAGCTCGTAATCACGACTTCAAAAGTGGGAAGCACGAAATTTCTGAAAGCACGTGAAGGCGGCATATGTCACATGGCAGGACAAATAAGGTGTTTCAGGAAGAGATGAAATCTCTTTTGTGTTCTCTTTGTGCTTTGAAACTTTGCAGATTGTTTACATGCACAGAAAGCTGTATTACACACTAAAGGAGAGTATATATATAAAAAAGCATAATAGGTGTCCTTTAATGATTCATTTGCTAACCAGTTTGCAAAGTATTTATAAATCAATGCACTTATAAAGCAATCCCCTGTTGGAATCACTGACAGCTCAACATTTAACCTCATCAACAACAGTATTTAACGCATTAACTGTACAAAGAATGAAGGGAAAATGTGTTTCCTCATCTAAATGAGTAGTATTGTCTAGCTAGCTACACAGCTATTAATCAACAGCACACAAAATGTGTGACTAAATTGTACAGAAAACATTCACAGTGAAAATTAAGTCCAATAACCATTCTCAACTCAGAACGTTGTGACTCAAAGAAACCTCAACAGTTTGGCAGCATAAATGTCAGCTGATCCTGTGTGTGTTCGGGACAAAGTACAGCGTTTAATTGTTTCTGTGTGAGAGGGGTTCGTGGCCGTTTGTTCTGACGAACACCAGCAGAGGGCGCTCACAGGTTGCTGCTGTATTTCTCTTAACTGCATTTGGCTGTGTGTTCAGTGCATGAATAATTAATTAACCTGGACACAAACACACTCTCACAGAGGGGAGTCATGCTGCCTGACAGACAGAACAGGAAACACACACACACAGACAGGAAACACCAGCAGGACAAACAACTATGCGCACACATGTGGTTACACACAGATAAAGAGACCCACTGACCAACAATGCCACAAACAGACCTGTGGGAAAACTACAGGAGGGGTTGACAAACATTGAATGTGTGGAATTTGAACTGTGAAATCATAAACATTTAATATGGTTTCCTTTGACTTACATAGTATGAAAAAAAAAACCTATGGAAGTCAATTGGGACCATAAACCGTTTGGTTACCAAAGTTCTTCAAAATATCTTCTTTTATGTTCAACAGAACAAAGACATTCATACATGTTTACAACAACATGAGGGTGAGTAAATAATGACAGAATTTAAATTTTAAAGTTTTGATGTACACTGCAAAAGCACATTCAATACAATTAAGCGCAATTCTTTTTCACAAGGGTTAAAGCAAAATAAAATATATGAAATTCAGTATATTACAATGATATGAACAACTCTGAGACCGAGTGTGAAAAGATGAATCATAATACACCCTATAAGAAAAACGACAAAACAAAATGCCCCTCATTCACTTGAAGCTTTGGCTATTTATTTATTTAATCAAACTGCAATCTTTCACAGTTTAATAAAGGCCATAACGCAATTTGATAAGCTGTGCAGTCCGAATAATGCTTCACCATATCTTTCTCTTTCTTAACCACTTCCACATTCCCATCAAAACAAGCACTTAAAGCAATCAATGCCTTTGTAGGTAAAACATCAATCTAAATCAATGAGCACGCCTTTCTCTGAGGGCCTGCAGGGTTGATTAGATTTACAAGTAATGGGGTCCTCGTCTTATTGGGAAATTTAGAACACACAGATCTGATCCTAGCACAGCTCCTCTTAACACACTCCTTGTGATCAGGCAGATGTCATTAAAAGTATTGACGTGCTAGTGCTCTCTGAGCAAGATTAGCTCACATTAGAGGAAACTGGTGCCTTTGAGACTGAAGGGTAATGAGTGCATGTCAACCCCGAGCGCTTCCTGTCTCTAACCACCTCCAGTGAGGATCTATCTGACAAAATCAACCACAATATTTAGCAAAACTGTCCTTTCTTGAAGATTTATTGTACAAAGCAGTGGTTCCCAAATTTTCTGCTGACACCCCTTTGGGAGAGAAAGATGTTTTCAAGCCCTCCATAACTACATGCATCCATAAAGACAGTCTCAAACATGACCTAGCTTGCAAAATACTGTAGGAATTACTTGAAATATTGTAATTAATACAGTACTTCTACAGACTTCTTTTTTTTGTGATGTGATGATGCGGCTTTCTACACTGGACGCAACCAAGCGACCATTACAAATCCATTTGTCCTTTGTGTCAGATTCTGTATGTATGTCAGAAACGAAGCATCAGTTTACTGTTGTGTCGTAATGCATCGTGAAGCGCCACATCTAGTGTAGACAGCATCACTGATTACAACGGGTTCTATCTGCTTTTGTTGCATCACATCATGCTGGTGTCGACACGTTGTTTTGGTAGTTGTGACGTTTGAATTAGGTTCTGCTTTGTTTACCTGGCACTGGAAGTCCTTTCACAAACTTGTCCATGCTTCAATGCATCATTCATTTATATTTTTAAATGACTCCCTGCAATACTCAATTCTCATTCTTCTAGCGGTCTGTTATTCCAGGAAAATACAACTGATAACAAACCGTTCAAGTGAGTACTGCGAGCCTTGGACATGACATGCAGAAAAAAAAATAGTAGGCTAAATCATGCGCACGATATACAAATTCATTCCCTCGATTTATAAATCATGCGCATGATTTATAAATCAAGGGAATTAAATAGTAAATTGTGTGCACGATTTGCTTTTTTTTCTTCGATGTCGTGGGGGGCTCCGTACTACTGATATTAATTGAATATGCATTATTTTGGACTGTCGGTAAACAAGTTAAAGGCAGGGTAGGCAATTTTTTTAAAAACACCTTTGTTATACTGGTTGAAACTCTCTTCACATCCTGATAGCAACCAATAAAATAAGTGAATATTAAATATTAAAACATATATATATATATCTTCTGAGGAAATCTCAGGGCCAAAAAAGGTTCATCCAATCATTGCTAGCCTCTCATAAATTTCCTACTCTACCTTTAATAGACACACACGTACAAAGAGAGAGAGAGAGAGAGAGACAGTAAGAAACAGCTGTGGGGTTACTAACTGGAAGGAAGGGGGTCTGGAGTCTCCGATGCCTCCTGTCCTCTCCAGAGGGGGCGGCAGATCGGCCTGAGTGTCTGCGCACACAGATCCTCCGTCAGAACCATGAGAGCCGTCTGCAGACACCAGCTGTACAGACAGAGAGAGAGAGAAAGAACGGAATTAGCTTATCTACAGCATCTGTGACATGGTTGATAAGCCTCATGTCTCATGATAACTTACCAGTATACAATACCGTTCAAAAGTTTGGGGTCGGTAAGATTTTTAAATCTCTTAAGTCTCTTCTGCTCACCAAGGCTTCATTTATTTGATCAAAAATAGAGTAAAAACAGTAATATTATTACAATTTATTACTATTTGAATATATTTTCAAATATAATTTATTCCTGTGATCAAAGCTGAATTTTCAGCATCATTACTCCAGTCTTCAGTGTCACATGATCCTTCAGAAATTATTCTAATAGGCCGATTTGCTGCTCAGGAAACATTTCTTATTATTATCAATTTTGAAATCAGTTGTGCTGCTTTATATTTCTGTGGAAACTGAGATACATTTGTTTCAGGAGTTTTTTGATGAATAGAAAGTTTTTTTATTAATATAAAAAATATTGAAATATAAAATATTCATTTTTGTAACATTATAAATGTCATCAGTATCTTTTTTTAATCAATTGAATGCATCCTTGCTGAACTATTTCTTTCCAAAAAATACAAAAACATCAAACTTTTGAATAGCTTTTTTTTTAGAATAACTTTTGATATTTAAGTTTTGTGGCTATACTATAAAATACACACTATATTTCATACACGCCATAAAATTGTGTGTATTCTAAAGTTTATCCCAGCGCAATAGATTTCCAGTGTATGAGTATTACTGTAAATGTGTTAATAGAGCTGAACATGTATTGAATCTTAAAAGTGCATTGCCTGCTTAGTTTTCTCCATTTTTTTGAAAATGTTCTGAGGGCACAGCAGGCATGTCATATTTTAGGAGAGGAATAAATGATTCAGAATGCCATGAAGCCTGTAGTAATGATCATTAAGAGTCTCTTGGAAAGAGAGCATTCACATCCTGCTGGAAAACAGAGAGCCTCTTATGAGACCACAATGAGCTGCATTGGAGTCCCAACACCATCCTAAATCTGATTGAATCTTCTTGTTATACGTGGGATATTTCAGGAGTGTTTTTCACCCACCCTGTGACTTCACTTAGATAATCCAATCACAACCAACATGGAAGAAGACAATGTGCTTTAAGAGCAGAGCAACACACAGAATAACTTTCCTGCCACAAATACTCGTGTAGTGTGACCCACAAAAAAAAAACACGAAACAAAGAATAAACAAGATACCATGAAGCAGGTTTCAGTTCCAACCCAGGTAAGTTTAAACCATTTAAACTCCTTACATGTGTGTGTATGTATATATATATATATATATATATATATATATATATATATATATGTAAAGAGTTTAAATGGACAAAGGCAAATATTTCCTTATCCAAATCCTTAACCAATAACCAAGCAGGCCTCGATCATTGATCTACCACACAATAAATTGCTTTTTGGCAGGAAAGGTTAATATATTATGGAATTTCCTGTTGGCAGACTCAAATGGAATGACACTGGATCTAATTCTAACCGATGGATGCCAAATATTAAATCAAATTTTAACAGAACCATGTGTTTTACAGCTATAAATTAACAGCTGATATGCACTACCAGGTGCTGAAGGTGCTGCAGTATCGCTCTGACCACTAGATGGCCCTCCAGCACACTTGCGTTGCTCCTTCCATGCCTGCAAGTACTTTGACGGACAGAGCCAAGTCCCTCCCTGCCCGAAAGCTTCCACAGGCTCAGCTCTGCATGGGAAAGTTGTTGGTGTGAATCTGAAACGGGGGCAGTAAAAGGACGCACATATTTCCCCAGCCCCAGGGTCCTGCCTCTCCTGGCCGCCGCTTTGGAAAAGCGCATCTGAAGATGGCAGGGAGTAAAGCAGCGATAAAGAGCACACCTTGTGTTTCTCAGTGGAAAGGGAGAGTTGAGAGACAGGGATCTGGCTATGTAGCCACTGTGTGTGTGTGTGTATGTGTGCTTAAATCCACGTGAGGAATTGTTTGTTACTCTTGGCTGAATAAAACAGGGTGTGTGTGTGTTTGGAAAAGAGTCAATCAGAGGGAGTTGGTGTGAGTCTGACTGACTATATAGAATAAAAATAATAGGGAATGTGATAGTGAGTTTCTTACATGTGCATTCAGCTGTAAGTTATACAGTGAGTGCTCTGAAATTATCCTCCCAGGTATGATCAGTGCCAGTATGTATGTGTGTGAGTGTACAGGTGTTTCTTTCTTTAAAGTCAAAACTCTATACTCTTAAAAACAAAGGATCCAATAGGAGGGACTTGTAGCGATGCAAAATAAGAACCATTTATGCTCCCCAAAAGAACCTTTCAGTGAACCATTTAGTGTGAAGAATATTTCAATAATCTTAAGAACCAATTTGCACTAAAAAACAACATTTTGTGCAATGGAAAAGTTCTTATGGATGTTAAAGGGGACCTATTATGCCCCTTTTATAAGATGTAATATAAGTCTCTGGTGTCCCCAGAATGTGTCTGTGAAGTTTCATGTCAAAATACCACACAGACACTATTTGGGTGCGAGCAAAAACACGCCATTTTTGTCTGTCCCTTTAAAATGCAATTACCCGTTCCAGAAGAGGGCGGAGCTTTAACAGCTCAACAACAACAAAGCTGGAGAATCTCACGCAGCCAAAATGAGGATTGTCAGTAACGGTGTTCAGCCTTGCATTGTTCAAACCGGAGCGACACTGACGGAGAGACTCAGAAAGAAGTTACAACTTTAGAATGAAACTGGATGTTTCTGAATGGTAAGTGGGTTTATGTAGTTGCTGTAGAGTTAATTCAACTCATCGACTAACATTTTAATCTTTTGTGCAAATCCAGTTTATGTAAAGGGTTTATGTAAATTTTGGGGCCTACAATGGGAAGAAGCTCGATGTAGTCCCTACCAGCCGTTTGTTGTAGTGCTTTGCATTAAACTTTGAGCGTCATAACTTTGCAGATGTTGTTCATGCTCAAACAGCAACATTACACACTAAGTAAAGGAAAAAAGTGAAATCATAATCAACCACCCCCTTAAAAGTTCCTCATGGAACCATCAAAGTCAATAAGTGTAGAATGGGACTTGATTTCATTGGAAAAGGATGTTCTGGATCAGTGCAGCTCTTTGGAATTACATTCACTGATGAATCATTCACAAAGGCCACGTTGGAAGAGATGAGTGCATTTAAATGTGAGACTAAATCTCCTAAATGATCAGTGTATGTGTATGGAATACAAGAGTCACTCGTGATGTGATGACTGACATCACAATAAGCAACAGTTTGGTGTCTCACAGATGTAAATTAAAAAAATTTAAAAAAACATGAATGGCAACAGTTGAAGTTAGTCAGTCCATTGTATTAGAGTCCAGTAATTTGCAGTAAACCACCATCAATAGAGTTGAATGTTATGTTTATACTCATTAAACAACAGTATTTAGTCAGCATGCACTGTTTCGACCATAATGTCTAGGTTAACCTTGCTAATTATTCAGTTCAGCCTCAAGATGACAAGATGTCAGCCTCACACTATACACACTACATGGTAACATGACAATTCGGTCGGCACTATTTAAACTCATAGCACTTATTACGAAATAATAAACTTTAAAAGAATATACTTAATTGTGAAATGAATGTAACGTTTTCAGACATTTAATTGGATGTTAATTGCAATTAAATTAAAATAAATTATTATAGTTTAAATAGAGTTTATAGTATATAGAGTAAACTGTTTTTTATTTTCTCAAGTTGGACAAAAGATCATCTTTAAATGTAATTTCATAATTCTATTGTGTTTGAAATATGGTTGAAGTGTACTGCCAAATGTACTGACAAGCATTTATGGAAAACTAAAATATACTTGTTTCCACCACTAAAAAAAAAAATTAAAAAGGTAGTTGCGACTTTTTATCTCACAGACTTTTTTCTCAGAATTGTGAGTTTAAATCTCGCAATTCGGTCTTTATAACATGCAATTGCAAGTTATAAAGTCAATTGGGAGACATAACTCACAATTCTGAGAAAAAAGTCTGTCTTTTTTCCCTTCATAATTGGACACTGTCACATGTCTGCTGTGTTGTATTCTTTAGTTTGACCTAGTTTCTGTCTGTCAGTCTGTTAATCATGTAATTAGTTTCCACCTGTGTTCATTTATGTATTATCCTTTGTTTGATACATGTTTTTAGTCCCCGTGATCTCCTTCAGTCTTCGTCAGTTCTTGTTAATGTTACCTGTGTTTTAGTGAGTTTTTGCCTTTTTTATCATTAAAGATCATTATTCATATTCTCCTTCGTCGTCGTGCCTGTCACTACACTACATGGCGTAACAATAACACGCAATTGCAAGCTTTCACAATTGTGAGTTTATATCTCGCAATTCTGAGAAAAAAGTCAGAATAGTGAGATAAAAAGTCCCATTACATTTTTTTTATTTTATGGTGGAAACAACCTTCCATAAATAACACACTACAGTTATTTTTATACACTAACATGTGCTTTAGTATGTTAGTCAACACATCAAAATTGGTGTACTTCTTTAAAACACCACAAAAGATTATTAAAACATCATGATTTTAAATATTTACTTAAATAAAACTTTTAATTTTACATTATTACAAATAAAAAAAAAGTCTACTCTCTTTAAGGACACTTTAGTGGCCTATTATTTCATTACTGTTATATTATTAACAAGTATAGTGTTTTAAAATATACATTTAAGATTTGAAGTACACTAATACTTGCACGTTCGATACAATTATGCACATTATCTTTTCACAAGAATTGCTGTTTAAAGGAAATAAAACTTTATTTGACACACTCTATGTGTGTCAATTTGTAAAATGCAAACAAAGAAACAAGGAATTTTTTAAAATACCAAGTAAACTCTCAAATTACCTCAGAAAATGATTCAGGATTCAGGATCACATGATCCCCAATGGTAAAATTAATTCTTTGAACTGACCATCATTAGAAGGGGCCTTCATGAAAGTATTCAGTCGCTGACTTTCATTGGGAACGACCCTTCGAGCAGCATCTCCTTCCTACAGTGGCCTTCAATGGCGTGAGAATATCATTAGGAATTTGCTCTCTTAATATTCTCTCCTGTGTCTCTGGGACAGACAGAGGAGGAGCAGATGTTTGCCAACCGCTAAACACTCGCGGTCAATTTAATGCATCCAAACACACACACACGCCTGACTGACTGATCTCTGAGCTCCCATGTTCAGAGACTCACACCTGGGCCTTCTAATGAAAACGTTTACTGCCAACATCGAGATGGACGGCCCTGTTACGTTCTGAGCCTGAGGTTAATAAAACACAAGCAGAAGTAGTGATATGAGGGAGATCTATACAGTCTAAAGTATGTGTGAACTCACCCATGACACAACACGTCCATTGAAACACGGTAGTTTGGCGTTGTCATCAGAAATCTCTTCCTTCACCACCCTGTAGAGACAATGAAACGAGAGGTCTGCTAAATGTTTCACCAGAGTAAACATGATTTTCAATTTAAATATACTGTAATTAAAAGCACAGTTCTCATGGATACCAAAATCCTCTTTAATTTGATTCTGCTTAATCAGTTAAAACAATTATATGGTCTTGTGTGAGATCAACTGCAAAGCACGAAATACACAAAGAAAGTGAACTGAAGAAAATGTGAATGGTTCTGCCTCTCAGTTGCTATAGTGTTGTAGCTGCTTAAGAGGCATTTGCTATAGAGAGCAACACTTGGGTTCCAGAAGTAAAACCTTTCATTTTCTCCATAAGGAAATTAATTTTGAACGATAACTTGTAAACCTTTAAAGACAGCCCTACTGTGAGTTACGAGGTTGTTAAGAGATGGTATATCTGCTTCTGCTGAAGCCGTCAGCCTGCATTATTTCAGCTTATTTTTAAAATAATTGGTATTATCAGCAGAATTTGAGGTTAAAAATACATTACCCATGATGCTGTGCAGAAAATTACACCAGAGTTGAAAAAAGCAACAGGCTCACTGAAATATAAAGATCCAAAATAACTCTTTAGCTCCGCCCACTCCCATGAATTGAGCTCACTTGCTCAATCTCCCTACACTCTCAAAATACTAAAATGTTTAAATATATATGCATATTTTGCAATAAACTTAAATTATACTGTTTTTATACATTTAATCAACATATGTAAATGAGTAGTTTATGAGTCAATCGTTTTTAATTCGGTTATATGCTGTTTGCAATGTTTCATACGATTGTAGTTCTCTCCCTTATTAAAACGGTTCACATTTTTGAATTTTGTATGACTTTCTACAACTTATTTGCTTCAAATCAAAGTTTGTAGCCTGTGTACTGCAGAGCAAATGGTGGAGCTTTGACTCTGAATTGAACAAGCCCAAAGGTGAACAATTATTTTCAGGAAAACGCACGGCTAAAGTAGTTCCAGGCAGGTCTTTATAGTATTATAACCGCATTATAGTTCTATATCACTTCGCCAAATGATTTTAGTTACTTCAAAAGGTGCTTACAGACTACAACAGCAAAAGAACAAAAACTCAAAACAACACAGACAAAGCAAATAAATATAGTAAACAATAGGATAAAAACGACAAATTATTTCCATGTTTTTTGCCACATAATTACGTATTATGTACGGAAAGCACATACTTCTCCTACTCTCTCTCCCACGCACACACAGATACAGTACGGACACAAACTCACACAAAAATGTGTTGTCAGTGCTGTTCTGACAATTTTACCAGTAAAATAGTTTAGCAACTTAACAGCTACATAACATTTCTCACAAGAAATAACGGCGCTGTTCTTGAAGCAGACAAACTTACAGTTTCGCCATTAGTTGAGACGGACACTCTGGTAATTCACACTCACTAATCTATCTTTCTCTCCCATTCTCTATGTCCAACTCCATTAGGGCCGTTCACACAGAACATGTTTTTCCATTACACTGCGCTACTTTTCCATCATTTTTGTATGTAAATGCGCTTGATGGACGTGTTTGACCGTTGCACTCACGTCTTATTTATTTTGTAGCGCATCGAGCATGACACGGATTTCTAAAAACGTTCATATACGTCTCAAATTATAATCAGTTCAACTTTTAAAAAAAGCGTTTCGAGACCTTGTGTTTTTTCCCCACTTCTGTTCCATCGTCGCAAAGTCCGTGGTTAACACAAGCTCAAGATACTTTCACGTTTTATTCTACAACATAAAATACATCAGTATTAACCTATTAGTGACTTTTTAAGCTGTTACATATCTTGAAAATGACAGCTGCTAACAAGCAGCTAAATCTGACTTCAGAGGCTGTCAGCGACATTAAAAATCATCACGCCGTAAGTTCAGTTCGCTTTTATAGCCTAGTTATGCTCATAACTGCACTCTTACAAATTATTCTAAATTAAACTTTCATGGAAAATATTTTTAGATAAAGACTGAAAGAGTTGTCGGAACCTTAGTGATTGTACGACTGTGGTGTAGTTCTCTTATAGCCTCCCTTTAGCTTTCTGCTTCTGGCGACTGCATTTAGGCTTCAAAATTCATAAAAGTTGTGCTCATCTGTTACCTTGATGAACAAAACATGTAAGTATCATAAAATTTTGTTGATCACAAAAGCTTATTTTTTGCGATAATCCAAAATTCTATGGGAAAATCCTATTGGGTTTTTGTCGAGGGAACCAGCGTGATGCTAACTGCTAATTGGACTCCAAAATGACATCATAGTTCCACCACTCTAGAGACCTTATTCACATCAGAGCCATGTTTGATTTTTTGAAGGGAATGAACGTGAGGCTGTGAGGGAAAGACATGCATCTCTTCAGTGGCTTACTGTTTTTGGATTGTTCTGCTGACAAAACACTGCAAAAATATCTTTCCAAGAAGCTTCAATCGACAAAAAACTCCAGACAACTTGAGCTGTGGTAAATGATAAGTAATTAGGGAGCTTTATACAACTTTTTACAGCGGATGCCATTGAAAAACATGGTAAGTTTATCCCTCAAAGCCTCGCTTTTGTACCTGTCATGCTCTGAATAAAATGACGTTTTGGAATTAGCAACGGAGGCATGGTATAAGCTGCGCAAGAAATTAGTCCAACAAACAAGAGCGTTTTATGACCAAAAACCAGACAAATATCTTGAAATTCATCATCTGAACAATCTCTTGAGGTGTTGTAACTACAGTATAAGCAGAATAATAATTCATTGAATTATTAGAAAATCATGAATTATTAAAAAAATGCGTTACCACCTCAGGTGTGCATTATTTTCTAATAATTTAACGGACCGGAGTCAATTATTCCTGACTTATTGTGTTCTGGCTGGTTACCGAAGCATTTGCTGTTGTGTTCTGCTGCTTGGTATGGCATCACTAGGTGCTTGCATTGTGGTTGCTAAGGTTTACTCATTGGTTTATTATTATTATTAATGCATTTATTATTGTTTTCTGGTTCTGGTTGCTTACTAGCTCATGTCAAAAGAGGCCATAGTAATAGAAAACAAGTAAAGCCACAATGATCAGCTCCATTTCTAAAAGCCCCCTCACACGCACACAGGTTAATTTAGTCTCCCATAAAATAAAATTCATGGCATGCACCTCCTAGTCCCTCCCCCTTCCCAGCTGCTCCTTAAAAAGGTGCTGACCCCACTGACTCCTGTCACCATGGAAACCTTTGTCAAAGTGAAAGACAGCTGGCTAGTAAAGCATGTGAGGTTTGCAGAACCAGACCATGTCATCTATTAATAATAAAAACCTATTGCGTGATCATGATTGCATTCATGCAATATAAATCATAACCAGGCGGCTATCTTTAATCACACGCACCTCATACCAAACACCAAAGCGGTGGTGACAAAACAGAGTCTGTGCTATAGATCAACAACAATAAGCTTCCCTGACTGACAAAAAAAAATACATGTGTGAAAGCTTTCCTTTGGTCTACTCTCAGCAATGGATAGCATTTCCATGAACCTTACACAGACCGTCTGATGCATGTTGCACACAAAAATGGCAGTATTTGAGAACGGCAAGCTTCAATCTGATCTGATTGCTTTACTGCTTCCTCCCCTCGTCTCAGAAGATCAAACTAAATTCGTATCAAATGAATTCAAATGAAAAAACAATCTGATGTTTTATCTTTTTTACATTCACATTCAGGGCTTTATTTGTGTCATACATCATCTCTCTCTTTCTCTCTTCCTGCCAGATGAAGCTGATCTAATGAAACCCTTCAACAGTGACTGGATCTGCTGAATTCACATCTGTTCGAGTGATGAGTCAGAGCCTCTCAGGCCCAAGATCTCATTCCGTGTCCCAGTATGCTTGTGCCTATGTATTTGCTTCTGATTTTTATTCTGCGATACATATAGACAGGGCTTGAGATTTTAACACAAGTCAACTCGCCAAATGTGAATGGATTGGAGTGTAACGCAGTCACTCCTACACGCCACTTTGCCAGGTTGAAGATTATATATGATATACATTTTTTAATTGTAGTCTTTTAAAAAGGCATCTGAAATAATAAACTAAGTAGAGCTGCAACTAACGATTATTTTTCTGTCGACTAATCTAACGATTATTTTTTTCGATTAGTCGACTAATCTAACGATTATTTTTGTTAAGGTTTTTTTATTAATCTAGTGATCTTTTTTTACGTAAGAAGTTAGAAATAATTTAGCAGTTCATTGAGGTGTAGAAACACTGGGACACGCCATTATGTAACAATACGATTTGATTTTTATTAAAAATAAGTCATTATGTGTGTTCGTCCAGACATTTGAACTTTAAAATGAAGAGTGTCAAAGACTTTCTATACAGTCTTAAAAGGAACTTTGATAGTGTTCAAGCCATTGAACAAACGTCTCCTGAACCATGTATTTTTCCTCTTGCGCTGTCTGTAATGCAGGGAGTCTTAGCGAGCGCGCAGGGCGGGTATCAGGAGCGCGAGCAACTCAAACCTTGCACGTGCGAAAGAGAACGTCCGCGCACATCCAAATAAACTTCTTTGAAATGCAAAACTGATTTTCGTTCGCTCAAAATATTTTCTTATTTGCGAGACGAAGATTTTCTCCTCAACTCAGTTCACGCGCACGCGAAATGCCATTTTGCACGCTCAAAATATGATCTTGCGCACACAAAAATTTGGCAGAGATCCAATTCCATAGGTGGTACACCATTTCGGTTCTGCAAAAGGAACAAAGGACCATTTTATTTGACCTCTGTTTAAAGTATTCCCATACTTTTGATAATCGTGGTCTAGGTTTTTGTGATAGAATGGAACTTTCTCCGTTCCCAGGAGCAGAAGATGAATTACGCGAGATGAATGTAAACAGTGTGACGCGTCGTTGCAGCACTAAAACTAAGTGCAATGTCCAAATGCCAGTCTTGGTTAACGTCAATGTTAATGTCAAGCCCTGCATATAGGTGATGCTGTTGAGTTTTTGGAAATGATCAATTCTGATTGCTGCATGTATCATTACAAATTCTTCTAAAGCCAAAATTATGATGCCCAAAATACTGTCTGGATACGTAGCATGCAAGCTTTTGAAACGCAGGCGATGCGAGGTCTCTAGTTGCCTGTGTGTCTTTGCGTGAGTAACAGATTATATCCCAAAGGCCTCTAGACTCTAGCATGAGCTCAATGATTGACAGCTCTCAGTGAATTCCAATCTGAGCACTTTGTTGCTTTTAGTGAGTGGATTTTGTATTGTTCCACAGTACAGACTCTAATCCTACTTGGGCTATGCAATAAAAACTCAGCAGGGATGGTGACATAAGAGGCTCAGAGAGCAGCTCTCCTCCTCTTTTTCTCATTCTGTTCTTCTTCTCTGCTCTCCTCATTCCTGTGGCAGCATGAGGTCCCATTTCTCATAAAGCAGTTTCATCAGAAATCTCAGCTTGCAGTAGAACAAAAATACTGCTCAGATAGGAGTTATTTTTTCACTTGAATAAATAGTTCAACCAAAAAACTCCTTTCGAGGAGCACAAGGCGAAATTATAAAATGTTGACTAAAGCATATAGTCATCAGGTCAAAATTATGACAAAAGACAATGAAACAGAAGTAGCAATGGATCTTTTTTTCTATATTGTGACATACATTCGAGTGTAACGGATTATCAGAAAAGAACAATTGTATGGCATGCACTTGGTTTTATGCATTGGTTTTTCATTGGATGTTGAGATGTGGCACTCAAAAGTGGAGTCAGATGAACGTGAGCTTGCAGGGACGGGTTTAAGTGACTAAATGATAAACTAATTATGCATTTTGATTAAAGGATTAGTTCACTTCAGAATGAAAATTTCAACATAATTTGTTCACCCACATGTCATCCAAGATGTTTAAGTCTTTCTTTCTTCAGTTGAAAAGAAATTATCGTTTTTGAGGAAAACATTCCAGGATTTTTCTCCATATAGTGGACTTCACTGGGGTTCAACGAGTTGAAGGTCTTGCACTGCTCTGCAATGCTCCATGCACCACACAATCACGTTGGAAAGGTAGGCAAAGTACCTATCCAGTGTCTACAAAGTGACCGTGCAAAGACTAAATCAAACACCCTTTACAAAAACAAACAACGATGTCAGACGATTTTGAAGATGGAGGAGAAAATGAGATACTTCCGCCTACATCACGTGTGACCTTTCCAACGTGATTACGTAATGCATGGCTCATCAAAGAGCTTTGCAAGACGAGCATTTGTGGTTAAAAAGTGTATACATTTTATTATTTTTTAGAAAATGACTGATCGGTTCACTAGATCAGACTCTTATTCCTCGTATGGGATCATGTAGAGCTCGTTGAAGCTGCACTGAAACTGACATTTGGACCTTCAACCTGTTGAACCCCAGTGAAGTCCACTATATGGAGAAAAATCTTGGACTGTTTTCCTCAAAAATTTCCTTAATTTCTTTTCAACTGCAGTAAATTAACTTGAAAGTAAATTATCAGGAAATTTTAGTTCTGAAGTGAACTAATTCTTTAAACATTATGAGTTTAATACTTTTTAACAAACAAAACATAAATGGATGAATTGTCTAACATGCATTTAATAATAATAATAATAAACTTTATAGCGCCTTTAAAAGTTGCATCTCAAAGAACATACAAATAAAATACATTGAAATAAAAAATACAAAAACATACATCAAAACAAATTTAAGCAACAAAGGTGTATCAACAAAAAAAAATCACAGATTATTCACTTGTACGCTAGCCAGAAAAAATAAGTTTTAAGTGAAGATTTAAAAACACTAAGAGAATCCGCATCTAGACAATAGATAGGGTGAATTTGAATTTTACGCCAACTTTAAGTTCCTTTAAAAACAATTAACATCAAATGAGCTGTGTGCTTTCATTTGGAAAAAAAAAAACAGCATGAACATTATTTAAAATATCTCCTTATTGTTAAGGGAACAACTAAATTTTCAGTGAACTAAAAACCCTTTAAATGAATGAAATAGTCTATGTTCAGTGAGAGTGCAAGGTTCTTTAGATAGATTCAATGAACTCTTCATCTGCCTTCCTTCCCCACATATGACATTCAAACTGTCTCTTGTGACAACGGGTCTGGTTTGACTGACAGGAAATCTTGTGATAATTGTTGAGGGGGTTTCCAGCTGTTTCAGCCAAAGATCTCCTTCATTCATTACAAGCATAATAACGTCATCATTCCAACATTTGAGTCTGATATATTTCTCCATCTCTTTTAGCAATAAAAGTACACCAATACTTGCACACAGACACACACACACACACACACACACACACGCAGCCTTCATCAGGCTAGCCCAGTGGAATTGGGGCAGTGTGTGCAGATGGCTCATGTGTGTAGACAGGCCCATTGATTTGTAAGCAGAGCTGATCTCTAATGAAGAGGCCTTCCTTCTTCATAGCCCCAGTTGATTAGATTTTGTCCAGAAAACAAGCCTGAACTCCCACAGCAGAAGATGTGGAGGAGGAGAAAGAAAGAGAGAATATAAGAGAAAAGGACAGTAGATGAGAGTGAAAAGAAAGGGCTGTAAGCACTCCAAAAGTGCTCATCCATCATTCGTGTTTCTATCCTCTGCCTTAGAAATGCAGTCAATCAGTCCAAATCCTGAAACCACCAGACAATGAGCCAGTGATGCAACGAAATCCACAGACACCCAAAATACACACAATGCTAAAAACATGGAAATCACACACGTACAATATGCTAATACTGTCCAACTCAATTGAATAACTGTACTCACAAGCGCACTAGGGAGAGGACAAGACAGGAAAATAAAGCAGGGAAAGTAGGTCAGTCTTCTTTAAAGAAACATCACTTCCATCAGAGAGAACAAGTCGGCCTGTGAGTGAAAAGCTCTCGGCTGCTTACGTTTGCCAGTCTGACCACTCACACTTTTTATTCACGAAATAAATGGGAAATCTCAACTTCTGTATCAAAGGTGGTTAAATACTCTGTGTAAGTTACAAACCACGTTCTTGATCCTGCACGCACTATCTCACAATCTGTCCACTACAAATCTCCAAAACAAACAGTTGATAAGTGGAAGCAGCATGCTGAGAGCGAGTCTACTGTATGTGCGCAAGTTTCCCAGCTGTGCGGCTATATGAGAATCAGCAGAAACAAATTCAGTAACGTGACCTGGGAAATTATCTCTGTAATTGAAATCTAACAGTGACAACACAATCAGCTTTATCATTTTACAATTTATGGGTCATTTCCCTCTCAGTGCACCAAGAAAACATTTCAGTATTTGCTTCCATGATAATGAACAAGGGTAATGACTCCTTGCACTTATAATTTTCTTTTTAAATGTCTGTGAATTTGAATGCGGTTATTTGATGTAATAGTCACGGTTATTTCAGATTACAACAATAATAGTGCCGTTTAAATTTCACTGATCAAATAAGTGAAATTTAAGCACTTCATATGAAATTAACATATTATATTACATCATATAAATATTAATTTATTATTATAAACAAGTACAAAAAAAACAATGAAATCATTAAATCGCAATTATTTGCATAACAATTTCTTGTCAGCACAAAATTTATGACAGGCCTTGTGAATATATGGTTATTCAGTTTTCTACAGTTTTATCGGTTTATTTTCGAAAATTATTGTCATGCTATTGTTCTTTTAACTCTAAATTTTGAAAATCAAAAATATGTTTTTCACCGAGTTCAGCTCAGGAACTGCATGTGAGAATATACAATACTACTGTAATTTCATTTATAGTTTCAAATAAAAATGAAATCGTGAATGACTTTCCTTAAGGGCAAAACACACTTTTGTCACAATTGATGCCATGCAATAAATTTAAAACCCTCTGAATCTCCATTTATTACTGTTTCACCACAGCAGCTTTAGTGTAGCAGAATCCTCCATCTGTCTGTGAAATCGGTGTGTGTGTGTATTTGTACTAAAATGATGATCATGATGCTAATGGCCTTACTGGCCCTGCAGCTGTTATGAGAGAGACCCGAGAGAGAGGCAAGACACAAACACCAAACACACACACACACACACACACAATGCACAAGCACTATCATCACTAAATCTATTCCTACAGTCTATTCCTCAGTCTATCTGAGTGAAAAATTAGTGACCCTTTTAATCAAATCTGACAAATCTATTTTTTTACCAATAGCACCTTCTTAAAGAACATTCTTACTTTAATAATTCTTCTAATTCTTATTCATTAGAGTAAGTACATGAAACAGTAGCGTCTGATCACTTCCCTGAAACTGATGACACATCAGTGATGTCAGCTTCATCACGCACCCTCGCTCCATCATTATAACGCCTCGTCCTGCCACTGGATGAAGTCAGCGTGTAGATCCAATATAATGTTAAAGGGTTCGTTCACCCAAAAATGAAAATTCTGTTATTAATTCCTCACCTTCATGTCTTTCCAAACCCTTTCGACCTTAGTTCATCTTCGAAACACAAATTAAGATATTTTTGATCTTTCCAAACCTGTATGAGTTTCTTTCTTCTGTTGAACACAAAAGAAGACATTTTGAAGAATGTTGGGAACCAGACAGTTGAAAGTGAAAGTCGTGAAAGTCGTGACGTATTGTCAGGTATGGTGACCCATACTTGAAATTTGTGCTCTGCATTTATCCCATCCAAGTGCACACACACAGCAGTGAGTAGTGAACACACACACACACACACACACACACACACACAGTGAACACACACCCGGAGCAGTGGCCACTGACTTACACAGTAGGAAAAATATATCTTCTTTTTAGTTCAACAGAAGAAAGAAACTCATACCGGTTTGGAACAAATTGAGGGTGAGTGAGACAGAATTTTCATTTTGGGTGAACTAACGCTTTAACAGTTCAGATTGCTCAGCTTATTTGTTATAAATATTTTTTTTTTTTTAAAAAACGTATCAGTATTGCAAGACATTTAATAGTATTTCTTCTCACAAAAAAGCCGGTGACGCTAGGTCCGTTAATAACCAATGTTTGTGCATTTGGCCTCATTTATCATGACTTCTGCTTTAGTGATATTTACAAACACTAAGCTGCGGGATAATCACATCATGATGTCCTGCAATCTGTGAATTATCATAATGTGTCAAATCCTGTCATTTAAACGGTCTTCTCACATTCATATGAGACACAAAGGGATTCGTCAGCTGTTTTTTTTTTTTTTTTAAATAAAACCAGTCGTACCTGCCAATCAGTTGGGTAAAACCGAATCATATGAGCTGTAATGTACAAGCTTTAACCACAACTCGTCGCTAATCTTCTTTCATTTAGTTTGCCTGTTGTTCCAGGTCACCAAGATGAATTCAGATAATGTTCTGATTTGGAATCACATGGGCAGGAATCAACCGGGCCTGTTTTGCATCATGGCATGGCAGTGTAGAGTCTGGAAGTGATTATGCCAGGGGGTATGGAACAATGGCTGGCTGTTCACCTTGATGAGCTGGTTTGGGCAGTACATTGATACAAACAAGCAACGTGGACAGAGAAAATGTGTTAGAACGGTCCTGTTTTGCAGGTGGTGGACGGGTCCGTGTGCGCGCGGAGATTTTTGTGTAGCTTGGCATCTAAAGGAGAACCTTCTGGCATGCCAAGAAAAGCAAACAAAAAGCAGATCGCATGGACTTGAATTTCGCAACATGACACTGTTCTTTGTGGCTTAACAGTGACTGTGGAAATCTGTTCAGAGGATCAGTTAGCATGATTCCCAAGTGTTTCCTTGTTTCCAAGTCAGCATTCCAGACCTCAGCCACATGCGTCGGGAGGTGCGCACCAGCACTAAAACGACTTTACCTCTCATAAACACTGGAGAGACTGCTGCACCACTGGGGGTGGTGATAGAACAGTCTTTTTTTTTTAAGCTCCTCCATCTAAATGCGCAGCCTGCTGCTTTATAAACAAAGCAGCATTGAAACAACGCCATGTAAATAGTGACAGATAGAATCCCACACTTTTTGACCATTGAATTTCCATGGCTTTTCCAGTCATCAGTTTTAGCTTATAAGGATTTTTAAAGGGGACATATCACGAAAATTTTACTTTTTCCTTGTTTAAGTGCTATAATCGGGTCCCCGGTTCATCTCCCAAACCAGAAAACGTGAAAAAGGACAACCCAGTAACTTTGTTTTGGTATTCCTTTCTGTGCAAGGATGTGAAAAAACGACCCACTCAAATCTCGCTCCTCCTTGTGACGTAGGAAAGGTTCTTATTATAATATTACCGCCCCTTAATCTGCATGTTTCCACCCATAGCACCACCATTTTGTTTTCGCAAGGGACAACGGTGCACCAGTTCTAATGCCATGGCAAAAGTTCGAACGAATCATGCTAACTGTTCTGTCGTTGGACACGAGTCGATGAGTTGAATCAACTCCACAGCAACTTCATAAATTGATCCACTAACCGTTCGGAAACGTCTAAAAGTTGTAACTGAGTCTCTCCATCAGTGTCGACTCCGGTTTGAACAATGTAAGGCTGAACACAGTTACTGACAATCCTCATTTAGGCTGTGAGATTCTCCAGCTTTGTTGTTGTTAGGCTGTTAAAGCTCCGCCCTCTTCTGGAAAGCGGCCGGGAGCAGCAGCTCATTTGCATTTAAAGGGACACGCACAAAAACTGTGTTTTTGCTCACCCAAATAGGGGCAAATTTGACAAGCTATAATAAAAGATCTGTGGGGGATTAGCTGGAAATTCATTATGAGGACAGCAGAGACTTAATTTACATCTAAATAATTTAGAGATTGCAATGACATATTTTTTGAGCTGCAAATAACTTGGTACATACAGTCACAATGGAAATGTTTATGACTTTCCCATAACTTTTTGGGGATTTTTGTCAATTTTAATGACAATTTAATTAAAATTCCCTAATATTTCCATGACTGTGGGAACCCCGAATGGGTAACAGGTCCTGAGTCAGGCCAGATATACAGTAATGAATTGGTTTTATTGTTTGAAGTAGAGCTGATTAAAAGTGTGTAAATCATGTGCGAATCAGAAAGTGTGTCAGCAGTTGAAGATGATGATGATGAGAGACTGAATGTAAGATTATTAAAACACGAGGTCCGTGCTTATTAGCCAGAGTTGCGGTTTATCTCTTGCGATCTCAAAATGTGAATGTCAGGTTTTTCACAGCTTTGACCAATTAATGTCTTTTCTGATTATCGGATAAAGAATTTTTTTTAATCCATTCTCTGTTTTTATATAAAAGTTACACTCACAAAAATTTATAGGTTATGAAATATTTTAAGAATTGTTTTTATTATTCACTATAGAACTGTCCATGAAAAGCACAATTAAAATACTTCCAATTTTTCCATGGCAGTGGGAGCCTGGATTCACTGGCTAAAATGACTTCTTCAATCACACAATTACATGAATAATCACACTGTAAGCAATTATGAGCATTATATACTGTATAATTACATCTTGTTATTAATATGTCCTGCGTGTGTTATTGTAAGTCATTATTTTAACATGAAACATGGACAGTTTATGGGATCACACCTGAACTGTCACTGAACTAAATCAGGTCTCTTCCTTTACATAATCTAAAACCATCGCAGACTTTGAACAGCAAAGCAAATAAAGCCTTCTCTCATTCACACTGACCCCAGATCTGTATATAAAGACCACCGTTTACACAATAGGCGTATTTGTGCTGGAAACTACGGTTTATTACCTGTCCGTCCAGTGACCTGGAAACAATACGAACAGACACATTAAATCAGAGCCGGGCTTGTGTGAGGTTTGCGAATAACGACACCAAAATAAAGCCGTTAAAAGTGGTCAGTCTGAGGTAACGACACACAACAAACGGTATTATTGTCTTTTAACATGGATATTGTGCCTTACCCGAAATCATCGTCCATTGATTTGAAGAAGAATTTGTAGTTGGGTTTATTGAGGACATTTTTGAAGTCGGCGAGAGTGACGCTTTCAGCGGGAATGGGTAGTTTGATGAGGTAGGGAGTCTCCTGCTCGTCGAGGTGATAGATGATTTTGGTCTCCGCCATGGCGGGCCGTTGCTGAGGGACAGGCCGCGCGCATCAGCCCCACAGCGGCGCGCGCTTCCCGCTTCCACCGCTGAACGCTCGAGCGCGCCTCTGTCCACTCTCAACCTCCGCGCGCTCTCTTCAGTCAGCGACGATAAAACCCAACAGCGGAGTATCCTTACGCCACACAAATCTGTCTAAAAGCAGAATATATACCTATAATAGATGGCGTTTCCTTTCAAAACGAAGCGAAAGAATTGTGCAGGTCGGTCTTCTCTGGGCTCCCTCTGAATACTGTTGCGTTTTCCTCTTCTCTGTCCTTTGGAAACAACTGTCGGCCGATGTGAGATAGCCCCTCCTATCGATACACCACTGCGCTCCCTCTACAGGACGAGTTATACAAATATTATACTGTTCTTTGGCTGCTGGCCTATAAATGTATTTGATCTTCGGCTGTGGGAAAGACGCATCTTAATTACGCAAGAAGTGTTGTTGCTGGTGTATATTACTCACTTAATAGAGCAGCTTGCCTTTTTTGACTGCGTGCAAACTAAATAGGTTGGCAAATTATTTTAAATTATGTTTTTGGGATGTGAGTTTGTAATCCAGCAAATCTGGGGGTCTTGCTGTAATTTGCCTGAACAGAATGGTCAAATGTCATTAGTGCGCCGATGTCGCCCTCTAGAGGAGGAAACGGTTCACGTACAGCGGTTGACCTCTGGAGGCGCACAAGAAAATATTTATCCAAATATAAATGAGGTCTATGGGTAAATCTAATGAAATATGTCAAATAATTCCTTTTTTTTCAATTTTAGGATCATTAAGATTTTTTGTACTGTCACATTTTCATGACAATTAACCCTCCCTGAAATACTGAGTATTTATAAGCCGATATTGAAAAGTATTTATACTGTATAGCATATTTTACTGCAGTTAATTAATTAATGCTGTTTCAAAAACAACAACAAAAACATTTCATTATAGTAAGAGACGGACAGGGTGAAGTGATTAATTGTCTTGAAAATATCACTCTTAATGGCTTCAGTGAAAAAAATTCCATGTGCTAAATAAAATATCTCATATAGTCTATTAAACACGTACTTTTTATTCTCGCGATTCCGAACGCTTCTGACGTCATGTAGCTCCGCCCATTTTCATGACCCGCCCCCTTTAGTTACCGTTGCTATATGCGCTCTCACGCCACACATCATGTTCTCACGAGGTGAAAAACACATCAGCAAAGAGGACACTGACAACACGTCGACAGACAAGACAGAGCAGGTTACTTTTGATATGAAACAGTTTCATATTTAAAATACTGTAATTTTTTTAAAGAAGTTTAAACAATAAATAGCGTATAGTGTCTCTTTAATGTGTCGTGACAGATCGCTGTAGCTCCTCGTGAAGCGATCATCTCTTCATACTAGTTCATTTATAGCATCAAATAAACATGAATGAACATCAGAAGGAATGTTGTTTCAATTTTTCAAGTTCACCAACGTTAATCTACTAACTGACTGCTTTGTCGAACAAAATGGCGGATTCGGGGTTATGATTGGTCAGATCGCCTGTCAATCAAACTGCCGGCAAAGGGTCGGCTGCATTCCGAGTCACTTGAAATGGACAGCTGGCTGAAAACCTGAAGAGACTTTGAGGCATGAGCAAACATTGACAAAGACTAGAGAAGAAAGATTTAAGAGTAAAACCGTCCTCCGTTACTCCCCGTTTTCCTGAACAAAAATACAGGCCCATCCATCTCACTGACAAAAGGTAAGCAATTGTTTTATTGCATAACCGAAACGTGTATAAATATTTTCTGATACTCAAAGTTAAAGTTGACTATTATAGTCTATCCCTCTGGCAAATTTACCACACGTTTTACATAGTAACCATAGATGTAATTCCATATTAACCACACATGAAACAATGATTTACTTCTCACGACCATGGTAATATCAATATGTTACCTTCTTTTTTTTCCCTAAAAACAATAGAATTTGTAATGGTAAAGTAATAAATGCTGTAATGAAGCAGATTCATTCTCCAAAAGATTTAGCATCTACAATAATTCTTTCTAAATTTCATAGTTACTGAAGTTATAAGAGCGAAACAAAAAAACATTTCTAACAATTGCCTGAAGGGGTCACATGGCTGGAACGGCATATCAGAGCCCAGGCTGACAGGATCAGTAACACATTTACTCAGTAAGGTAGACAGACAGTGTTAGATGAGGGTGGAAAACAAACCCTTTTATTATTGGCTGTGCAGTTTAAGCCTCCAATCAACAAAAGCTATGAATCTATAAGTTAAGAGAAACTATTTCACTTGCTCACGAGTGTCTGTCATATAAGCTCTTATGCAAGAAGGTGGAGTCCCAAGGTAGGATTCCTCAGACGCGACAAACAAAGTGCTCTCTGATGTCTTTTATTACCTGTGAAACTGAACCTCTCTTGCACTGTACTTGTCATTAAGGCCACTGATGATCAGCTTGGACCCATCCACCTGTAACTCAAATCATAATCCGTTCCGTTCTCATCCAATGTTACTAATTTAAGGGAAATATGCCGGTTATAAAATAAAAAAGGAAACATTTTCTTCCAACAAAAAAAAGCATCTCAATTCCTGAAAATAACATCTTAAATGTTGCAAGTAGGACAACGGTCACCAATGTCACCCTAGTATGGCTCAAATAACAAATACAGGCTGTTCATTTGGACAGCAGTGTTGAAAACACCCACAGTGTTGAAAGGTCTGAAAGGCACTAACATGGCTCCACTTTTTCTGTCTTGATATACCTGAGACTCAATGCTGAGTGGTTAGCACCAGGAAAGAGAAGCTCGAGAAAGACACATTTCCAGTTACTGAAAATCAAACAAAAGAGAAAACAATCCGTTTACCACAGAAAGGCTGAGAGCGCGTGGAATCTCGACGGTCTTCATTAGGCCATGATCAGATTTGAACAGTGAGAACAGACTGTGTGCATTCACACCAGTTCTCAAACGCTGTCCAGGAAGGGGATTCGCCAGAGATTGGTCCTCCACAGAACACATCTGTGCAGCGAGCAAAGGGAAAGTCTCTGAAATCTTGTCTAGTCCTCCAATTGATTTGTCAGTTGTAGTGGAGAACAGATGCAGATGAGATGTGCATAGGCCAGAGGATCATATGCAAAACACCCAAAAAAAAAAAAAAGGGACATCCACAAACACTCAAAAAGGTAATGGCTAACAGATGGCAACCAGTATCCTTGATACTGACATAGCCCTATCCACACACACACACACACACACACACACACACACTCGGGTCATGGCATAATAACCATCGCAAACATCCGTCCTCTATTTTTGTTCCACAGTCCTGAGCAGCTTCATGTTTAGCTTATGAAAATCAGTGTCTGCCTTTTTAAATAGACATCCCAGTGTTGGTGAGAGTGTACACCTATCAGCTCTGCCCTCCCACAATGCATTGCTACGGTCCAGTCTGAGCCGAGCAGTTCCAGCCCTGTCCTGTTCCCGTCCTTCTGGCCTTTTACCTCAACCCTTCTCCAGAAAAGTTTCGATCTCACGCAGACACATTGACATCTCGCAGAGCGATGGTCCCGTTAGCAGGGGGGTCTGTGGGTGAGGAAGGGGCAGAGGGTGGTAAAGCGAGTAGAGATGGAGCTGTGCTGGTGTTGAGGGCGCTGCTTTGGAACAGTATCTGCTGAAGTGTCCTACGTAGATTAGGGTGCAAACGGGCCTGAGTTTGATAAAATACCTCCACAGCAAAACACTTCATCACTCCTCCGCACAGATCCTCATAAAGAGGCACGGTGTACATCCTTGAGGTCTAGAAGGAAAAAAAGCAAGAGGAAAGTTAATAGACAACCCAGTGCAAAAACAGATAAGATAAAAATTTATTTTCCATACAGTGCCCCACTCCTAATTTAAAACAGCACACCAGTAAGTTGAAGTCAAAACGCTTCAGTGAAAGTAGCAAAAAACAAAAATATCCACCTGCATATACTACTCACACTTTAACAGAACTCTGACAAGTATCCTTTAAATATGGGCCTGTTTACACCTGGTCACTTCATGTGTTTTGACCTGATTTGTTAAAACGGTTCTATTTACACTTGGCCACATAAATGTGCCTCCGCAAAATCTTCAATTCCCTCGCTATATGTAAATTTAAGAGTTCACGTCAACGAAAGCAACAGATACGAACTGGATTTTATTTATAATCAGCTAATTTCAAGATCAAACACCGCAGTAGGAGAAAGAGTGACCACAGCACTGGTATGATCATTTGATCTCACGACTTTTGAGAGGATGATTGCGTTTTGAGCGTCTGCGACTTACTTTCACGTTCGTTTGTGGTAGTTTGCACATTGGGTTGCTAAAGAGATGCACAGTTGCTCATCTGTGGCGATGCGTGTTGCAGTTGGGCCGTCATATCTGGCTATAACATGTTATATAGCCTATAAAGCTCTCACACATTTATTTTTTAACATTTTGGAAGGAATAAAATTTGTGGTTTCAATATCCAGATCCGTTTAGACTTGTCCAGTTTCGTCTGGAATGCGTTCCACTCCTGAAGTGGATTGAGCAATCGGATTTAAATCCGTCTCGAAAGCATTTTGGAGGGTATTTACACCTGGTCTTTTTACAAACGGATAGCTATCTGATCAGAGAAAACGCATGAAGTGACCAAACACTAGTTTGTGAGAAAGAGCAATTCTTGAAAAATTCTTATGTTCTTAAATATTTTCCTAAAAAAAAATCTACATTTTTACTTCAGAAAAGGAAAAGCGTCGCTGTCATCTGATTGAAAGGCGAGTACAGTTGAAGACTAGCTGAATGAGAAACGCCTCAAAGCTCATCTTTTTGCACTGCCTGCAGATTACCGTAAATATCATAAGAGCGCAGACTTTTTTCGTCGCAACTGGCTTGATGGAAGTTAATCACTTAGCGTTTATGTTTTTAATGTTCCGTGTCAAGTTAAAATCGGTATCTCTTCCGCAGTCATGGTATAGTAGTAATATGTATTATTTTTAGCTAGCGTTATGCTGTAATGCTTAGTATTTGAAACAACCCAATAAATTAATTAAGCATCTTACATTTGGGTATTTAAGAAAGGTTATTTATGATGATTTTTAAGAACATTTTTGGAAATATGAATACTTTGAGTATCTTAAGAACATTAAAGTTTTGGGGAGTACAAAATATTGTGTAATATAAGCTGCGTTACAGTGAATTCACAACAAAAAAGGAGTTTTGTAGGTATGCAAAGAGTAGTGCCTATAACAGTTTTTTTTCTTTTATAAAATACTTTTATAAAATAGTAAACTGATGTGATGTAACATCAGAATTCAACAAGAGGAATTCATAAACTTATTACAATCTTGAAGTTGAACTCTAACCATGCTTGACACAATACACTATAGAAAGTGGTAATCAATACAGTATGCTTTTTATGAAGCAAACGAAAAAACCAGTCAAACTGGCTGTGATTGAGCACATCTCTTTACAGATCTGAAAAGACATGACGTCATAATCAGTCAATAGTCAAAGTCTAGCTGAGAGCATTTATTAGAAACACTGGAATGTGGATGCCCTTTATGGAAAACCCAGTTTCTACTGAGTGGAGGTGTGAGGGAGAAATCGAGTACCAGTCCCTAGTTTCACAGTGTTTGTGCCCTCCAAACATTGGCAAAGCAATATACTGACTTGCTTTAACTAGGCTCACTATCATCAGGCCACACTAAAGAATCTTAAAATCAATATGGACATGCAAACCGATAATGTATTATCAGTTACAGTTCAAGAGCCACTTCATTCACAAAACTCACATGTTTATGCAAGAAGCTGCGGACTCGAGGCAGATCAGGATAAAAGCTGTTCCGCACTATAATCTGCAGCCATCGAATCTGGACTTCAGCGTTCATACCATCCAACAACGCAGAGTAGCAGCTTGACAAAAGACTCATCACCTCTGAAAACCAATCACATTGCAAGAGAAGCGTCTAACATCCAAGTGCATACTATGAAATGAACGTCTACAAATTGTGGGATGGATTCTTAATACCTTGAGGCAGAGGTGAACGGTCTAGAAGTCGGTCCAGAAAGAGGACGGTCTGAAAGGTGCTCCAGGAGGAGAGGTCAAATGTAGCAATCACTTGGGGGTCGGGGGTGTCTGTGCCCCAAAGGTCACACAGGTGCTGAACGGGGCCGGTTAGAGCTCTACCCGCCGAGAGATCTGGTTCACATAACGGAGGACCACAGCCATTTAGCCAACGCTCAAATTCCAGTCCTGAGCAAGAAGGGAAGCAAAGGGGAAGGAAGAAGGAGGGGAAGAAGTGTCACATTTCTGTTTATTTAGCCTCCATCTCTCGCACTGCTAATGTTTCTTTGACCCCTCACTGGGTGTTATGACTGGCTCATCAGGGAAATTCCTAACCGAGGACAAATGGAGCGCAGTGAGATAGTAACTATAAGCGTCTCTGTGTGTTAATCATCATCTCTTGACAGTTGTCGCAACTCACCCTCTCGTTGAGCAACGCAGCTCTCCTTCAGCTCAGGGAAGAAGCCAAGGAAGAAGTCCAACAGATCCTGAGCAATTACGCTGGTGAATCTGAACTTCTCAATGTAGGCCTACACCGTGCATGGTGAAAAGATTCAGAACATTCATGTGTGCATGTGGACTATGCCATTTATGTGAATGTTTGTCATATTTCTTACCCTAAGAAAGCTATCAAATCTCTTGAAGTCGCCACACAGCTGTGAGAGGTAAGAAACAAAGCAGAAGCCTTTCTCATAGGTGAACAGATTCATTAGACTGCTGGGATTTACACCTTTGGAGAAAGAGAAAAGTAAAATGGATAACTTGGTACATTGACCCAAGGATCACAGGTCTGGCACTTCACAAGTACATTAGAAATTCTCGGGCACGTTTTCCAGACAGGCTAAACTTTGCAAATGAGTATTTTCCGTGCTTCTGTCTTTCTGAAATCTGAGTAACAAGGAATTTTAGATGCATTTACCATACAGCTATTTCAGGTGTGTGGAAAAAACACCACATGCCAAACCCAAGGTTTCTTTCAGACTCATACAAGAGCTGGTTTATATTGTTAAAAAATGTGTACCTGGCTCAAATTTGGCCTGCAGTTTACTGACAGGATTGTTGTCCCCAAGAAGACGCATCTGTCGGTGAAGAGCATCTAGACGGAACACTGTCTCAAGACAAGTGAAGGGTTCTCCTGAATCAGAGAATTAAGGAGATAAATGTGAGGAAAGCATTGTGGGACATGGATAAGTCTACCCTGCTGAAAAATCCAGCATAAACCTGAATGAATTCCATGCTGGTCCAGGCTGGTATAGTGCTGGTCTATCTGGTGGACAAGCATAGTCATGCTATTCTCAAGTAAAATTGAGCTGGTGTAGCTAGTCCTTCCACTTTCCATGGTGGTGGCCAGCAAACCAGCAACCAGCATCCCATGCAGGTCCCAGCATGCAAAACATACCTTATGCTGGTGACCAGCAATGCTGGATTTTTCAGCAAGGGTATATGTGAATAACTGCACACTGAGGTTTTGCATTCGCTGGGGCACAACACTGGCATCTTTGTGGATTGTACACATAAACATTTGCTGGAAGGCTACATGGAGCTATATTTGGACTGTGGATTATGCGTGAGGATGTGTATACCATAGGCCTCTGTGGTAATGCGCCTCTGAGCATATGTGGCCAGACCCTCACTGAGCCACATCTCTTCCCAGGTAGCATTAGTGACTGCATTGCCAAACCAGCCGTGAGCAATTTCATGGATGACATCAATCAGCAGAAATTCCTGACTCTCCAGTATGGAGGAAATTATGAAGGTAAGACATGGATTCTCCATGGCAACGATGGGGAATGAGGGAGGAAGGAACACTATGTCGTACCTGTAAAGAGTGAGACAGGGTAATGCCTGAACATGACAAAGAGGCTTGATGTGACGAGGGAACAAGAATGATATGATTGAAAAATATAGAACTGACCTTCCCCATACATAAGGGCCAAAGAGCCCCTCTGCCACATTAAGCCATCGCTCCACACTACCGCCCAGTTTACTGACCGCACACGTCAAGATGCAGGGCTCTGCCCACACGCGACTCCTAAAAGCAAAGATATTGTGACCGAGGTAAGCATTGAACAATTGCTTAGATCAGCATTTCCAGACTGGTTATAGTACTGGATTGGTTCTGATCTATCCGATGAACTAGCATAGTCATGCAGTTAGCAAGCAAAACTAAGCTGGTAAAGATGGTCAATCAGAACCATGTTGACCAAGATAGCACGTTTATGGGGATAAAGCAAGTTGGCTGGTGTGGTCTTGCCAGTTAACTGGTTATGCAGCGTATTTGAGACAAACCAGCACATTTGCACTTTCCAAAACAGCAGAGAGGCTACTCGCTGCAGAGCCATAACCTCCAGCTCCCCCTCTCTTGACCTACTGTGAGCATGATGGGTGCTGCTGCATCCCCCAACCACATCCTAACCCTACCCATAACCCCATCTCTCCACCCATTAAACAGGTTAAGCTCCACCCTTGAGCTCCACAGAGGTGGAGCTGGAGGTTATGCTATCTAGCATATCTAGCTATTCTGTTCTTTTCAGCAGGGATACTCCATCTTAGTGTTGTCAAAAGTACCAACCACGATACCAAGTCGGTACTGAAATGTTAAAAATGTGACGCTTTGAGTGTTGGTGAACAGATTCATAAACACCTCTGATTGGCCTTTATGTTCATGCACTCATCAGATATGTCTGTGATTGGCTACAATGATCAACGTACGGGAAAGCACTTCTGAAAGCACACGGAAGCGAGCGTTTTGAAAGCAGGAGTGTTTGAAAGTAGGCGTCTATCACCGGACCTGCTTTCAAACGCTTCCGTATGAATCTGTGTAAGTGCTCGGTGAAGAGGATCATTGACGTCTACTTACAAAATGTTTTTAAAGCATTGTAGCCATATCTAATGAGAGTGTGAACACAATTGCCAATCAGAAGCGTTTATGAATCTGCTCAACAGCGCTCAAAATGTCACATTTTTTAAAATTTCAGTACCTACTTGGTCACAGTCGATACTTTTGACAACACTACTCCATCTGTATGTACCTGGGCCCAATGTCTGCATGCTGTAGGTCTCCTGCCACCAGTGCAACCAAGTAGGCTGGGACAGGGTACTCCATGGAGAACTGGAAAACCCTGTCCTGTTTAGAGTATGCACTTCTTGAGGCACTCATCAACACTGTGACACCCTCTGGTACCTGTGACATATACATACACAAATATATGAGATCCACCCCCTGAAAAGAAGTATGTCACACATATAACAATACACATGATCCTAAAACAACACAATGGTGACAAAGATATTTTGGTGGATCCGAGTGACTTAGGTAGACTTACCCTGACAGTGGCAGAGTAGGTGCTTTTGACGGCCGGTGTATCAAAACAGGGAAAAAATGACCGGTTGCAGACTGAGTGACCCTGAGTGAAGACCAATGGACGGGTCTGTCCACATGTCAACTCTGCGTCCAGCCACCAAATCTGATGTAGGGAACAAGGAGATGAGAGAGTACCTTTGACAAAAGTTCTGAGAAAAGAGCTTAGAATGTGCAAGTGATTCAAGATTAAAGTAACAAAACAAATTTTCTTAGGGTTTGTCATAGTCGAATAAGGTTTCATGTTTTATAGAGCCAATGAAGCGCGATAATTTCATTTATTTTATTATATTGTTGCAGACAAGTGCGACAGCAGCAGTTGTGAATCCAAACTTAAGTTCTTGATGAGGTTGCAACTACACATATACAGGTGAGCAGCTAAAAATTGCCATGCTTTTGTATGCGTATTATGCCTATAAATTAACAGTGTAATCAAGGCTCAGCTATAAGAATGACCTGAGAGGCTTTGGTCAGAGTAAGAAAGCTTACAGAACTGTCATTTGCTCTATAGAGTGCAGGAATGACACATTTTTGTTGGTCAACCTGGAAGTTAGCATCACCCTGGTTTCCTTGATAAAAACCCAATCGGATTTTTCAAACGGCTTTTGGAATATAGCAGGAAACAAGCTCTGTGTCCAACAAAATGACTTATAAAATGCGTACGATTCTTGCATATTTTGATCACTGTGATAATCTTCACACAAATAAACAACTTCTGAGTGTTGAAGTACAAATACAACACGGCAGAGGTCAAAAGCTAAACGTAGGCTGTAAACGAACTACACCCCGGTCGCGCGACTTCTACGTCACCATCATTAAGCTTCCGAGAACTCCTTCGGTCTTTGTTTAAAAACTTTTTTTAATGAAACTTTGCAAAAACATGATTATAAACACAAAAAGGCTGTGAAAGCAGACTAGTGAGTAAATGAGTTTAGTTACCTGTTCGGCTGATGACGTTTAATGTCCCTGACAACCTCTGTAGTCCCATTTAGCTAGTTAGCAACCACTTTTTACAAGACATGCTTTAAAAAAAAAAAAAAAAAAAACACCAGTGGGGAAATACTGATCTCTTTTATATCAAAGAATAAACGTAAAAATATCTTGGGCTTGTGTTCGCCACAGACCTCATTTCAAGCATTTAACCAAAAACCCATTCAAAAAACCTATTGACGATGGAACCGAAGGTGCTAAAATGCTAACTCGTTTCAGGCCTACAAAAATATGTCATCCATGTACCACTCTATTGGCCAGTGCTATGTTCATTTTGATATTTAGTGCATTTTTATGGATTACGAACTCATATTTGGCTCTTTAATGTTGTTTTTCAGTTTGTTAATGCTGATTTCAGCTGTTCGCCAAGACAATGTCAACTATCTGGCTATTATCGGTGAGGTTTGCTCAAAATTGTGATAGTGGCTTGTTTTGGAAGCATCAGTGAGAATAATGTTTTGCTTTGCAAAAAACATAAATACATACATAAATTAACTAGACTAATAACTACTGATCTTTGCAACGGAATGAATCAATAATATATAGAATAAGCTGACAATGACACCATTTTCTTTGGGAGCTGCTGTGCAGCCAGAAATGATTTGCCAATTATTACTGTAAAGCTGCTTTGCCACAATTTGCATTGTAAAAAGCGCTATATAAGTAAAGATGACTTGACTTTGCAGGGTTGAAAAAGACTTCCTCAAGACACATGATTGTCATGCTTACACATTATAGCTGTATAGTTTTTGACTATTATTGTGTATTAAAAACCTTGTGTTGATTTTCTTTAAGTAAAGAAAACTAATGAGAAATTTAAATGGTATTTCTGTAAGGCATGTTCAAAATGAACCCCCTCTGTGCATATGGCAAGCCGTTTTGACTTTTAATAATTTTCAGGATATGAACTTGAGATAAACAATTACATTTACACTAGTTAAAATATTAATTCTTGATATCAAGAATTAGATTTCCACTAGTATAAACTATAATTGTTGATATCAAGAATTGTATTTTCACTAGTGAAATCTCACCATAGGCTGCCATTCAAATTCAATTGTTGATATCAAGAATTCATTTCTTACTAGTTGAAATTCCAGTTTCACATATCAGAAATACAATTCTTACTAGTAAAAGTGCAAATTTCTGATATCAACAACTACATTGTTACTAGTGCAAATGTCTATTCTTGATATCAACAATTGCTACTAGTAAAAATGTTCATTTTTGATATCTGAAAATGAATTCCTGATATCAATATAATTTCTGATATCTAAAACGGCTTTCTTACTAGTAACAATCACATTCATGATATCAGAAATGAACATTTTTACTAGTAAGAATTGTATTCCTGATATGTGAAACTGGAATTTCAACTAGTAAGAAATGAATTCTTGATATCAACAATTATAGTTTATACTGGTGGAAATTGAATTGTTGATATCAAGAATTCCCATTGTTATTAGTGGAAATCTAATTCCTGACATCAAGAATTGTCATTGTTACTAGCGGAAATGTAATTGTTGATATCACAAGTTCATATCCTGAAAATGAATAAATGTGAAAACGGCTTGCCATACTGTGCAAGGGTGCAATGAGATGTACAGGTTACAGTGTAAATAATAAGGTTTGTTTTCGTCATCAACACAAATATCCATCCATCTTTAATTCTACTTTTAAACATGTTTAAAACAGCCCACCTTCTAGTATGACCTGGATATCTCTAGTTATCTACTTAAGGGGACATGACTTTACACTGAGGTCAATCTTATCCAGTCTCCAGAACAGACACTTACAAGCATCTAATAAATAAATAGTGTGATTTCACAAGCACATGTCCTACAAAACCCAATTAATGTCAAAAAAAATGAACGTGGCAGGGTTTTTTTTTTGTTTTTTTGTTTTGTTTTGTTTTTTTTACAGGATATTGGCTCTGTGTACAATAGTCCTGTGCAAGAAAGTTATTATTAGCGCTGTCACCGCGTTGACCTTACCGCAGGCCCGTCTGTGGTAGTGTAGCGGATGGTGACACGGAAAGCCCGGTGCGGCCGGATCACCGCGGCCGGGAGGCTGATGTTCAGAGAGGATCCGTAATCGGTGAACGGTTCTACTCGGTAGGTGAGGGACAAAAACACGTCAGGCGCACCGGACGCGCCGGGCACCTTACAGTCCACGGAATGAATTAATAACGAAGGATGCGTGTCCAGAATGAGGGACTGGACGCCGGGCTGGACGGGGGTGAGCTCCAGAACCTGCCATCCCGTCATCCTTTTGACGGCAAAGTTCAGGTGGAGGTCCAGATGGAAATGCCGGAGTTTAAAGCTGTGGAAGTTGGACGCTGACGCGACGTCCACCAGGCGACAGTGCGCCAGACTCCGGCCGCCCTCGCAGGACTTGCCGGGCACGGTCAGCACTTTGCGACAGCAACACAACGTCGGCCGCTGTGGCTCGGCCATCGTAAAGTATAAACACACGATACCGTGAAAGTTTAAAGGCGGTGAACGGAGTCGAGCTCGGCGGAAGACAGATGAACGAGCGATCGAGTTCGTTACATTGTTGCTGGAGTTAAAGGGGCGGTCGAGGCTGGGCACTCGGCACAGAAGGAAACCGAATGCAAGAAATGATCATGAAAAGGACAGGAGGAGGCATTAAAACAAAACGCAAGTCTACGTAAAATCCATTAGAGCCGTAGACACGACTGAGTTCAGCCCTCCGACCTCCATCTAAAGCCGAATATATGTGCGAATGTCCCGCGGTCGATCCGGCTCGCAGTCCGTCCCGAGAGCCCGCGGAGAGGTCGCTAAAAACTACCGGTAGAGGAAGAGGCGCATAGCGAAGCCCTGATGGGCAGAAATGATCTGAGATAAGTGACTCCCTTAGAAAACAGGAAGTAAAAACAGGGGAGGAAATCACTTCGAGACGGGAAAGTTTTCAAGCTGCAGGGGGGCGCTGCGGAGCGGCATGAAAACAACACAAGCTGTTCTGGATGGACAGTGAAGATGATAATAGTGCATACTTTAAACCTGGCTAATTGGCCAAATATGAAAATTGTGGCTACTGATAAAACAAATGTCATGTTATGGCTAAATAATAAAGTTATTGCTGTGTAACTGTGTTATTAAAATATTAGTGTGACTTTATATTAGTGTAAAGCTGCCTATTAGATGAGGTAAATGCAATCTAAATGAGGAAAAAGGGCCATAAATATCAACAGATACTTTTAAATTACAAAAATCTCAACAAAACATTGTGCGTCCCAGCTTAAATTATGTTCACTTAAATGTTGATTCTGGGGAAATGTCAGTGTTGGTTTTACTAGATCTCAATGTTGACCACAATATACTCATTAACTGACTTGGAAAAGTGGGTTGGACTCTCCGAGACAGTGCTTAGATGAGTCATATTTATAAAGCAGGGCCACTTTGTGAACATTTATCTAACTGGGCTGGCATGAAGATAATTTGTGTATGCTCCCACTGGGCCATATAAGTCAGAACAACAATATTGCTTATCACAGCTGTGCATATGACACACAGATCTATACCGACTTCCATCACAGTGCATAAATTAACAGCTGCATGTGCCAAGTTAAATAAAGAGAAACAGAGGTCATTGTATGTGGCAATAAAAATAAAATATCAAAGATGAATGCATACCTTGACTTCATGAGCTAAAAATGAAGTCAGGAGTCTTGGTGTCATTCTGCAATATTAACTCTGTTTCAAAAGCAACTAAATCAGCCTACAACCAGTAACGCACAGGGTTGGGGAGTAACAAAATACAAGTAACTTAGTTTCGTATTTAAAATACAAAATTTGAGTAACTGTATTTCATTACAGTTACATTTTAAATGGGTGGTAATCAGATTACAGTTACATCTGAAAAGTATTTTAGATTACCAAAGTGATTACTTTGAATTTTAATGTCATTTAAACAGCAATTGGTGATTCTCTGACTCTGACAGTCTGAAAAAGTGGAGTAAAGTTTCATCAATATTTTAATACTTTTAAGAGGGATCATAAAAATGTTATTTTTATTTAATACTGTCCTAAACAAGACAAAATGACTGAATGTATTAAAAAATTGTCTTGTTTTGTTTTGTTTTGTGATAGTTGTTTGAGTCATTTTATAATTCACTGGTCACTGCAACTTTTTCTCACAATTATTTTTTTCCCTCACAATTGTGAGTTTGCATTTGCAATTGGGAGATATAAACTTGCAATACTGACTTTTTGTCTTGCAATTGTGAATTTAGTATGGGAGTTTAGATCTAATAATTCTGACTTTTCTCAACATTGCAAGTTTATATCTCATAAACTGAAAATAGTAAGTAAAGTCAGAATTATGAGATATAAACTCGCAATATTGAGAAAAGTCAAAAATATGAGATATTAAAATATTGAGAAAATTCAGAATTATGAGATATAAACTCACAATATTGACAATATTGAGAAAAGTCAGAATTATGAGATATAAACTCACAATATTGAGAAAAGTCAGAATTATATCTCATAATTCTGACTTTATAACTCGCAATTGCAACTTTATTTCATTCAATTCTGAGGGAAAAAGTCAGAATTGTGAGATAAAAACCTGCAATTCCCTGTTTTGTGTTTGTTCCACACTTATTAGTATTCCAAAGTATTCTAAAGTATTTAGATTAAGTTACTAAACTTGAGTAATGTAACGAAATACGTTACAAATGACTTTTTAAAGCATGTATTTTGTAATCTGTAGTGAAATACATTTTAAAAGTAATCTACCCAACGCTGGTAACACATTACAAGTAACACAAGTTACATATTCAGATTACTTTTTTCAAGTAACTTGTAAACAAACACATTACTTTTAATTTTACAACAAAATATCTGAGATACTTTGTTTTCCCATTTGACTGACAGATCTCCTGTCCACGTGTTGAGTGAAATTTGGATTAAGTGCATTGGGCGTTGTGTGCGCTGTGCAAACATGATGGTTATTGTAGTTCTAGACCATATTATAGTGGACATGCATTCACTCATCTCAGTTGCATAAAATCATTCAGTATTCCTCCAAATAAATAAAAACTTGTGATAAAAATGCGGGAAATGGAATCTTTTTCTGTCGTGGTGATGAAGAAAATGTCACATCACATAGAATAAAATCTCAGAATATTATGCAAACCTTCAATGATTAAATGTGTTAAATAACACAAATATACTTCATGTATTTAATCTCAATTTATTAACCAGTGTCATTCAGTGTTATTCAACCATACTAATAAGCAAAAACGACTTTAGTTAAACATCATTCATGTTTCATTCATCAATTTATTTTATTGCTGAAGTATGAGTGTTCTTTCTTGTACTGCATCCTATTCTTCTGCAATTCAGAATTGCAACACAGCTGAAAGGTTTGAGCTGCTTCCTCTTACTGTACAGGCACGAGTTTGCATTTCCTTCTGCCTGAGGCTCATTTCTATCACTGTAACAGGGCCAAAAGTATTTTAAAAAATTGTTATAAAACATGCAAGACCAGCCCAAGTGAGGAAAAGTAATGCAAAAAAGAGACACAAGCCATGCTTGAACTCAGGTCTCTGGGGTGAGGGGGGTTGAGAGATCTACAACTGAACCACAAGAGTGGTAAGGTTGGACCCAAACAATAACACTCAAGGCAGCCTTTCAGGAAATGTAGATTTAAAGATTTTGATAATCCAACAAAAGTTCTTCTCAGATCGAGGTATAAATAACATGAACACAAAAGAGAAAGGGAAAAATACACAACTTAAATACACTGGGGGAAACAGGGCACAGGTGAGCTGAATAACACTAACAAGGTTACATGAGGAAGAACTAAGGCAGAGGAGAACACAGGGGACCTCTAGAGGCACGGAGACACACTACAGGCGGTAGGATGCAGACACAAAACTAAAGTAATGTAATGTAATTAGTTACTTTTTTAGGGAGCAACACAATATTCTAACACATTACTTTTAAAAGTATGTTTCCCCAACACTGCCTACAACCATCTAAATACAGCACGAATCAGATCCTTTTTGCAAAATCAAGACCTAAAGAAGCTTAATTATGCATTCATTACCAGCAGAGTAGATTACTGAATTGGACTTCTTACTTTCCTTCCCCCAGAAGACTATTAGACAGTTGCAGCTCATACAAAACCCTGCAGCAGAACCTGAGCAAAACAAAAAAAACTGAGCACATCACACCAGTCTTTGGCTTGGCTTTCGGTTTCCTTTCAAAGTAAAGTACTTTTAATTGTATATAATTGCAATTAATGGCCTAAGACCCAAATACCTTGCAGATATGCTGGTAGAATAACCTAGGATTGACTTAAAGTGGACCTAAAATGTCCCTTTTTACAAGATGTAATATAAGTCTCTGGTGTCTCCAGAATGTGTCTGAAGTTTCAGCTCAAAATCCCCCACAGATCATTTATTATAGCTTGTCAAATTTCCCCTATTTGGGTGTGAGCAAAAACATTTTAGTGTGTGTCCCTTTAAATGCAAATGAGCTGCTGCTCCCGGCCGCTTTCCAGAAGAGGGCGGAGCTTTAACAGCTCAACAACAACAAAGCTGGAGAATCTCACGCAGCCAAAATGAGGATTGTCAGTAACAATGTTCAGCCTTACATTGTTCAAACCGGAGTCGACGCTGATGGAGAGACTCAGGAAGAAGTTACAACTTTTAGGATGAAACTGGATGTTTCTGAATGGTTAGTGGGTAAATTTATGTAGTTGCTGTGGAGTTGATTCAACTCATCGACTAGAATGTTAATCTTTTCTGCAAATCCAGCGTTGAATTTGTGAAGCAGTCCATCGTAAAATGACAGCATGGTCACAACACTTTACTACAACTCTTCCTCTTCTCTAAAGCAGCCCAACATGGCCTCACCCCCATTTGTTGCGTGTTCTTAGGGGCGGGGTTTATGTAAATATTACGGTTAGTGATGTCACCAACCCAGGAAGAAGCTTGTTGTAGTCCCTGCCAGCCGTTTGTTGTAGTCCTTAAACAGCGAACTCTTTCAAAGAAAATCTCCCTTTTCATTGAACTTTAAGTGTCGTAACTTTGCAGATGTTTACGCTCAAAGAGCAACATTACACACTAACTAAAGTTAAAAAGTGAAATCAGAATCAACCGCCCCTTTAAAACATGCCTACATGACTAAATTCTTTTGTAAAAGTAAAGCAAATGTTTGTAATGTAAAGCACTTTGAATTACCATTGTGTATAATAAAGTGCTGGTGCTAAATGCCTTGCCTACAGATCTCAGACTAGATTATTCATGGAACAAATGTAAAGAATATTTCACCTGAAATGAAAATTCTGTCCTCTGTTTACCATCAGCTCGTGCATAGTTTTTGTCCGTGGATCATGAAATGGTTATCTAGCTTACACCAATACAAAGTGTGAAAAATACCTGTGGTTATTAAGTTCCACCGACAGAAAGAATCAGAAGTAGTTCATACGTTTCTGCATCCCAATGTTTTGCTAATATTGTTCTTTATTTATTCTTCAAGTGACATGAGGATGGTTCAATGATTTTTTTATTTTTGATGAACTATCCCTTATTTTGTTCACATTATGTCTGGCGTCTGAAACTATTCCGTTAATCCCAGGTTTCTCCAAAGGAACTGTTTTTGGTATATGTGTCTGCTAAATTAATAACAAAATACTACAATATAGTCTTGTTACAATTGGTCTGTAGGAGGAAGAGCCTACATAAGCATATGATACTGTGTCGGCTGCTCGGTCAACAGGTCCATTTACAAGTGCCCTGATGTAATCTCTGAATGTACTGGATTCCCTTGTGGAAGGCACAAGCACTTCATAGAGCCAACAAAACGAATGAATGTAATATTTTAGAAATTTGAACAAAGGCCTCATTCATTGAATGACTGAAGTGTACCGATTTTTCTTTGGGTCTTTGTCACCCTCAGAAATTATAATGTTCTTTCTTTTGCAAACATGTATTGGAGAGAATTAGAAGAAATGACGGACTAACAGGATGTTTCAGAGCAAGAACGAGTGGGAAAGCGCGTGGATTGTAGTCTATAGTGATTAAAATGACCTTCTATAGTCTTCTCTGGTATCACATTTTTATTAGAGTTAATACTCTCAGTAATCCAGAAACATAGACACAGAAAGGGTAAACCTAAAATAAATTTATTGAGACAGCGGAGAGCGTACGCTCTCCTACTCTCTTTCCACCCTTTTCACAAGGCAATTAAGAAATCATGCTAAGGCTATGGAAAGAAATGGAAATGACACTGCCATTTTCGCAGGATCCGACGAGGGAACTTGTTCAAAATCAGATTCCCCTTCATTCAGACCACAAGTAACCATCACAACCTGATTCAGAAGGTCAATTCAGCATGATCTCTTTGCACCAGTGCTGTGAGAAACAACAGAACACACAACAAAAACAAAAGGCTTGTTCAGATGATGCTCGACGAGCATCTCTTTTGGGACAAAATCAAAACAAAGTCAGAGACCTCCAACCGAGGCGAACCTTTCTGTGGATACAAAGTGCAAAAACAAGCCGAAATGAGAAACGCTCTCATACATAAGAGCAAAAAAAAAAAACCACATAATAAAAGGAAAAATTAAAAGGAACAGGCAAACATGTTAACAGTGTAAATAGGCTAAAAATATACAAAGGCCTCTTAGCTAAATAAGACTGAATCCTTGGTGTGCTGAACAAGGATACAGCGAATAAGCAGCACTGTGTCTCTTAAAGTCCCACCAACTCAGTGCTCATACAGCATCCTGTGGACAACATCACCTGTGCCAAAGTTTAGGGTTCAAGTCACAAGACAACATTTACACATGTACTGAAGACAGTCAAGTTGTCAAAAATATTAAACTGTAATGTAAGATGATACATCTGAATGTATATATATATTACATAATGTACAAAGACCTGCAGAATCAATACAAAAAGGACTCTGCAACCACCTTGTAAATGTATATATATATATACTCATAAACAGAGATATGTCCTCTGTGAAACATACCAGTTTGCATGAATTAAACTACATGAAAACTGATTTCCCCTCTCCATTATGTAAATATCATTACAGTATCAGTGTTTCTTGACCTAACCATTAAAACTGACAAGTAGTACATCTTAACAGGCATGCCCCTAATGACAGCCCATGAGTTTCATGGAAATACAATAATCTCCCTCCCCAGGTCCCTATAGGTTTGCAGGAGGGAGTAACATCGAAGCAGCAACGACTGGAATATTAATGGAGAATGTTCCCTTCAGTCCTCGGGAGTGAAACCTTGGCTCGGATATCCTTTAGCCTCTTACAGAGATTTTGTTCTCCACCGCTGCCAGCATTGCACAGAAGCGCGAGTTTTCGTTCGCCAAGAGCTTGGACGGCTCGTCAAATTCCACCACCTGGGTCAAAAAAAAAAAAGAGAGTCGGTTTAACAGAGAAACCACAGAAAGAGGCTTCTTTCAACAGATACGTTTGAAGGAACCGTGGAGCGTTGGATGTCTGCCCGCGAGGACTGGGCGAGACATCAAAGATCAGCGGTCGTGTTGAGCGATATGCTCCACCGTCAGCCTGTGCAATAGTTCATTATTAACTTCGTTAATAATGAGAATCTTCTTCTGTCATTTTGCGAGCAAAGATGGACCTCGTGATGAAGAAAACGTCACGTCGCATGGAAATGATTTTTAGAAATAGAAATAATTTGCAAACCAGTTAATTATTCCCTGAAAGTGAAAGCAAAAACCGAGCGAGCTTTCGGCATCTGACGCTGCACGGCGCATTCATTCTCTCAACTGACCTCAGTACTCATCTTAATTTATTGCTTTAACCCTCGTGTTATGTTCCGGGTCAATTTGACCCGTTTAGATTTTCTAGTTGTTGGAAATACTGGTTAAGCTATGTTTTTTTTCTTGATATTTTGTGACTTTTTCTCATTTATCATCATGAACATGCATGCAAAGTTTCAACATGCTGGTGTTTTTTGACATATGCAAACAAAATAACTGTTACGTTTGTGATGTTAACGCTCTAAAGCAACTGTACCGACCCAAAATAATAACATTTCTTGGTTATATTTTGTTATTTTATTTTTTTACTACCTTATGAAGCTAAAAAAAAATGAGGTTTTACACACTTATTTCAATACAGAAAAACGTTTTAACCAGCAGAATATGTGTGAAGTTCATATGCAGAAAGCACATCATGTCAGAAGAAACTTCTTGACTTTATGAAATGAGTTTACAAAACAGCCAACTTATGAAAAGTAAATATTTTCATTATACAGCTACATTTAACTGTTCAGTTATGATGTTCTAAGAAAAAAAAGTAAAAAAAAATGTATTTATTGTATTTAAAAATGTACTGTTTATTTTCAAATTTTGTCAAAACAAAACAGTTTTAAAAAATGGTTAAAAAACATTTTCATTAAATCATATCTTCAGATATATATTTTTTGGAATATTTGTTTACAGTTTGCACCTGAATCTTTGTTGTTTTTCATAGTGTGATTTTTGAGGAATTGTATTGAATCCAATTAGGGTCAATTTGACCCGCTCCACAACGAGTGGACACAGAAATCTAACAGCGCATAAGGGTTAATATTTCTCATTAATGATAGCGACAAAATGAGAATAATCAATATTTCTTTTCTTTTTTTTTTAAGTTTGAAGCTGCTTTTGATTTTCATCAATGACTATTACTTATTAGGCTTATATAAACTTAGTAATAATATTATTAATAATAATTGTAGCGTTATTAGTAGGGTTGGGTATCGTTTGGGTTTTTTACGATACCGGTGCCAAATCGATACTTTTAAAACGGTACCGGTGCCAAAACGGTGCTTGAACCGATACTTTAAAAAAAAATCCACAAAATGATGGTGGATGACTCAGTCAAGAATACCTTTTTATTGGACAAAAAAAGTTCTTTAAATTAAACAATATATTAAAAGTTTAAAGTATACATGAATATATATATATATATATATATATATATATATATATATATATATATATATATATATATATAAGTAAATACAAAACACAACAACAGTAAAACCTAAGCCAACTAGCTCAACTGCAATAATTTAACAGCTTTAAATTTCAGCAATTTTTTTGCAAAAATATCATTTGCCTTCTCTGGCATAATACGACACCCCTCCTGAATTATTGCATGTCCTGCACAGGAGAAAACTCTCTCAGATGGTGTCGATGAGGCCTGCACACACAGGTATGTGTTTGAAAGTGCAGACAATATGGGAAGACTGTCCCGCTTACAGAGCTGAGGTCATCCACACTGATAGTGTCAGCTGATGTCCGCGAGCTGTCAAACACGGTGCATCCTTCTGCTTTCAAGTGTATTCCACGTGCCCTCAAATGTTTCATTAGGTCTGAGGTGTTAACGCCTTTACACGCAACTGTTGTAAAACATTTGCTGCACGTCGCGGTGTCGGAATCCTTTCTCGTGAAATATAGCCACACTTTGGAGCGTTTAGTTTTAGGCATTTTAATATAAGCGCGTTTAATTTAGCTAGCTAAGCTAAAGGTAGACCACCAAGTGTAGTTGCTGCGCTCGCGCGCTTCACGGATGCTCTCACTTCCCGACGATTTGTGATTTTTAATTAGAAATGTGAAAACAAAATGGACAGTAACATTACTACAAAGATGTATTGGGTTTGTATCATCAAAGCTTTCCAACGTTCACGTGAGTTTTCTCATTCGGGAAATAATTTTTCCGAGCATTCTGACACCCTATGAAAGCAGTATATAAATTTAACTAGCGATCAGGCGTGTTGATGAATCTGATGCTTCTTACGTCCGTGTCATAGCACCAGAGGACAAATATTTCAATCACTTCAGGCATTTAAGTGGCACCGAAATGAGGCACCGACCTTCGCATTCTGATTCGATCCGGTACATACCGGTTATATAGGTACCGGTGACGTATTGGCACCGGGTTTCGGTACCCAACCCTAGTTATTAGTGTCATTAAAATGTTTTGTTAATGTGCTATGATAACCGTTGGGAACAACAACAACTGTAAAGAATGATGTGTCTCTATTATAACAAGCACTCTTGACAATTTGTGAATAAATGACTTTGCAATTCAGTTTAGATGTGGAATGCAATTTTGTAGTGCGTTTTAAAAACAGTGACACTGAGTTCACAATCCTTATACACGCGTGTCAGTGTGGCAAGTGTGGTTATGCAGTGATGTTGTTCTGAATTTAGGGAAGGCAAATCAATTGTAGGTCCTAACAGTGATTTCACAATAATACTAGCCTCATAATAATAATAAATAATTTAATAAATTACTGGGAAAATGTCTTGATATTGTCAATGAGATAACTCTGACTATAATCGATACATGATACTATAATCAGCACTAATCAGTAATATTATCCGATATCTTTGCTGATGATATAAAATTGGGGAATATCGCAATGTTAAAAGTTTAGCTTATAAACACAGTAAACCAATTTGAGTCCTCTTTTTTGTCTCACGGCTATGACAGCTCATTGGTAGATGTGAGCACGCTCAGTGAACAACGTCAAAGGTTTCTATTTAAAAAGTGTTTAACAGCGTTGAGCATTGCAGCCAATCACAGACATGTCCGTTGAGCGCGTGAACGCAATAGCCAATCGGAGACGTTTTGAGTTCAAACAGAATCCACCGTTCATAACGTTCACTTGGACAGGGTTCTACACCATCGCCAATCCTTTCGTTATAACCAACAAAGTGGAGACACTATGTGAATAAGTGATTCATTGCGCAACTTCATTGATCATTACGGGGTTTCGCAAGAATGCAGATCGATCAAAGTGATTGACAGCTTCATTGATTATTAAAGGGATAGTTCACCCAAACCCATTTACTCCCCCTCAAGTTGTTCCAAACCTTTATAAATTTCTTTGTTCTGCTGAACACAATAGATGATATTCGGAATAATGTTTGTAACCAAGCAGATCTCCCCCCCCCCATTCACTACCATAGTATTTTTTTTTTCCTACTATGGGAGTCAATGGGCTCTGCTTGGTTACAAACATTCTTCCAAATATCATCTATTGTGTTCAGCAGAACAAAGAAATTTATAATGGTTTGGAACAACTTGAGGGGGGGGGGGGGTGACCCTTTTGGGTGAACTATCACTTTAAGGTAGCACACTTTGCTTGCTTTCTGTTTATTTCCAATTCACCAAATAAATATAAGTTTGTTTTTCTTGCTGCTAGCTTTACACTGTACTGGACTGAATTCAAAAAACGGGATTGAACACCGGATTAAATTCGAAAATGCAATGATTGACTGATAACCATAGCAAATATATACAGTAAAATAATACTAATTCTGTGCATTAATTCTAATTCTAAAAAGCTTTGTTGTAACTACCACCATCATTTGAGTAATTTTCATATTTAAATTTCATATTTTTATTGGTACCATTAAGTAAATATGATTTTAAATGTTCCTTTTCTGTTCATTTAGTAAAAAGCAGCAAGTTGTCACTATGTCTAGACTATTTCCAGATCATGTAATTTTCATGGGTTAGTTGAGCAACAAAATCAACTTTTTAAGTTTTTTTTCAGAGAAGATGCAAAAATATCAATATACCTTAATGCAAAGATTTGATTATCGTGAAAATTTAGAAAAAAAAAAAAAAAGAGAGAAATGTTTAGCTATATCACCCATCCCCTTGATATTTAACTGATTGTTTTTCATCAAAACCAGTCATCACACCACTCCACCGTACCTGGCCTTGATTGAGCACCATAATACGGTCACAGCTGAGCACCGTGTGAACTCTATGTGCGATGGTCAGAGTGGTGCAGTCCTCGAACGCATTACGAATCGTCTCTTGAATCAAACAGTCGGTCTCTGTGTCCATAGCTGCTGTGGCCTCATCCAGGATCAAGATCTAAAAATTAGGAGGAAACAAAGTGGATGACCTGGTTAAATGAGACAAAGTCTGTTCTACGTTATCAGCTAATCCCAACTGGCTCTCTCCCACATGGAAAAGATCAAAGTCAGGCTGTTAATGCAGGTGGGATAACTCACCTTGCACTGTCTCAGAAGAACTCGGGCCACACAGAGCAGCTGCCTCTCACCCACGGAGAAATTCTCTCCGTTTTCCACCACCTCAGACTCCAGCTTTAAAGGCAGCTGAGACACCTGAACAACAGAGAGGAGTCGAAACCCCCAATTACAAAGATTCAAGGCCATGGGAATCATTAAAGAAACAGTAATAAGATGGAGAGAAGAGCATCAACAAGTCATCGGAGATTTCATACTTGCACTTTGGTGGACAAAACGAGGAGCTGCTATGTAAAAGAGTCGGTAACCTGAAACTATTTTGCCTGTAAATGCTATATATGGTGCGTCTTTGGCTTACACATTCTTTCATGTGTGTCCTCTCCAGGGCATCCCAGATTTGCTCCTCTGAATACAGTTTAAATGGATCCAAGTTGGATCTGTTTAAAAATACAGAAAACAGTTGTATGACTAAATAAGAAAATAAAAGCATGACAAATAAATACATTCATACGAAACAAGGAAGGATTAAGGCACTTTTGCATGATTCCTGTCAACACGGCTCACTGTCACGTCTGTTTATATAGTGCTTTATACAGTACAGATCGTTTCAAAGATGATTTACATTAATAGAATGTCAAAATAACTGTAAAATTATGAAACAAATTCAATTTCAGCAGTAAAGCCAGTCCCTCCAGAAAAACGCAGATTTTTTTTGTGATTGTTGCGGGCAAAAATCCTTGATTTTGCGGCACGTTTTCTTAAAGAACGCGATGGAATATGCGGGATATTTTTGCAATTTTATGCGATGAATTTGTGGAACTTGCAAAAACTGCGGTTTGATGCAAAAGAGGAAAAAAAGGTGAAACCCTCTTCTCACTAGACTACTACCTTCATGTAGAGAGTCATTTCTCATTACTTCCTGTGATGAGCAAACTACTAAATCACAGAATATTTAAGTTTTACTTCAGACCTTCATTAACACACGGCTCAAACTTACAAAACATTGAGTCAAACAAGTTCTGTAGCTTTACAAAAGGAATATTCAACAACTTCTGTAAAAAATGAATAAATAAAATATCAAAAAATAAAATGTGTGCTTCCTGTTTTACAGAGGTAGCGATCTTCTGTTAAATTAAGTGCTTCCACTGCACAAAGTGCAATCTCTTACTGCAACGTAAATTATTTTACACACTACTAATATACAGCGTTGTCTGTGGTCCGACACGCAGTTGCACAGAGTGCAAAATAATTTGCCCCCACTGTCATGTGACACACCGGGAAACTGCTTCTCGCGTTCTTTTGCGCTTATTTTTGTTGGCAAATGAGAATGATTTGCGTGCTTCATCACGGTTTCACCGGGGGGTTTGCAGATGATGTTCACGTTGTGTAATTACGTCACTTCATGAGGTTCCCATGGCAATAGGGGGAAAATAAATACTTGTGTGAAGTAAACGCCGCATTTTTCAACTTTCTGCTAAGATACATGTGACTTTTTTGCCACGAAAATACAGGGATTATGAAATCATGCTAGCCACGCATAATTTGCTTGCTGAAATCGGCAATTTATGCAGCGAAAGCACGGCGTACTTGAAAAAATGCGACCCCGGCATAAATATGCGAACTTTGGCTGATTATGCATGAAATCAAGCGATCTCATAATCACGTTTTTCTGGAGGGACTGTAAAGCAGCTCTACAGAAGGCGATAGTGTCATTATTCAGCTCAATTCAGTTTAATGTTGATTCAATTCAGTTCAATAACAGTGTCGATGTGGTGAAGTTAGTGTCGTTATCCATCTCAGTTCAGACTTTGTCCTTAATGCGTTGAACTCTATGATGTGAAGCGGCAAGCTATAGCATTACCACTGTACTGCGCTCAGGTCAAGCCTGTAATGTGATGCTTAGCGATGTCAACTTGAACCCCTTCTGCTGTTGACCTTTCAAAGAGCAGCCTGGATTACTCAACATAGATGGCAAAAATCAAAGTAAGATGTTTCCTGTTCTATGTTGAAATATGTTTTTTTTGTTGTCTGATTCCACAGTTTATGATTTCAATGTTGAAAATTTGTAAAATCGCCCTTCTGAAACATTTTATGTGAAAGCTAATATTAGCGCATTAAGTCATGCGAAAGGGTCTTTGGGAATCAGCTGAAATAAAGCATGAATTACCACTGAAAGGGTGCATGCTTACCTGACAGTCCCGCTGAAAAGCACTGGCTCCTGTGGAATGATTGACAGTTTGCTGCGCAAATCTGCAAGGCCGATGTCGCAAATGTTGACACCATCAATCTTAATGGAGCCGCCGCATGGTTCCACCAGCCGGTAGAGAACCACTCCCAGAGAAGACTTCCCTGAGGACAGATGTAATGCACATTATTTATTTGATTTCCCTTTCTATTTTTGCCATGAATCTCACATGCAAAAGCCTCTGAAAGCCACCTCGGTCAAAAATGAGATGATAATACTAAGCGAATTCTCTCCGCACATAGTATACGTTCATCAGTTGGCGTACGCATACGCACATTTTCATTTCAGTTTTTGCCTTTAGAAATCTTGATTTGTTCCTCACCTTTGGATCTAAGGATCGTACATGGTTTATAAATGAGGCCCCAGATTTAAAAAGTTAAACCTTAAATTGAGTATCGTAATTGAGAAAAGACGCAAGAGAAGTGACCGACCTGAGCCTGTTCGTCCTACAATTCCGATCTTCTCTTTCGGTCGAATGGTGCAGGAAACCTTCTTCAGCACCAGAGGGAGGTTGTCTCTGTACCTCATCTCCGTTCCATCAAACACGATCTCACCCTCCTGGGGCCAGTCAGATGGAGGAGCCTTGTTTTTCACTCTTGCAGGGGCCTCCAGAGACAGAGACTAAAACAGAGAGAGGGGAATAAGCAAACTTCATCCTCTCTATTCTGAATTCATCGGGAAGAATGACAAATTTTGAAGTGAAATTCTTAATGTCAAGCTGAAATTGTCAATCAAAAAAATGATGTAAGACTAGTACCTTGATGTAATGATGGATTCTCTCCACTGAGGTGAACCGAGCTTCGGTCTCAGACGCCAAGCGAACAGTAAACTGGAATAATCCTGTAAGCTGTGAGAGAAGAAAGATGTTTAGCCAGATAAAATCTGCTTCCTTTATACAATAGCTTCTGTTGTGTTAACTGAAAATATGACTATATATGACAAATAAATGTGTTCTACACTTGTCAATCATGTCTAAGGGGCCGTTCACATATCGCGCCTAAAAAAGCGTGGAAACCGCGGCCGCGGTGCTTCCTCCTTCTTTTGCAATCGTTCGAGAGCTCGCGTTTCTGTAGCGTCTGTCGTTGCTATGCAGCCATGAACAGCTTTCTCCACGATTATGTGGAAGTTTCAATGGATTTCCATCACCGAAAAGCCCTTGCAGAAGCTCTAGTACGAGATTTATTTATGGAGAAGAAAAACAAACTCCTGCAGTGTTTGGGTGCACCACGGAGAATTTCACAAACTCATCCAAGAGCTCTCATCGATGAGAGATTCAAAGTCTATTTCAGAGTTGACAAGGACCAGTTTGATCATCTTTTAAGAAAAATTGGCCCAAGCATCACCAAACAGAACTCTGTGTTCGTCTGAGGTGATTAGGCTACTGTTAGGGTAAGGGAAAGGTTGATTGGATGGTTCTTGTCACATGACCTGCGGTGCACTTGCGGCGTTCTGAAAAGTTGAGATGTTTTCATCTCGCCACGGCACAGGCGCACCTGGAAAAAACGAGCGCGCCGCACCGTATGCGCGTCGCTTCCATTATGCGCACGCTTGCCGCACACCTCCATAGGAAATAATGAATATGCACGCACAAATGACGCGATATATGGACGGCCCCTAATGCTGCTTCCACACTTGTTTTGATTGTTTGGTCCAAACTCGAGTCCGATTCCCTTCCTATTTCACGGCAGGTCTCTGTTCACATTGTATTATTTGGCTCTAACCCACAGCGTCATCACCCTGAATACCACCGTGAGTATTAGTGGCACCTGTTTACCAATGCAGCTAGGAAATGACTCTAAAAATAGAAACCAATGTTCTCGCTACACTTTTTTTTACTTAAAGTTTGGCAGAAAAACATAAGGGACAAAAGCAGAACACGCACAAAATGCCACTTGCATCCATCTGCCATTGATGCAAAGATCAAGGAATTTTCAATTTCTGCATAAGCCAGCACCAATCAGAAATGGGCATCCGTCCTGCTTGACATCATCAATTAGTGGTCGTCCGCAACGGATTTTACATTACAGTACATCAGATTTCACTTATTGCGTGAAGATAGCAAGGAGAGATGACTGACAAGACAATGTCGGAGGATTTGGTGCACAACAGATACCCGAGAGTCGCTAACAAATATCTTATCTTGTAAAATGTGTGGTCATTACAACCGCATCCTATACACGGAGTACATGTGATCGTGAATTGAAAAGCGTGTGTGCATTCAAAAGCGATTTCAACACCACGCATATGGGTCCCTGATACCCACAAATTATATACAATATAATTACCCAACTATATAACTGCGAGAGAACGCAAAAGCATTGAAATGTATTTTTTCCTCCCATCATTTTTCCATCACCAAGTCCCTTTAGGGGCTCCGTAGAATGCATCATTTCCTTTCCTAACATAGTATTCAGCTTCGGGTACATCCGTACTATGGACACAAGATGGAGTTTGGTAGGTTTGTGGCAGTAAATATTTATTAGACATTCAAAGACTTAAAATGAAAATGAGTATTTATTTCATTTATTACCAAAAACAAAAAAAACTAAACCGGGTTATCAGGACTGTCACTAATTGGCAATGACAATATTTCGGTCGACTACTATCATTGATTTTTGGAAATTAGGCTTTTTAAGAGAGTTCCAAGAGTTCAGGATTCGATTTTAAACCAAATGTCAAATGGTCGACACCAAAAGCGAGAGTCAAAAGATGAAAAATACATTTAAAACAAATTCCCCTCACCTGTACAGCATAGGAAATGGCCAAGCCTGCATATGCAGGAGGAATCTGGCCGTGCATGAGGACAATCATCAAAGCCGTTATGCTAATGAGAGCCACGCTAATCACATCCAGACGCACTGCCAGCCAGCGCATGGCACAGCTGAACAGATAAAAGGGAGCCTGGTTCTGATCCAGCAGCTCCTGATACCTGGGATAAAAGACACAAAGTTCACTGGAAGTCTTATCACAATCTTATCATATAACGCTTACCGTAAAGCGCATTAAAACAAACACAGATGAAGAATGATATCCCAGCATTCACCTCTGAAGGAATTCGTCCTCTCTCCCATAAGCATGTACTGTGGTTAGGCCCTGAATGCTGGAGGCAACGTGGGACAGGAAAGGCGACTGCGTGATGTTGTCTAATCGTTTGAGCTCTCGAATGAAGACCCGGGAAACCACGTGCAGCACCGTAAAGAGGACGACCAGCGGTCCTACTGCCACCAGGAACCAGGGGAACACACTGCTAATCACACCCAGGCAGAAGAGCACCAGAATCACGTTCTGAATGAACATCTCAGCCTGGAACGGCAGTCGTGTGTCCACTGAGAAGACAGGGAAGAGTTTAGAAATGTAAGACAGTTTGTCTGATAACAGGGGTGTGCAATATGTATCTTCTACAATAATATCGTAACGTCTGTTTTAAGGATGTGAAAGCTAAAATTATTGAAAATGTCACTCACTTTGAAAAAAAAAAAAAAGGCCTGCTTTCATTGTGTGATGTAAAATGCCCCCAAAATTCAATTTTTGGTGGCAAAAAAGCCCCTGTATAAGATATAAGCCTCGTTTACACAGAAATTACCTGGACAATTTGTCCCAGGAACTTTTTCCCCCAGACCTGTTGCTGTCTGCGGTTTAAAGAACAGTCCGTTGACGTAGGACTGCGCGACTTTCCACTTCCCACTGGATTTCTTCCTCCACATATAAGCTTTATAAAGCCCGTTGGTCCATCGGTCATAATTTTTAAATTCCACTGTTGATTCAAATTGCAAAGTAGGGATGGCTGACGCGAAACTAAAGTTTCGACACAGAGTCGAGATCCCGAAGCATAGATTTTTCGAAACACTGCTCCGAACTGTGATTCAAAACACCCATGTCACGTGACTATGGCTAAACGAAGCTTCTGCGCGTTTCGACAGGTGGCATGGTTGCAGAGTCTGCGTTTGATTGACAGGGGCGGGAACAAATCACACAATCGCACATCTGTCTCAACTCCCACAAAGTTTAAAAGAGGAGTTAATGCACCTTCACCTCGTGGGTTTTTGTGAGAGGAGAAAGCATTTAATATATTTGAATACTTTTCAAAATGGTGGTTGAAAAAAAAAAGCTGCATGGAGTCAACGAATCAAAATGCTGCGTGAACTCAACCAATCAGCATGGTCAGCACCCAAGTCCCACCCCCGAAAGTTCCTGAACTTTGAAAAAGTACTACCTCGCAAGCAGGGGGAATTTTTTTTCTTCATTGGAGAAATATATAGAATCAGGATAAGTTTAAATGTTTACCCAGAACTTCATTTAGACCTGCGGTCGAAACACACCGAGTACCACCCTAAAGTCCCTAATTCCTGGGGGTCTAAACCAGTCAAGGTACCAGCACAAAAACACACTCAGCAAAATATAGTTATCATTAAAATCCCAGAAAATACAGGCATGCTATTTTAGGTCCATTTCGCACACCCCATTTGAAGATAATGGTACATTCTAACCCCGCAACAGTTCTCACCTTCATCCATGTCTTTGGAGAATCGGTTGAGGATGCGAGCCGTGGGCGTTGTGTCAAAAAATTTCATGGGACTACGAAGAATCTTCTGGAAAAGTTCGTCATGGAGCTTTGAGGAGGCACGCAGAGTACCCTTAAAAAAAAAAAAAAGGAGATCCCAATGAAACATGGACCTCTGACAGCTTGCTATAGACGCAATAAAACCAACCACATGATGTAAAATCTCACCTTAACAAACACGGTGCCTCTAAGTAGTTTGAGAAGAAGCATGATTCCCATTGACATCGTGTAGACAGCAGCGTAGTGTTGCATCAGAGGGTTATCTCGCATGCTCTCGCTCAGTACTGAACTGTTTCCCACCTGCACTGTGGTGTTCTGTTGAGCAAGAAACCATAAGGCAATTATAGACACACATACATGTGTACACAAAAACAGTTTCACATTATATAGTAAAACACGGTAATAGAATGAGACTCTTACGTCCAGAATCTATTTATATAAATAATTCCAGTTATTAAATGAATGAATGGCTTACTAAGGGGTGCATATTGTCAAAGACTCATTAATATAACATTAATGTTGAAGCTGATTCACAGTATGGCATATATTTATTATCTTAATCTTTAACACTCTGGTGCTCTTCGAGTGGCAGTCAAAAATTATTTTGTTTTTCAGTGAGATGAGTGTACTATATTTTATTTCAATTATGTTTTTTTATGTAATATTTTGTATTTTTAGGGGATTTTATGGTTCTAAATTATATTTATGCAGTAGTTACAATCCATTTATTCACCTTTTGAGCATAGACGTGAAAAATAAATTTCTAACTTAAACTGACTTAATTTTGGTCTCTTTTTAAAGACATTTTTGGCCGATTATTGCTCAAGTGATAATTTTTTTAAATAAACAAATGTTATAGAAGTTTACATTTATTATTAAGAAAAAATGTACTAAAATACCATTTTCAATTTTTATATGAAATATATTTTTTCCAAAACATGTTTTACTCTAAAACAGCAAGAAAATCTAAATCTAAATTTATGTTCCAAAATTCCAAAATCAAATTATGTTCCAAATTTCTCAAAAAAAAAAAAAAATCAGTAAGATGAAATTGTAAGTGCTTTCAGTAAGATTTTGTGTGGACGCAGTACCAAAAGTTTCTACTTGATGAAATTTGTTTTCCACTCATTTCCAATGCAGTCATTTTTGTCAGAGAGGAGCACAACTGTGACTACACATAACGTTTGAGCACCAGAGGGTTAAAGTCTTTTCTGAGAATACAAATGAAATGGCTTCTTGAACAAAACAAAATGTAGGGCAGCACTTGATTTTGCCCATCAAGAACTGATTGGATTGTCAAATCGTTTCTGCAGAGTTAATGTTCTTGATTAAAGATTACAAGGGCACATGAAAAAACAGAGACTTAATCACAGTAATATTCCATGAAAAATCAGAATTGTCAATTGGTGACTAAGTAAATAGCCAATTGATATATATTTGTGATGAATATGACGCAAAGATCAAGTGTATTACACCTAACGAGGCCAAAGTGAAGGCTGAGCAACTGTGCTGAAAAAAATTGTATAATAATTTAAATATCAATATTCAGTGCATGAGTTGTGACCGAAAGAAATATAATTAGTCTTTTGTGATTCGTAATTTCCAGTTTGACACACTAACAGTAACAGCTCTAGAAAGAAAAGACACAAACCAGCAGTAAAGGTCACAAGCACATAAAATATTTAAACACTTCTACTCTAGTCTCATGGAAATGAAGCCTTTCTGCTCTTCCTTTGCTCCACACTGCCAGCGTCTCTTACCCCGCTGCCCTGTTTGATCCAGTAGCTGAGCCACCAGTTGCTGAAGGCTATGCTGCCCACATTGAGAATAAAGAGGGCCAGAATTAAGAGGAAGACGAGCCACCCTCCTAAAGCCTGGATGTACACTTTGTACACCGCACAGGGCACTGAGCCTTTCCCACTCTCCTCCACCTGCATCAACGGACCTGAAAGAAAATCCACAAAAGTGAGGTGAATCATAAGGTCAAAAGGGTAAGCATGACTAAACGTGAGGCCTGCAGGAGGTTATGTAAACCGAGTACAGTATAATTTACAGTGTTTAACATGTTCATACTTACCATCAGCCTGAATGGCTGATTTTTCTTTTTTGACAGATCCTGCTTTGTTGCTCTCTAAGGGCTTCTTCAGGGAACTCCCAGACTTCTTATTCGGAACCTGAGATGACACCAAAAAAAAACAGATTTTGCTTCAATAACACTTGTGCATATGCAAGAAATACACAATGAACAAGAACCAATGCTGCTGTTGAAAAAGAGCTGCGTAAACATCTAAACTTCTCCTTTTATTAGTCTCACACGTTTGGAACGACGTGATGCAAATGAGGATGATGAATTTTCCAGGAACTATTTCACCATCTTCCCTATTTCATCTGTTTAGAAGTGAAACATGAATTTTAAGAGATAGTTAGTATTGTTAAAGTAATTCATTTTCCAGCTCTTTGCTTCTACCTTCAGTTAAACTGCTAACTCTGATTGTAAATTAATTACCTAAATTATGTTATTTGCTAACTGCATTCTTTAAATTGTAATGTTGACATCCGTTCTCTGTAAAGCTGCTTTGAAGCGATATGTATCGTGAAAAGCGCTATACAAATAAATCTGAATTGAATTGAAAAAGATAGATCACCCAAAAATGATAAAGACGATATTTTGAAGAATATTTTATACGTTTTGTCCATATTATGAAATGCTGTATAATAGGGGTGTAATGGTACACAGACATGAATGTACGGTACGCATCTCGGTATTGAATTCACCGTTCAGTACAGCAAAGGGGAGAAAACTAAACGTATAATTGCTTCTTTTTTTATTAATCAGTGATTTATTGAACAAATTTTGTTTCTCTCTTTAAATAAATTCAATTATAATCAACATCATCTCAGCTAAAACTGAAAACTATATAGAGGGAGTCCTTTCTTACACATCACTGTAATTAATTACAATTAATAACAAAGCCCAAACTATTAAAATCAGTTGCTATTTAATTTTTTATTTTTCTACTCATTTCATTTTTGAAATAAAATCATTTACACAGTTACTGTCATAACGTGTTTTCCTAACAAATTTACTTAAACATATATTAAATAATTAAGACATTACTAACAGGTAAAGTAAATATAATGAATATATAATCCAATGTAGAACACATATTTAGTGAAATGCTTCATTTCTCTAGTGAACTAACATGCTGTGGACACTGAATGACTTTCCTGAGGTAAATGTAATGCTGCGTGAGATATTATTTGATGTCTTTCCGCAGTTGAAACGCATGTTGAGAGATTACACGTTAACATATCTATGCATAGATCATAAATTCTTCTGCGCTTTTTCCTGTTGCGGCTGATAGCAAAAAGCTTTGCATTACCACGTGCGCCCCCTTCTGGATTGGAGTGTGAATCGCCTGTGACTGACTGTACTGTGACCTACTGGGACCTAAAACCTTCAAGCTCCAAAAAAAATGACAGAGCGTGAAATGAATTACTCTACAATCATCGAGTATAATCCAAGTCTTCTGAAGCGGCATGATTTTTTTGTATAACGAACAGATTGAAATTTAAGCCTTTATTCCTTAAAACTCAAATCAAACTTCATTGGTCGTTGCACGTCATGAGGTTCATAACAACATGGGGGTGAGTAAATGATGATTGAGTTTTCATTTTTGGCTGACTAAAGAGATACTGACCTCCATCATGGGCGTTTCTCCCAGTTGAAGGGTGTTAAACATGGCGGCGTAGTCTCCATTCAGTTTCATCAGGTCCTCATGGCTGCCTTGCTCTGTGATGCTGCCGTCGCGCATGACAATCACATCATCACAGTCCACCAGATACTGATAACAGAAACGGCCAAACATGTACATTACCATATGCTGTGATCGCAATCAAGTGGCTCAAAAATCTCACTGGGCATGACATTGTAATGTACCTGTAGCTGGTGAGTGACAAAGATGACGGTTTTGCCACGCAGCTGCTTCTTAATGGCGTTGTTAAAGATGTGATTTCCGACATGAGCATCCAGAGCACTTAAAGGGTCATCAAGAATGTAAATGTCCCTGTTGCTGTATAAAGCTCGAGCCAGGCTTACCCGCTGACGCTGACCACCGCTCAGGTTGGCACCACGTTCACCAATCTGACAGAGGGAATCACACGCGCATAAAAGATTGGCCCCGATTATATGTTCATTTTAAAGGAGAATTTAGTGTTTGCATCAAATTATTATTCTATTAGTAGCTCTGTGTTGATTAGTGATGCACCAAAATTCAGATTTTTTTTACTGAAACGCCTGAAAATAAACGTTTCAGTTAGCCGAAAACCAAAGATACAGTTTATTTAATAATGAATCAAATTTATTTGATACTCAATATTCGTATATATAAACATTTAAAATTGAAATAAGGCAAATTTTTGATAATATAATTATGTTTCTACTTGTATTCGTTGTTGAAATAAATACAACAGTGGCTAGACAGATGTATTCAAATTTATTTATTGAAACATACATTAAATAATAAAGACATCACTAATAGGTTAAATAAAAATATAATATGTGATACAGTGCATATATTTAGCAAAATACTCCTCTCTTGAGTTATTTTTTATTTTTATTTTTTTTGAGCACATTGGCTTTTCTGAGGTAAATGCAATGCTACATTTTATTGACGTTTCCACAGTTGAAACACTGATTGGAAGATTACATGAGACATGAGATATTTAAGCAAGTTGTACTCTTTCTTTCAACATACCTTCTGATGTTCATTCATGTTTTTTGTGCTTTAACTAGTAAAAAGGAAGAGATGATCAGTTCACATGCAGCTTGAACTGATGCGATCTCTCAACGTCACGTTAAAGAGTAACAAAACTACATTTATTGTTTGAATTTTTATGATATTTAAAGAACTTGAAATCGTTGTTTCATATCAATAGTAGCAAAGCCCTATTGTGATAATTGAATGGGAGGTTTTGAGTATTCTCGGTGCATCACTACTGTTGGTGATTCTGTAGGATGTGTTACCTCAGTCAGGTCAGCACAAGGCAGGATGGCCAAGTCTGGTCTCAAGCAGCAAGCACTCAGAATAGCCTGATACCTGCAGGAGACACATCAAAGATAAAGGAGGATAAAATATGATTACGCATTAAGGTATAATATCAAGGTGCCATTACAGCTATAAATACGTTGGCATTATTTCATCAGGAAGCATGTGGAGGCTATTTAATGACAAAGCACAAGCGCTCAAGGTCGTCTGTGCTCATTTTATCTCTGTGCTGAGTCACGCACCACATTCACCAATCCACCTGCAGTCCCTTTTCACTTGCTCAGCCCTTTAGTCCACGCTGACTCGAACACATTTTTCATGACATTGCTGTAGTGCAGCCGTTTGGGAAGCCAAAAAAAATACTGACGGGTTTCATTATAAAGGCCAAACAGGTGTGACATCATTTCAAACCAAATCAGGCCAAAATGAAGTTTGTTCTGAAACAGCTCGCCAAAGCGAATTTTGCTTGTTCTGGCTGGTAAACACCTTCGAGCTACCATAGTTGAGTGGCGATATGTTATAAGTAGGTGTGGCTCTGCCTTTTTTCACGTGGAAATCTTCTCCGGTTTAATTCCTCCGTTTAATCAGTCGAGGCAAAGTTCCTTTCAAGGAAAGTCTGTTCACTTGGCGGCCATATTTGCAGCTATTTTGCGCATCAAAGACCAAGTCGTATCTACTTGAATGGGGAAATCTTGACATCTCAAAAACTGCATACCGAACTCACATTTAAATAAAATATTTCTAATCAGCAACAAAATTTGATATGAACTGCCCCTTAAATGTTGTTTCTTATGCTTTAATAACTTTAAAAAACATTTTTCAGGCTAGACCAGCGAGAGCACGTGTAGTCCTAAGTGCGACATGATGATTTTACTATTCAGCGATTGGCTCTTTTACTTAGAAGGCGGGACTTATTCTGCCATATTGTGCATTCTATTTTCTCCCTTTCATAAGTAATATGAGTGCACAGTCTTTGTATATCTAAAATCTTTGCGTCGAGGTCAGACATCTGTGAGTAAGAAAATGAACATGCTGGAGAAACTAAAGTTTTAATTCTAATTGACACTGTTTTTTCATGTTTAATACTGTAGAACTGCTCATTTTAAAGCAATCTATAGTATAAAGTGCTGTATAAATAAACGTGACCTTGCTTGACCGGAGTGCCGAATTGCAGAGTTGTTTTATTTGGTGCTCACCTCTCTTCCTCCATTTCCTTGCCAAACAGGATATTGTCACGGAAGGATGCATTGAGAATCCAGGCCTGTTGTGCCACATACGCGAAATCTCCATTAACAGCAACAGTCCCCTCTAGAAGAGTCATCTGGGATACACGCACAACAGTTGACCTGAGGATTTCTGAACAAATCTAATAGATCAATGAATGACAGCTGCTCTATTTTACACATCAATGCTCACCTGGCCAAGAATGGCAGAGATGAGAGATGTTTTGCCACTTCCCACACTGCCACACACACCAACCAGCTTCCCCTAAAGATTCAAACACAGGAATGATTATTAGTATGATTATTTCTTGTCATCTCTACCATTATAACTACATTAGCATTTAGAAAGGCAAAGAAAAGACCTTTTGTATGGTGAGATCGATGCAGTGAAGAGTTCTTTGCAGCCGTTGGCTGATGGTCGGCACTTGAAGGGTGTTATCTTCAGGACTGGACGCCATGTCTCCAGACACATCATTCAACAACTGGCCATGCGTTTCCTCTTCCAACATCGCGTGATGTTTTGGGTCGTCACACTGCCGACGCTTCTTGCGACACCCTCTCATTCCGAGGCCTATATAGGGTGTACCACGGGGCGAAGGCTGGGCGCTGTGACCCCCCGTTTCCCAAGCTAAGCTGGCACCAGTCATTTCTACTGCAGTGGAAGGATTCGTTGGCACCTCACGGATCATCTTGACCTCGGCCATCAGGAGCAAACTCTGGAGGAAAGTAAAAACAGAATTTATTTGTAAAATTTGTTTTAGGTGCTAAATATAAAACAGATCACAAAGCCTGTTTATCCTTCTTGTAGCTTTTGAACTATTTAATTTTTAACTATTTAATTCATGTCTGCATATTTTAGTATATTACATTATATGTAATTTTCTTCCTCTTAAGGGAATTTCACTCGCAACAATGTTTCCGAATGCAAGCAAAGCGTAAAGCTAAAGCATGCATGTCCAAACTCATCTAATCACTAGTTCACTTGCACAGCCTCTCAGGAGCCACTTTTAATCACGTTCCTGCGATTCTAACTCAAACGTTCAGAGAAAATGTTTTTTAAATAAAAGCTGAACGAGTTGTCGGAAGCTTAAAGGGGACCTATAATGTCCATGTCACAAAATGTAATATAAGTCTCTTGTGTCCCAAGAATGTGTCTGTGAACTTTCAGCTCAAAATCCCACACAGATCATTTATTATAGCTTGTCAAATTTTGCGGGTGTGAGCAAAAATACGCTGTTTTTGTGTGTCCCTTTAAATGCAAATGAGCTGCTGCTCCCGGCCCGCTTTCCAGAAGAGGGCGGAGCTTTAACAGCTCAACAACAACAAAGCTGGAGAATCTCACGCAGCCAAAATGAGGATTGTCAGTAACGGTGTTCAGCCTGACATTGTTCAAACCGGAGTCTACACTGATGGAGAGACTCAGTTACAACTTTTAGACGTTTCTGAACGGTTAGTGGATAAATTTATGTAGTTACTGTGGAGTTGATTCAACTCATCGACTAGAATGTGCCCTCGTGTTAATCTTTTGTCCAAATCCAGCGATTAATTGACCCTCGTTTGTGAAGCAGTCCGGGGTAAAATTTTGGCATGGCAACAACACTCTACTACAACTCTTCCTCTTCTCTAAAACAGCCCAACATGGCCCCGCCCCCTTTGATGTATGTTCTCAGGGGCGGGGTTTATGTAAATTTTGGGGTTAGTGAAGAAGCTCGTTTTAGTCCTTACAAAGCGATTTCTATAAAAGAAAATCTCACTTTGTACTGAACTTTGAGCGTCGTAACTTTGCAGATGTTGTTTATGCTCACACAGCAACATTACACACTAAGCAAAGTTAAAAAAAGAGAAATCATAATCAATCACCCCTTTAATGATGTTGAAGTCATGCGACTGTGGAGTAGTATGTTTATAGACTACATTTTGCTTTTTACTTCTGGGGATTGTATTTAGGCTTCAAAATAATTGGTGAAGAATATCACGATTGAACAAAACATGTAAGAATTATAAACTGTTGATCAGAGAGCTTATTTTCTGCAATAATCCAAAAATCCAATTGGGTTTTTGTCGAGGGAACCAGTGTGATGCTAACTTCCATCACGTCATCACTGCAGCTCTCTATTGTTACATGTGTGGTTCCGGCACAAAAATCAAAACAAAAGCCCCTTTCAGACAGAGAGTTGATCTCAGAAAATTGCCATAGAATTGCTAGAGTGCCTTCTGTGTGAACGCAAACACGGATCAAACACGTGATTGATCCTGCGATCGGGACCTGGTAACACTGCTGGGATCCGTCCCGGAACACGCCCTGAGTGAACAAAAGGCAGAAACCAATGGCGTAAGGGGTGTGTGTCGTAGTGATGACACGGAGGCTGAGATTGTTCGCCAGCTTAGTGGAATGGTACGTGATGCGCTAGTTTACGGTAGAATCAGAAAAAAAAGTGCAAGAACGTGGTTCTCGAGAGAGACATCGCAGATCATAAATAAACTTAAGACACTGTGGAGACATTACATGTCACATTCTGATGTCATGTGTCTTTATAGGATGTGTGTGAATGCATGCACAGATTCCGGAAATGAACGGCAGTGTGAACGAACCAAAATCAAACGGTCCCAGGACACATGATCTGTGTATTTACCAAAATCAACTCTCATCAGGGTTTTTTCTTTTCTAAACACAATTTTTGTTGTAGTTTTCACTCTTTCATTTTCTTATTCTTCATATTTCTTCCTAAAATCACCCTTTTATGACTGTATCTCCAACAATTTTAATATGAAAGCCGAGACTTTATTTGATTTTCGTCATCTGACACTGAAATTAGAAAGAGATGCAACAAATATATAAATCTGCGGGATTATATGAGTGATTGGGGTGAGCTGGGTGGCAACTGGAGCTTCTCAATGTGTCTATTTTGACCAGAACAACCCCATTCCCATCTTAGTCAGCCAAATCCCCAAGATCATCCATCTGGACTAACTCAAACACACCTGAATGATACCACCTGCTCCAACACCTAGATTTACAGGGGGGGCCCTTGATAACAGTAGGCAAAACTCACAAAAGAACAGAGAAAATCTTGACAGAGTAAGTATTTGTAGAAAGAGGCACAGAAAGCTCACCTTGAACCTATCAATGGCGACAGATGCCTCCGAGAGAGATTTGACAGAAAATGGAGTGACCTTCAAGGCAAAGGTCATGGAATTGAAAACAGTCACGACAGTAAAAGCCTGGACAAAAAAAAGAAGAGTCAATGCATGAGCTCATCAATGCAAGAGTAATGACTACACTTCAAAAATAAGTAATGTAACCCTACCTGTGCAGCAGTAAGGTCATAACCTAGCAACATGTGGGTGGAGAATGTCGCCACACTGGCAATCACCACGACGATAGGCGCCACACCAACTGTGATGCTCTGAAAATATCCTGTTTTTTCCAAGATCTGACGCTCCTCCTCTCTGATTCCTGTTTGAAGGTAAGCAATGATGAGCGAAAATATATGCATAGAAATAAGTCAAACACACAAGCCAAAAAAACCCCCAACAACTTACTTCGTACAGCTTGTGAGAACGCCTTAACCCAGGCATACATCTTAATGAACTTGATGTAGTTCAGAATCTCATTCATCTTTTGAACACGCTGGTCAGTCACGGCTACTCCCTTCCTCCTGAAGTATGCCGTCAGCCTGGAGCTAAACATCTAACGGCGCAGGAAAATCAGTGGCATTACAACGGAAATTCCCAATGGGAGAACAAGACCAAACAGGAACTGAAAAGCTCACCATGGTAGGGTAGAAGAGGATGAAAACGGCAGAGCCTAGCAGAGAAGTCGGCCCCAATACAGATAGGTTGTATGCCATTCCCAGAATGGCCACCAGGGGGCCTCCGGCCAACAGGCTGCCCACCACAGCCGCTTCAAACATGCGCTGCCCGTCACTCGAGCACATATTGATCAACTAAAGAGAAAAGCAACACGTACATTGGAAAGTTGTGCGACATATACCGTATACTACCGTAAAATATATGCGGGCATCACCTTCTTTTTCTTTCACTCTTCATCTCTTCACCATTCAACACCCTAGGATATCTGCTCCTAACCTTCCTAAATGTCCAATTCATTAATATGAAAAACTCCTCGTCTGTCCCTCAACACCGTACCTGTCCCACGCTCTTCTCCCGAAGGCTGCGCAGACGCAGTATCTTGTGGAAGGCCATGGTCAGGACTGCTCCACGCAGGCGGGTGCCGGTGCGGTAGTTCAGCCCCCAGGTGAGGGCGAGGGACCAGGAGCGAATCAGCTCGGTGGCTAAGAGGCCCAACACCAACAGCAGGCCGTAGGGCAGGTCAGGTTCGCTCATCTGCGTATACTCCAGTAACCGCCTCACCACAAACGCCTGGGGAGAGGGAGGACGAGCAAGGGGGCGACAGGACACAGCAGGCGTGACTGAGGATACAAACATACGCTTGCACCACCACTGCGACATTAACAGTTCGACAACATTTTGTGACCTTCCTCATCATAAAACATCTGGCATTACTACATCATTCGTACGTCAGAAAAAGGTGAAGAGATGCAGATCATTGTATGCTACGTGTGGGACGTCATCATAATCACTGGAGCAACTTCTACTTAGAGAGAATGTCAGCCTGTGTTCTAATAGTTTACCTTATTTGGCCCTTTTCTCTAGCCTTTGGAAAAGAACAAGAGAGACAATGATAGTACCATTTGTGCGAGACATTGTACTTTAGCAATGTGAATCATGGACATAGTGCCCCTTGTTTGTGGATTCAAAGACTTTTTACCTACAGTCACATCAGGTTGGGGGTACAGGATGGAGACGTACTTTTGTTTTAACACCTGAAAATTAATATCAATTAAATTAATCGTTAGTAGCAGAGTGTGCGGAAGCACAAAACACAGAAAACTTTTAACAGCTGACACAGTTCATATAAGCACACATTCACAGTCGCGCGCACACACACACCGTTCTCAAAGATCATGCACATACGCAGTCAAGGATATGCACACATAAACTGGGAATACGGGCAAACCCATGTGGTTCAACACAGCTGCTTGTTTTTATTAAGGAAACCTTGAATATTTAACCTTGAAAGTTGAAACATTCAGCAGTTAAAGATTTACAATGACGTTTGAGCAAGAACAAAAACATGGATCAGGCAAATCAATACTTGTGAGAGGAAAAAACAAAAGACATTGTTTCATAAAAGTATGACTTCAGATATAATGTCAAAAGAAAAAGCACATCTAGTTCTTTGAGAGTCCGTTTGCGAGTTGTCATCGCTTAAAAGCTGTCCCATTTACTTTTAATCGAGGTTAGTGGGGCAGCGATCCCTCCCTGAATGACGCACATCTTACGAGACCCATTTACACCACATAGTTGCCCAAAAAAAAAGTGTCCATGAAATTGGTCAAAAATCCAGCAACATATTGAGGACAAGAGGTGTGGGTTTGAAAACTGCCTGTACGCCCATTGGATCTCTCAAACTTGGGAGCGTTTCAGTCCAAAACAAGAAACCCCAGCAATATAAAAACCCCACAAGTCCGTTTTCCATTGAGCAAAGCAGCTGGTATATGGGAGAGATATCTGGAGAAGTCTGAATCAATTGTCCATTGGCACGAAATCTTGCCCACATTCGTCATCAATCGTACATTGCACAGTTTGACAACCAGTAACCCAACCTTAGAGACATTTTTTCGTCGGATCATTTCAAAACACATGAGATGCGAATAATTACAGAGATCAAATGAGAGAGGGGAAACAGAAAGAAAGAGAGAGAAGGGCAGCAAACAGCATTAACTCTTGATCCAGTCCCGCATAAGAAACATGCCCTTACCTCCCAGGAATCCTCACCGGCTCTGCCTGCCGTATGCTCTCCCCGCAGGTTAAATGGACACCCTGTGGAGTCTAAAGAATAGCCTCTGTCACATGTCACACACATGGGGACCCAGCGGCCTCTGACCCCTAACTCCAATCTGAACCCCCACCCGCCCCCATAGAGACCCACCTTCCTCTACAAACCACCCCTGACCTCAGTCATCAGAGCAAGGACAGGTATCTCTTCAAGGAGATGTTCTACGGGGAGTTGCTAAATATAGACAACAGGGAGAAAAAGTCAGTTGATGATTAAACAGATTGAAATCCAAGCGTTTTGATAAGCCCGATTTTCTCCAAAAGGTTGAAGGAGACAGAGCCTTGCTGTGTCGCCCATGGTGGGACAGTGACAGAAGCTCTCCTTGAAGAAAATGTTAGCCTATCCTCCTGATCTAAGGAGATTTCTCTCTAGACTACGCTTGTGCTACATGCAATGCCCCTAAACTTAAGTTTTACCCCAAATCTATCATTGCATAGCGGGCCATAAGAACAGATACTTTCCTTATTATCTACCCGATAATAACACCACATATACAAAACACCTGGTACCTGGAAGGCAACAGACAAACAAACTTTCACAGTCATAGAGCAGCAGTTTTTTGAACAGGTGTAATAAATTTGTTGCTGTTTTTGGAACTGAAACTCTTGGAACTGTAAATGATGACTAAGCTTTGGGTCATTTATCTTTAACTTTCTTAAAATTACAGGACATTTAAGATTAATAGCACTCGCCCTTAACTAATAGACTTGATTAAAGGTGTGTCACTTCTACACAACTGGCAGCACCAAACAGAACTGAAAAATACTTCAGTCCCGCCTGCTGCCCGCCCAACTTTTCAGCAGTGTTGGTTCCAGAAGATTTTTCCATTCATTTTCCCCATAAGGACTATTTAAAGAGTTAAAGAGTTATAAGCCAAGAACCGAACCAACCAGCTACGAGGTGAATCGCAACATTACAAAGGTACAAGACTGTGAACTTAAAAGCTTTAGTGAGGGAAAGAACTACAATCCCATGAAGCATTGCGAATGACAATCGAATAAAAAAATTACTTGATTATGTCATTTGCTGTGCTTCATGGGAGTGGGCATTCCCTGCAAGAGGTTTTGGCATGATTTGCTCTCTGATTGGTGGAATTTGTACAACATTATGGGTATTGAAGTTCTTCACCACAAATTCAGATGTTAAACACAATTATTTAAAAAATAAATAAGGTGGCTTCAACAAAATCATGTACCATCGGAGCTCACAGCAAGTCTGTCTTTAAAGTTTTAAAAGTTATTGTTTTTTAGCTTTCAGAAACTAAGAATTGCACTCTATTGGTTGAGGTGATGTTGTTGCGATTCCATTTGGTGCCGTTAGTGGAGTAGAAATGACATACTTAAGTAACATTACAGCATAACATCTAAATTATTAAAGTTCCCCTAATTTTTATGACGAGAAAGTCAGATTATTTGGCAAAAAGGAGCGGACAAGTTGTAATACTCTTTTGGTGTTGGCACAATCATCATTAAGGCACTTTATAAATAGCTTAAACGAACTGATAAACTGGTTTTGGGAGCCACACTGCAAACATCACAGATGTAAAGCAGATCAGTTCTGAAGCCCAGTGACAATGTATCACAGTAGCACCTTCAATTCCCCATCTGAACACTCACCTGAGCATTTGAGGGGGGCAGGTATTTGATAGGTGGGTCTACAATGCTAATAATACACAGAGAGACAGATAGAGAAAGATAGAGCAAGAGTGGGAGAGATAGACAGAGGGAGAAGAAGAAAAGACAACAGAAAGACACAACAACAGAGCTGAGATGGTGTTACTTACTGGGCCACTGAAGCCTGCGAGTTGAGTAACCATAAGGCAGAGGATGGACAGCAGCAGACGCGTGCGGCAAAAATGCCAGACCACACGACGAAGAGACGCCCCGTCCCCTCGTGTCCTGATTTCTTCATCCCACAATCCAGCCAGCCTGTGGAAATGAAGAATATATGTTAATATGTAATGCTACTACCAACAACATCAGGCTACAGGCTTCAGGTTAGCACAAACAAAAGTGCAAAGAAGTACCAATGTAATACCATGTGATTTGAGAGACAAGTCGCACGGATATATTATTAGCAATTTGTCAAAAATTGTGCGCGTCAAAATTATCGATTTTTCTATTTTGCCAAAAATCATTAGGACATTAAGTAAAGATCATATTCCATGAAGATATTTTGTAAATAAATATATCAAGAACTTATTTTTGTAAGTAATATGCGTTCCTATGGACTCCCGTTTGCGTGTCTCTCTTTAAGAGCCAATAGAAACTGAAACCAAGTAGATGGCACAATAATTCTTTTTGCATACAAAATCAGAGACTTTACACAGATCATGCCTCCAATATGCTCCTGTTGCATTATTTTCACCCTCTAATGAGTCTGCACAAATTGAGTTTACAACAAATACAGCGCAGGCACAGGCAATAACTAAAAATATGTAGATTTCACATGAAGTTTTTGCTCATAACTTCATAGATCGTAGAGCATCACATCACCATTTAAAGCAGATTCTTACGATAAAATGAGGCCAAATACAACATAATCCATTGTGTCGATCACAAGACATTACTCACGGAATGACATAACATATTTGGCTAAAAACATTTGTCTTTCCGGGATGCAATGCAATTATCCAATGTTCCCGGAGCTGTTCAAGCTTGTTTTCCAATGTGGAATAACACAAAATAGGCATAATTTTAAAGCTTAGAAACTCCGATTTTTAATGCATCGAACCACTCTTAAGGAGTGGCGAGTAGTCCCTATAAACCGGAGTGTACCGCCCCCCAGGCGCCACCTAGCAACGAAAAATTAATAATAATTTTTTAAAACTACTGCCTTGATAAAAACAAAAAAATGCCTTATTACATCAGAGCGTCCAGGTTCTACGTCAGAATGCTGACTGAGTAATTAATGACAGAATTTTCATTTTTTGGTGAACAAACCCTTTAAAATAGCCTGGTCCAGTGTTTGCTGTAGGCATGAACCCCTCCACTTCCCCCAGCTCCACCTGCCTAAATCTGCTACGGGGTTTACGTATGCATATTCATGCAGCAGCAGCATATCTTACATGATCACAGCAGCAGGTCTCCGTTTTTAACTACTTTGAGTTTTCATGATTGAAATGTGAATATTTCAACAAACTGAAGTAGAATCGTAATTATGTAATTAAATATACAAAACTCATTTTATGTACAATTTAAATGTTTTGTCTACAACACACAACTGAATACATAGCAATTGAACTTAATAATTAGGACTCTGTTCATTTAAATCTTAAATAATACAGATATACATCGACTGACTGTCCCATCTATAGTTTACAGCTTTAGTTCTTTAACGATTTTTTTCTTCAGCTGACATGTACTGTTGCTGATATTGAATCAAATTGAGATCAGAATAAAGAGCTTCTTTATTTAAATCAAATTGTAAAATCTGTACCAATAGCCAGCTGTATCTATGGTATTATTGATACCATGGTATTACCATTACTCATGGTTGGATGAGTGCTTTAATAGGAATTTCATAACATCATTACAGTAATATATCAGTACTGACCTGCGACGATTGGTCTCACAACTCTCGAACTGTGACACAGCCCATATATCCTCTAGAAACAGCTGACCCTTCTTATGGGCCAGCATAGCCAATGAGGTCAACCAATTAAATGTCATAAAAGAGAAGAGGCCGGCGTTGTCCACTGGATGTTGATACCTGTGTTGACACAATGAGAAACAGGACAAGTGAAGAGACAAGAGACATGGATTAGTCCCTAATCTGCACTTTTTTTAATTCACCATCATTCGGCCTATTTTATTAAGGCCAACCAGTGTGAGTCCCATGTGCCTTTCTCAGGGACACAGTGTATATATACACAACCCATTCTTGTGAAACTGTGTCATCTGAACTTAATCACTGCTTAGTGACATCTTAATATGGTTATAATTCTACCTAAATGTGGCTTTTATTGATATTCAACAAAGTAGTCTATCCAGTGCTATTTAATTTTGGAGCGTGAATCCGTTTAAATTGCATCAAACCTCAATGGTGATTTGCACTCAAGAATCAAAAAGTTACATTTTCTATTCTTGATTCTAAGATTCTTGAGTGCAAATAACTATTGAGGCTTTTATTAAAATTAATATTTTCCACAACGTTTCCACCGCAGGAACTTTCCCCAGGAACTTCGGGGTGGAACTCAACCGCGGGAATAAAATACAGTAAAATAAAAGTCTGGGTATCTCAAAAAGTACCTGCTAGCTAGGTAGTACTTTTTCAGTTCATTAGCCATCGGGGTTGGGACTTGGCTGATGAACATGCTGATTGGTTGACTCCACGCAGCATTTTATTTCAACTTATTGTGAAAAGTCTGTTGCGGTGCGTGCAGTAAGAGTTGTTTGCTATTCGAATCAACAAAACAATACGACCGATTGACCGACAACAAGGTCCTAGTTTTATTAAGCTTATATGCGGAGGACGTAATCCAGCGGGAACTGGAAAGTCACACGGAATCCTATGTCACCAGACTCTTCTTCACGGTATCTTAGGCCGCGATGGAGACGTGGACAGCAACAGGTCTGGGCGGAAAAAGTTCCTGGAACAAATTGTTCCAGATCATTTCTGTGGAAATGAGGCTTTTGGTTTCACTTTATGTAAAAGTTTCGAAAAAGCTTTTGCTCAAACCTGTTATGCTGTGATAGTTCTCTCCTTTAAAATTAATCGATATTTGAGAAAGTCTGAGAACACGGTTCAAACTATTTTACATTTGTTTTCGCTCTCAAATTGGTCTTTTCTGAACTCAATGTTTTAAAAATTAGATCATTTGTTTTCTTGGAACAAAGATTTTTGACGGTGATTAATAAGGTGTGGTGCAATGATACTATGCGTTTCAAAACAATGATTAAAAAAAACTACAATGTATGTGGTGTCTTAATGTAACTTATATTGGCATCTCCTTTCTCAGGTTTACTGAGCTTTTGACATTTGAGAGCCTGACCTTCAAAAGCATCTAGACATCTGGAAATAAACACAGTGTTACCCTTCATGATTTGCTTACTGAAATCAAAGGGACAATGATCAGTAACTTTAGTACGTACTTGCTGGTGGAACGGATGGGCTTGAGCACACAGACACTGTGGTGGTATTTGCTTCTTCCGACTTCATCCTCCAACTCTTTTGCGTCAGTGGCGTTGCCGCTATCCAATGAGAGGCCACCCTCAGCTCTGGCTGCCGTTTCAAAAGCATCCTGGGAGAAACATCAGCAGATCAGGTGTTTAGCTGCCAGTTTGTTGGGGTTTTTTTTTTTTTTTTTTGGTTTGTTTGCATTTCAGCACTTTTCAGTGGAAAGATGTGACAATGCAAAAAAAATGTTGATAGGAAATGAAAGACGACATGTTTGTCAGCATGTATTGGGCAAGAACAAACATCATCAGCAAAAAAAACACAGGAAGGAAACCAGTCAGACCATGCAACTCATTCTATCCAATAATTCCAACAGTAAAAACCACCACAGTATGGGAAGGAAACTCTCGTGCTGCACACGGCATTAAACACAGACAGATGAAGGCCATATTTATAAGTTCCTCACAGGTTTAAGTCATGTGTCTTGGCTTAAATCGCGGTCAAAATAGTTCAGAAGACTAGAAGAAGAGTTTTAAGACATGAAAATTGTAACTAATAGATATCACCATACTTTCCCCACCAGATTAATCAATACATTTACAGAATTGTTGTGTATTACAAATTTTGTGAAATGTTATGTTTAAAGTTAATTGCAATAGTCTTTTCTTCCCTATTTTGACATCTATCTGACTGAAATGGCTTGCTGAACAAAAAAAAAGGTAGGACTTGATTTTATCCACTGAGAATTGATTGGATGGTTGTGGTTTGCTATTGGTCAATCTCACGTGAGTGACAAGTTGCCCCGCCCTCATGCCAGTAAACATCATCAGAGAGGTCACTGCAAGAGGGAGGGGAAGTTATTTTGATAACTTATTCTATAAAAATATTTAAAATGCCGTTTAAAAGGGATGCATTACAACTGAAATCTGCAGATGCAAATAGATAAAGTGTAATACTATAAACACTTGTGTATAAGTATAAATACAAATTTTGGAGATTTTCTTTCCACTAGTCAGAAATAAGATGTTATGGAAGCAAAATAGCCCAAAATATCAAAATTGACCAGTGAAGGAAAAAATAAAGTGGTTTCGCTTGTAGTGTCTTGCTTTAATCAAATGTACTTGACCCCACGTGCAGATACACATTGCTACACGTGCCAATGATCGCTCTAATAAAAAAATATTTTATTACAGGCCAGACAACAATAAAGTTTGTGCTGCCCGCAGCCAGCTGAGACAACAGCCTATTATATGGGCCGTTGCCCTTGGTGATGAGCACTGTGGCGTATTCTGCTGACATCCAGGCTAAGTGTTCTGAGCAGTCAGAGTGTGTCAGTTTATACGTGTGTGTAAGCAAAGGCAGACGCTTTAAGTTTTTAAAACCCAGGGAGGCAGAAAAAGCCAGACGGATTAGCCCTCTAAAGGGAACAGCATGTACTTTAAAGCCTCACAGGGTGGGAATCTTCAAACACCACTATAGTGATTACATCAAACAAACTATACTCTACTGAAGTTCGCTGCTAATCTACAAGAATCTTCCTTAATGTATAAAAAAAAAAATCATATTTTTATATATATATATATATATATATATATATGTGATTCCATCAGTTCAAGAAACTCTTGTACATAATGCATCCTCGTATGTTTAATGACTTTCAACAGTAAATACAAATGAACTCTTTCCCTGCCAGAGTCGCCAGTCAAAACCAGCATTTTTTTGATCATTTTCACAAAACTTACATGGTCCCCAGAATATTCTGTTGTATGAGTATCTGAAAATACAACATAAAAAAAATCTAGCTACATGCATTCTTTTTTTAATCAACGCTTGAATGTGGTTAAGTTTCATTTTGAACAAAAAGCTGTAAGAAACATTTTTGTCGAAGACTACGTCTGGATCGGATTCTGAACGATGATCAAAACATAGATGGAGTAGATTGCATCCGTCAACACCCCCAAAGCTTCACAGTCCTATACCTCATCCTTGATCGACATTTCACTCAGTAACACTAGGCAGTTTTGATTTATATGCTGTTTAATGTTTGATGATTGTGTTATTTTATGTGTTTAAGCAATGTTTCTATCACTTATTTCTGCTTCTTCGCCTGTGAAAAAGATTCTGTACTCTTTCAGAAGATGCGTAATAATGCCCCCTGCCATATAACAGTAAAAACTTGGATTGCAAGAAAATTTGAGATCGGCCTCACTGCAGAACACGAAATCCAGGGGGCGGGGACTAGATCCAACTCCTACCACTTTACATAGCCCTAAACCAGGGGTGTCCAATCCCGCTCCTGGAGGGCCACTATCCTGGAAAGTTTAGCTCCAACCCCAATTAAACACACCTGAACCAGCTAATCAAGGCTTTTAGGCATACAGGCAACTTCCAGGCAGGTGTGTTGTGAGAAGTTGGAGCTAAACTCTGCAGGACAGTGGCCCTCCAGGACTGAGTTTGGACACCCCTGCCCTAAACCTACCTGTCTCCACCCCTGGATCTAAACCTACCCATCGCCGCCCCTAGATCTTGTGTGTTTTGCAGTGAGGGGCTAAAATTCTGTCATTGGCCGGGAAGCACTGTGTCAAATTATGGAAAATTATGGAAAATTCTGTCAATGGCGGAGAAAAAAAAACAGTTGAATAATGATAACATAAACTAAAACACATTAACAGACTTGAAACAAACATTTAAAGATATACTACTTAAAAAGCAAAAGGAAACTTTTTGAAAATCTCCTCTTGCCATGGTGAATTAATGGGGGCCCAATTAAAGTAAAGTACATTTTCCTATAAATAATAGCTTTTGAGCAATGATAAAGATGTCTTGTGGGGCAAATGTCAAATTGCTATGTGCTAATCACAGAATAAAGATTGTATTTACAAATATGATTTCTAATTTCCTTTGGATCTTGCTTCAGAAATTTGACAATTTTTGCATTTTGACCAAAGGCCTTCGTAGATTTTATTATATTAAGATCACATTAAGAATAAATGGGGTGGAATGGAGACATTTTAAAATGTGAAAATAAAATTAGGATGGATTCACACTTCAGGGTAGGGCAAAATTTGGTGGAAAACCTGCCATGGGATGTGTGGCTTTAAAAATAAGCACACGACAATGGAGAGTTGACAATAGTCCTTTTTATTAAAGAAAATCCAAGAGAAACATGCAGGAGAATAACTAGGAAATATCTTACAACCACAACACACAAAGGCAAACAAGACCGAACACTGAACAGAAAGTCAGTACCAAACTCAGGGCTTAAATACATGGGGAGAAGTAATTAGCTGAACAGAAACAGGTATGTGGAACTAATTAACAACCAAGGAAACTAGGAAAATAGAACACAGTCACAAGAAACTAAACATTACCCTGACATTACACCACCCTCCAGGAAGGTGCTTCCTCCGACGGAGCCAAAGGGGTGGAGGGACTAAATGTAGCCGAGTCCATGGTGCAGACAGAATGACATCTGTCCAAGGTGAAGCCGGAGGGATGAGGGAGCCCAGTGGAGCCGTAAGGACGACAGTCCCAGGTGGGGCCAACTGGTCGACGAGCCGAGGTGAAGCAACGGGCTCGGTGGCTGGAGGCATATCCAGGGGATCCTCTTTCACTAGGTGGAGCTGGTGACCGGAAGATCTGAGGTGCATCCATGCAGCATAGTGGAGTAGACAAAGGAGGAGCCGAGGAGCTGAAGGAAACCAGCGGAGGCGGAGCCAATGGAATGGCTGAATTTGGAAGAGAAGGTGGGAGAGAAAGGCTGGGTGGGACCAATGGGGACAGAAGATTCAGGTAAATATCCTCTTCCAATTCATAAACTTCTGCAGAGGCCAGCTGTAGCTCACCTTCAGTGGCAGGATTATAGGGCTTCCCTCCATTCCCCTGAACACTAGAGCAGGCCCATGGGAATGAACGATGTGGATTCTGGGCTCTGGGGCAATGGCTGGCTCAGTCTTTCCATCTGGCTCATACATCGCAGCAGGCTCGGGCTCTCAGTCTGCGGCTCAGGTGTTTGCTCCAGGCTGGCTGGCTGGGCTCTGGGTCTGGAGTGGGGCTGGTGACGTCCTCCTCAGGGCAGAGGGTGCAAGCCGATCCATTGTTTACCAGCACCCATTCCACAAACGCTGTGAAATCCTCTCAAGGACCAACACCAGGTAGGCGTGCCTTACACCGCTCATTTAGGCTTGTTTGAAAAAAATACACACCTGGAGCGGTCAGGACAATTGGTACGCCAGGTCTAGAAAGTTACTGGTGTGGTCCTCGAGATTATTATTCCCTTGCTCTAAACAGAGCAGGCGAAATGCCGGTAAATCCATAATTTGCTTTTGATTTCGGTCTTCTGTCACAAGGAAAGTGGTTTTAACGAAGTGCACAACGATGGAGAGTTCAAACTCCTTTTCATTATTCAAAATCCAAGAGAAACATGCCAGAAAATATCTAACAAGGAAATAGCTTACAACCACAACGCATGAATGCAAACGAGACCGAACACTGAACAGAAAGAATTCGGGGCTTAACAGAAACAGGAACTAATAAACAACCAAGGAAACTAACTATGAGATAGAAGACAAACAGGAACAGTGAGATTACCAACAAAACGTTAGAAACTAAAACTAAACCCTGACATTTCCCTGATAAAATGCCATTTAAAAAAACAACTGCAGGGTTTGGTATGCTTGTTTGTAGGGCTGCAAAATTTGACCAAAATTGTATGATTATATATCAATACATCTATAAAATAATAATAATAATAATACTTATAATTAAAGATGCACCAATGTATCGGCCAATAATCGGTATCGCCGATTTTCACACTATCTGACTATCAGCAGATATATCTTGTCAAATAAAAGAAGGCAGGAAAATACACTAAATTTGTTAATAGTAATTAAATGAATTAATAACATTCAGAAAATTAATAATTATCAATTTAATCTTTGGAATTTAGTTAATATTAATTTGAGTGTTTATAACTGTTACCAGTTACTCTGATGAAATTGAGAAAATTAAAGGGTTTTTTTTGCATTTCTTTCAAAATATAACATTTAAAAATATAATGATTAATTATTAATTATAATGCAATTTAAAAGAAGGTATAAAAGGCAGAACCCTCAAACTATCGGTATCGTTATCAGCAGATATCACTCTGAATATTCGGCTCTTGGTATCGTGGAGAAATTTAGTATCGATGCATCTCACCTACAACTACTATTACTTCAATTAAATAAAAATGACTAAAAAGCAAAATAAGAAATATTACAATTACAGTAATTCATTGTAAAATAAAAAAAATTAGTATTTAAGAAAAATAATAGACTTACCATACTAATATTCATTTCTCCTTTTTCAAGCATTAAACATTTATTTTGACAGAAAATCATTACTAATTTGTGAAGATGGTTGGTGCATGTTGCATTCCCAAATGCACATTAAAGTGACCAAACTCGGAGCAGATACAGATTGAGTTCATGTGGAGCAGCATTTACTGCAAACCGAGTCGCTGTGAGACACTGAAAACACCAGCAGATCATAAGCTGCTCATTCCTAAAAAGAACACAGCGCTTATTTTCATTTCATTAAAATTTAGGTGACCAGCATAAAACTTGATATTTAGCCTCAATGACCCATGCCTCCTCAAAAAAAAAAAGGATACTGGCAGAAGAGATGAGTAGTTATCCACAATCCACTGCAAACTCTCACTCAGATCTGCCTCCATTCTCATATAAAACATCCTAATACACTATCCAATCAGCTCCCGATGAACAAAAACCAAACCTAGCTGAATGTGTCGATCCACTTGGAAATATACTACAAGAGTGTAAGTACTAGTTTAATGTTAACTTTTATTTTTAAATGTCGAACGAACATGTCACAATCAAGAGCTGAAAAGGTTTTGTTTGTTTCGAGCATTAACGGACGATTACCCTCAACGAAGCAGATTTTAATTGATTCTGTCTACAGGAGCAGATCCGTTTATATTTAGTAAGATGCTGAAGCGTTACCAGGATATAAAGCAGTGGGAGTGAAAACATATTAGCTTCAGACAACATAACACATTCACAGATATCTGCGATATATTAAGTACGTTTTTGCACAGAAATAGGCAGAGAAAACATGCAGAAATACACACAGCTAGTTTTCTTCTTCTCAGCCAGCCGCCCCATAAATTAGCCAAGCTTTAGCATTTCTGTCACAAGCGCTCATGGGAAACAGGATGGGGAAGAAAAAAAAAAACGTTATCTGGGACTGATCAGAATGCATGAGGGAATGAGGACAGACACACTGAGAACGACAGCTCATTGGAAAGCACAAAGTTAACCATATTTTTCTGTGCACCACTTACACAACAATGTAACGTGTCGTTATTTATGTAACACTCGTGTTTAAGTGCCTCGAGGTAAGCCTTATGCTAAAAAAAAAAAAAAAAAAACTAAGAGAGACGGTGAAGAATTTGACATGTCTGCCTGGATTAGTCGAATGAGAGAAGCCTTGCGTGAAGCGTTTCGCAATGCTCCTCAGCACGTGCAGGATGTCCCCCTCCCCTGCCGTCCTCACCACTCTTCTTCCCATGTCCCTCTAACGCACTCACGTTGCACAAACACACAGCTTGCCTGAGTGCTGAGGGGGACATGAGCCTATCAGCAGGCAAGGCTGCTGCACGCATCACCGGAACCCACCATTGCAATTGGCTGTCGGTGCCAAAAAAGGTGGGTCTAGATTATGTAAACAGACCCAGCTTCTAAATACAGGGCGAGCAGCCAATCACTGCACACACTGCACACAGACGGCATCCCTAGTGATGTACTGAGTGGCTGAGAGATAAAGAGAGAGAGAGAAAGGTAGCGCGACAGAAAAAGACAAAGAAAATTGTGGGCAGCACAGGACTCTCTCTTAACATGCTGACAAATGCTGACGGCAGGAGTGCAACAGACAAAACAAACACAAAGGGCTCGGCTACCTTTACGAACGAACAACAGCCACCGCATTTTAATGTTAAAGGCACAGTTCGCTCAAAAATCAAAACCCTGTTCCCACCCTCATGCCGTTCCAAACCTGTGAGACTTTGTCTCACAATAGAAGATATTCTGAAAAATGTCTCAGGTGTTTTTTCGTCCATACAATAAAAGCCAATTGTATGGACGAACAGTTGAAACATGCAAATTATCTTTGCTTTTGTTCCACTTAAGACAGAAAGTCATACAGGTTTGGATTGACAGGAATTTTTGGGTGAAAGCCAACACATGACTTGCAAATATTTGGGAAAACATCACAGGTTGTCAGAACCACAGTCCAGAAATGCCCCGATCACACCAAGAACGATAACTATAAAGATAACTAAAACGATGACTATATTAGCGTCCACACCAATGAACGATAACGGTCTGTTTACGGTTTCAAAGCGTGTACAACATGTTTTTCCTGTTCTTGTTGCATTGACACGGCTTTAACCAGCAGGCGTCCTCAGAATGCTATGTTTCGAGTGAATAGCTAGTGTAATCGATCTAATCTTTAGCTGACGAAGTCAATATAGTGGAATACTAATCTTTTTCACTGCAAATTCAAAGGAATATAGACAATATTGTCGAAACTGGCGCTGGATACCTGAGGTAAATTCATGTTACACTGTTTGCTGGCCTAGCATAATGATCTCATCGTTAATACTTCTCTTAACGTTTATCCCGAAGGTGTGACCCATTGTTTTCCATATATCCATTTTCTTTAAGGTATCCTTGAAAGGGGAGCTTGACTTGTCAAACAGTGGTGGATTGTTCTGGACCTCGGCGATTAATTTACTTTTTCACAATGGCGTCTGTCGTTTTAAATGCGCGGGCTCTTAAATTAGAATGGATTCTTCTGATTGGCTGTCAGGGTTTTATCGTTCAACAGCTGGAAAAAAATTGTTCTTAAAGTGATTCCAACGATATTGTTTCTCGATGTCGTTATCGTTATAGCTGGACTCTTCCATTCTTTTATATTTAGAACTATCGTTGTCTTTCTTGGTGTGAACGGAAGCTAGTATAGTAACTGAATCGATCTTAAACAGATTATTATCATTTTAAACTGTGCATGCAATATATTTAGGGGTCAGGTGAGTGTTTTCAGAACTGCTTGCGGATAATATATCAGGATGGAAACTCTCAAGGAATCGTTGAACAATTTTGGGACAGTAATGATTCTTTTAATACTTCTGAAAGGTATTTTCACATTAACAAAATGTTTCAAAAAGCCATTCACACAGAAGTCACTTTCAAGCCAAGCAGCTTTCTGTTGGTCAAAGTGGGAAATTTGTGTGACCAACTTGCAAATGAGCGACACCTGCGTGTCAAAATCTTTCACCTCCAGGCGAAACTCCTGATTCCTATTGGAATGACTGGATTATGCCAACGAAACTTTCACAGAGCAACAGTAAACTTGACCGCACTTTAAAGCAAAGAGCTTTGATCGCATCAGAGAACCAATAATAAAAACATCATGAAAATAAATGTTTTTAATGGAAAGAAAGTTGAGAGGCTGTATCGTGTGTGTTATATTTTTGATGCACGGTGTTTTATATCATGAGTTTCGAGGTTGGTACTTTCAAACATTTGATTTGCAATCAAAAATCTGAAAGAGTTCACTAGATGACATGTAGCGTATGACGGACTAACCTGCACTTTAGACAGCTCGTAGTTCCCTTCAGGTCCGGGCAAGGTCTCTCTGGACGATACGGCCCTGTATGCAGAACCAGATGCCAGACAGTCCTTTCCCAAATCATGTCCTTTCATCTTCTTTTACCAACATAGGAGCGCTTTTGTTGCTTCAACTCTGATCTTTATCTTGTCAAAGTCACCAAATCTAAGCAGATGAGAGAAGAGATGGGTTATCAACACGAATGGAAATGTTACTCTTATTTAGTCAGCATCGATCAAGCACATTATATTCCCTTTTATCCCATTTAAGTCAACCTGACAGGATGGCATTAATGTAGGTAAATTGTTGTATGGACAAACATTATAACTAGCCAGACTGTTCAATATTTATCACAGTAATGTTGTCAGCATAAAGCACTTTCAGCAGGAGTGTTTTAACATCTAGCTGCCTATCTAGATAACACTTTTGATCGGACATGTCTTGGTAAATTTTTAAAAAAACATCACATTTTAATTCAAAGTCAAAACAAAATGACCATTTAGATACTTAATTTTCATGACAACCAAACAAAATGACTGTGATGCATCCAAACGTTTTGCAATTCCCATAAGCGATTAGCCACCGTGATACCATAAATACATACATTAAAATAATACAATTTATTTAAAAGGTATAGTTCACCCAAAAATGAAAATTCTGTCATCATTTACTCGCCCAATGAACAACTACCGAACACAAAAGATGATATTTCTTATTTTGAAGACCGTCGGTAACCAAACAACTTGAGAGCGAGCAAATGATGATATAATTTTCATTTTTGATCTGTTTAATTTGAATAAGCATGTACAACAAATACGGTCATGATGTACTTAGAATACATACACATTATAGTAGCAAGAACTTTATTTTATAGCATTACAGTAATGAGAATGAGGGGAAAATGTGCTCAACTGTCATAATGCAAAACATCTGAGCAGTTCTAAAAATAGTCATTTCCTTTAGGCGAAATATAGGGTTTACTTTTTTCTTTTTATAAGTGATATGTCCGGACAAGTTATTCGCAGGAGTCACGTGACTCCCCCCTCCTGTCTACGATGTCCAAAAATGTAGCTACTTAATCATGTTGACTAAACAGGGAGCTCACCAGATTTTGAGACGCGGCCAATATCTTTTAATATAATGATGTGCACATCGATGCATTGATTTCTTATGAGAGCTGGAGAATGTTCTATTAGGCTTCGACTAATGGCTAAAAGTACATTAGATATTAGAGATTTAAATCTTTATCTTGTTTATTTTAGTGTAATAGGCCTCGCATCTCCTCCAGCCACAAGAGAACAAACAGTTCCCGAAAACAACAGACCGCACGGGCTTCATACTGGGACATCTTCTGGCTTTTTTAGACAAGATATATATTTAACATCACTTAATCAGATAATATCTCTTTTTAATTTGGCAAAGTGAACACCCTAATGCCATTCTTGTTGCAATAATCCCGTTAATGTTTGTTAGAGGAAAAAAAAACACTTATTCTGTAAGCATCTATATCTCATAGATTACAATTGTACATCATGTATCATCATTAAAAATATCTATTCATAAGTTATGCGTTTCAATCTCACCGGAGTGCATCATCACTGAGACAATAGATGTCACCTACATCAGGATATAACACACCGAGACGATGCCCATACATATTCGCAATATTCACAAGCAAAATGCTTTTTGATTATTGGAGAATTTATAAAAAACAATTAAAAGTCAATTAAATCGTTTGCCAGGACATGTCAAATTAAGTTAAAATGAATAACATTTTTAATTTTTTTTTTTTAAGTAGGGTGTCATATTTATAGATGTTAAAACACGCTACAATGAATCCTATTTTGCGTATCGAATAAAGAATAAAAGATAAAAGTGTCCATTGTGGCAGATACCTGTTCCTCTGGTGGGTCTGCGGATCTTCAACAGCGGATGGAGCAAAACAACTTGGTTATAAACCAGCTATTTGGAGGGTTCGGATGGAAGTCGTTCTGGGAAATGTAGTGTAGTGGAATTCTAGTCCAAGTTCGCATCGTTCGAACGCCGATGTGTTTTGAACTACATCACCCACAATTCACTTCACAGTAAATGCGTCAGAGCGCTGTAAGTAGGCGGGGCCTATTGCGCGAATGAAGGGGACGCGCATCCTCTGCAGTCAAACGCTAGTATTGCAACGTGATGATGAGCCTGAGGCTGTGGAATGGAATTTTACCATTGCAGAAAGTACAGTGCGATGATGATGATACTGCACAATATGCGGACATCTTTCCTCTCGTTTCATTTCTACTATATCTGGCACACATTAACCCATTCAGAGCTAAATTATGATACATGCTGTATTTCTCTTCTTATCAGTTTCATATTTTAATAGTTATTTCTAATATTCAATACAGTGGTTCTGTTAAAGTAGCATTGTACATCTGGATTTACTTCCAAGTTATTTCATGAAAAAATGAGTTTATAGATTCAGGTTGTTTTCAACACTAAGCGACATTGTGTGTATATATTTATATTTCTCTGCATTGATTAAATTAATATATACACGTGTATACATTTAGATGGGTTTATATGTATTAAAATACGTCTACATTTATATTGTAGGGGATTTTTTTTACAGTGAAAGACCCAAAAAAATAGATATGATAAATGAAGACCTGGAGTCAGAGTTTAAAAAAATAAATTGAAGTAAATTTTACTGAAGAATAGTTTGCAGTTTCATCAGCAGAAGCTTCAAGTCTCACCAGGAGTTTGTAGGCCGCTCTCTTTCTCTCCGTACGTTAACATTTCCACACCAATTGCACTCTAACAGAGTCCACTAACTACATTATTACTGAGAATCTGATTGGTTAAGAAAATTAGACAAAGCCGGTAATTTTCCACACATGGACAGATGGACAAAAGCATTTCTCCTTCCATCATGATGCTGACGATCGGACCCTGAATTTAGGGACAGGATGTCCCTCTAGATCAGGACAAGGCGTCTGCAGGTCTCAGTACCTGTTGTCCTCCAGTACCCATAAAGCACCTGTACAGAACACAGAGCGCACATACAAAGTTGATCTGAGCTCTGCTCTGAACAGAGAACTTTCCCAAAACATACTGAATTGTACATTCTAGTGTTGGAAAATGAAAAGAAAAATAAATGTTTTAATATAAGTTGAAGTTATTCAAATAGTTTATATTTAGAAAGATAAATGTTGATTAATATCTTCATGACAAATCACTCAAAATATATATTGAAGCAGCAGTGGATTCCAGAATACACCTCTTCAATATACGTATAACTTTACTGCAGAGAAATATTATAAATGTACACACGTAATGAATACATAACCTGGAATTAAATTTAGAAAGTCATTTAAAATGTGGTAAGGCTTATTTTACTAATGCCACGTCCCAGCTATATTTGAAAACTCAAATTATTTTAGTTTTTAAATATAAAAGTTAAAATACGCTCTGCATTTTATTTCCACTCACAAGTTTATGTCCTCAGCATTTCTAGATCTACTTTTCTCTGTATCCACCGCTGAATTTGGAGTTGAATACTAGTATACTACTTGTACTACATTTACTATTTCTGCCACAGAGATACGGTATGAGAGAAGTATGCTAGCATGCGGTCACGAATTCAGCACAGATTTATAATAAACCCAGACAGTGTTCTTGTAAACAGGGCAGTGCTGAGTAAGGAAGTGTTAATTATAAAAGCTGAAGTTTCATTGCACTCTTTTCAGTTCTTCTACACATGATCTTACTGGAGCATCAGTTCCTCTGTACATTCAGCATGACAACTACATTTCTCATGTTGCTTATTTCTTGGCCGCAAAAAAAAAAAAAGTTGCAGCAAGACTCCAACGTGGTTGCAGAGAATAGATGATTTTGTATTCTTAAGAGAAAAAAAAAAGTTGTGAAAAGACCACAGAGGCAATTTTTGGATCAATTTTTTTTTTTATTGTCTGTATACAAAAGCATGTTACACACGAGATGGGTACAGCATCTGAAAAAAAAAAAAAAAAGAAATTATTAACTCATTCAATACTTGTGCATGACTTTAAAAACATTTTAACAAGTCAACAGACCATGGCAGCTGCATCAAGACACGCATGGAAAACAGCAGCTTCCCACTTTTTGAAACATTAAGGCCGTTTACACAGTTTAAAACAGAGTCACTTATATGCGTTTAGGCCGGTCATTTACGCAACGCCGTTTTGGGCGACTGAAGACAAACTTTTGAAAAGAAGATTCAAAGTGCGTGTTTTTGAAAAATTGTGTGTAAACTACAAAAACGAGAGTTTGTGAAAACAGTGACGTGTAGCGCATTATGTGTTCAGTCTATAGACACGTAGCGTTTCTTTACAAAGTGATATCGCCAACTACTGGTGTGGAACCATAATACAGCATTTGTGAAGATCCGTGTGACAGGGAATAGTTTTAATGTTGTCAAACAAAAAATGGAAACAAGGAAACAATTTTTGCTGTTTAGTTCATCGTCTTGCAGACGTACCCTTAAAGTAGATTATAAAGGATAAAAGTGCCGTTTGTGCCCAAACATCACATCAAGAAAAAAGTAACCAAAATCCCTTCTCAGGTGTGCTTGCTACATTAGCAAATAAAACTCTACTGTGACACTAAAGGCCTCGACATACTTCAAACGAAATCGAAGAACAAATTCATGTTCGTTTTGGAAGTTCGAAACAGCTTAACCAAAGCAAACTTTCTGGAAAAGTTCGCTTTTGCTGGTAAACACCTTCATACTACCACGGATCCGTGGCCTTTACGTAAGGTGTGTGCTGAGCCTTCTTTCACTCACAAAATCTTTCCCAGTTCATTTCTCTTCGAGTCTGTAGAAGTCAGACGTCCGCAAGTGAAAACATGAACACTGGAGAGCTGCTTAAAGTTGTACTTCTGATGAAATGAGACTGACACCCTTCTTCATGTTTAATACAGTAAAGCAGCTTCACTTTAAGCAATCTATTTTTTTTTTAATATATTTTTTAATATAAATGCGACGTGACTTTACTGGAGTGCTGAATTACAGAGCTTCATCCCCGTTGCCATGATCAGATGCTTTTCTTATACTTTATTAAAAAAAATCTTTACTAGTTTGTCAATTTTGTTGTGTTTATTTTGTTACCGAGAGGAAAGCGCATAACATTTTTACATATTCATCAACCCACCGCTCTCATGTTCAATAACAGTATATCGCTGCTCACATATTTTGTACTTCGTTTTACCCCAAAACGAACATTGCTTGAAGTATATCGGGGCCTTAAGGAAGGCAGAGTGCAACTTGCTCTAATTTCACTATTCTTGCAAGCTTTCTAACCTAAATTCACATGTGCAAGAAATGCAGTTTCTCTGAAGAAATGTACTATGAAGATGAATTAACACCTTTAAATAACCCTTCAAAATAAAGCTGATGAGACATCACAATGCAAAAAATTCACAGAATACAAATGAAGTCAGTAGTGATTTAAACTTAAAGGTGGCACTGAGGGCAACAGCAGCAAGACCTTTAGCAGGTAATGTTAATAAACCAGCACTGTCTTGAACCCAGTTTAAACCACTGCCACCTTACAAAGGCATGCATATCGTGGACAAATTAAAATGGAGCTCAAACACAAAGTATCAAAGACATTATTGATACTTAAAGCCAGAGAGAAACTTTAAGACCCTTACCACACGGATCCTGTGCCCAATAGCCTTTGCGGGTAGATTGCTCTTGAACTTGGCACGAACCATTCCACTGTTTCCATGAGCCCGTGTGACTTTACCCCAGATGACGCGCGTCTTGTTTGGTTTACCGCCGGGTGTTGCAGTGGTCCTTTAGAAAACATAGAACTCACATTAAACATTGCTGACTATGGCGACAAAAAACAAAATGAGACCATCAATTGACATAAGAGACACACCAATAGGATTTTTTGGGGCCGACATTGATACAGATTTTAACAAACAATTATTGGCCGATTCAGATACAGAGATTTGTGACTTGCTCTCTTATTTGAAGTGTGGTCATCAAAATAGATAGTATTTTGTAGGGCTGTGCATTGACATTTCAAAATTTTATTTAGATTCACAAGTTTCCAATTCAAAACGATTCAATATCGGATATATCAGGAATAGTACATGACAAATTTAAGGGAAAAAAAAAAATCTCTCAACTAATGCAGTCAACTACATAAACAACAAAGATGTATATTAAAAATAATTAGCTTTTTTGCTAGGTTTAACAGTTTTCAGGTACAGAAATAAAGTACACAAATGTAAAATAACTGCATATTCTTCACTCAACAAGTGCAAATTAATCCTTCCTTATTGAAACAGACTTTATGATTCATCTTCTAAATTGTTTTCGTATACATTTGAAGGGGTGTATTCTGGAATCCACTGCCGCTTCAATATACATATTTTGAGTTAAGAAGTTATTAATTAACATTTATCTTTCTAAATATTGCTTGAATAACTTGTTCTGTACAGGTGCTTTATGGGTACTGGAGGACAACTGGTACTGAGACCTGCAGACGCCTTGTCCTGATCTAGAGGGACATTCTGGACATTCGTCAGCATCATGATGGAAGGAGAAATGCTTCCGACCATCTGTCCATGTGTGGAAAATTACCAGTTTTGTCTAGTTTTCTTAACCAATCAGAATCCTTTTAACCTTAGTAATGATGTAGTTAGTGGACTCTGTTAAGAGTGTAACTGATGTGGAAATGTTACGTACGGAGAGAGAGAGAGAGAGAGAGAGAGAGAGAGAGAGAGAGAGAGAGAGAGAGAGAGAGAGAGAGAGAGAGAGAGAGGCCTACAAACTCCTGGTGAGACTTGAAGCTTCTGTTGATGAAACTGCAAACTATTCTTCAGTAAAATTTACTTCAATTTTTTTTTTTAAACTGACTCCAGGTCTTCATTTATCATATCTGGTCTTTTGGGTCTTTAACTGTAAAAAATCCCTTACACATTTGGCTAATTTTGTGTATGCAAAAAATTGAATAAATGTGATAAATAGGTGGATCTCTAGAAATTATGAAACATGTTTCTGAATTGGCAGGGCAAAAATGTTTTATGATCTTTGAAAAGAAGTTCACAACCCATTTCACTTCCATAATCTGACATTTCCATGCGAAACTACATAAGTCAAATATCAATAATGATCAAAAAAAATTACTGGACTAAATTGTATTCAATTAATTTTCAATCATAAACCATTAAGGACATACGCAAACGGTTTTTTTTGTTACAATGGAAACCATACTTTAAAACTTTTTGCAAGCTTAATTTTTGTTATATCAACTTCAGATTTGGAACACTTGAACTTAAACATATGGCTTTGATTTTCCAGTTACTAAGTCCAAATTATTTTGTTAAACATTTTATATAATAAACATTTAGTATTGTAGTAAACTTGCTTTACAATAAAATTAAACATTTTTTGAAGCACTTAAAAGGATTAGTTCACTTCAAAATTAAAATTCTGATCATTTACTCAGCCCTATGTCATCTAAGATATTTATGACTCTTCAGTTGAAAAAAAATTAAGGTTTTTGGAGAAACAGATGGTTTCTCTAGATCAGACTCTTATTGCTCGTCTGGGATCATGTAGAGTCTTTGAAGCTGCAATGAAACTGACATTTGGACCTTCAACCTGTTGAACCCCATTGAAGTCCACTATATGGAGAAAAAACCTGGAATGTTTTCCTCACAAACCTTCAATTCTTTTCAAATCTTAGATACAGGGGGTGAGTAAATTACTAGGAAATTTTAATTCTGAAGTCAACCAATCCTTTAAAAAGAGACCAGCCTTTGGCATGTATTCCAAAGCATTCATACTTTACAACCATTTAAGTTTCTAAGCTCAAAAAGGGACTGACAATTAACATTAAAAATAATGCATCAATTTCTGAAAGAGAGCGCCAATTAATAACAGAAACATGCATCAAATAAACAGACAACTTTCATTTAAAAGTGAGCATCTGACAGCATGACCACACACACATATAACAGACTGCAGCATGGAGTCAAATCTTTCCTCACACATCATGCACTCGTCCCATGAACACTTCACTGTACAATCACTTACTTTTTCGCCTTGTAGACGTAAGCACAGCGTTTGCCCAGGTAAAAGTCGACCTCTGTGCGGTTGTAGACTCCCTCTAACTTGAGCAGAGCAGTGTGCTCACGCTGGTTCCTCAGGCCACGCTTGTAGCCAGCGAAGATGGCCTTGCTCCACAGCCTAGAAGAGGGGAAAACGGTTTCATGGTCTTCATCCACGTGCGCTTACAAGGTTTCATTACACTGAAGATTATAGTGACAGCTTTCATGTCTTACCTTCCGGGCATGATGATGCTTTGACCAGGCTAACCAACCTAAAATAATAAAATAACATTTAGTCTGAGGGTCATTTAATAGGCAGTCTCTCTAGGACTTTATATTTACGTTATGTAACGTCATATCCAGTGCTGCATGTTTATCTTCCTCAATGCTATGATGCTAATTACTTATATAAAGTTAAACGCACTTATTAGTTATTTGTACCTCTTCAAAACAAGCTAACCGGAGTCATAAACATTAAATAACTGACTAAAATCTCTGTTTTAGTCGCAGTTTTGACAGGAATGAGCAGAAATGAGCTCCAGACGGCAGTTTAGCCTGAGCTAACTGGTTCAAACAATCCGTTTGAAATCCGAAGCATCTTGTGACGTACATGGCAGAACTAGGCGGAAAATGGACTTCATATATATTTTTATTAATACTGGTAGAAATCGCGGGTTACTTTACATCACACAAGTGTAAAATGTCACATTTTAAGAGTCGAGCTCTAAAACGCTCACCTGATTCAGTCTCAAAAATGGAGGAAAAGGCCGCTCGCAAGGAATGCTGGGAAAATGTTAGCCACGGCGTCTGAAAATCTGCCTGACTGAAATTAAAGCGTCTCTCGCGCATTCACATTATTATTTCCAGTTTCTTTTAAATCATTTTCATCAAAAACAACAACAACGTAGTAATAATAGTAATAACAATAATAATAAAATGTATTCTTTAGGTAATTTTGAATATTTTGCTTTAGTTTTAACAATTGTATGGTACATAAGTGCACCTTTCCCTCCCAAAAATGAATTTATTTCTATGTTTACCTTAAAACAATGTTAACAAAGTACAAAAAGACGTGCACGTAAAGATTCACCTAACCTACAAGGAGACTGGTTTGCATTAGGAGGAAATTAACATATAAAGGAATAGTTCGCCCAACAAAAGAAGATATTTTGAAGAATGTTGGTAACTAAACATACTATGGAAGTCAATGGCTACCATCAACTGTTTGGTTACCGACGTTCTTCAAAATATCTTCTTTCGTGTTCAGCAGAAGAAAGAAATTCAGACGGGTTTGGAACAACTTGAGGGCGAGTGAATGATGGCAGAATTTTCATTTTTGGGTGAACTGCACCTTTATATATTATTTATAGCAATTTGGATATCAGGGGGGTATTCCAGAAAGCAAGTTATGTGACATACCCAGGTATGTTTAAGAGTAAGTAAGCTGATAACCTCAACTTTCGGTTCCAAAAACTGAGGTAACTTTCAGGGTATGTAAGTAACCATAGCAACTGCTCCGGAGCAGGTTAAGTTTGAGGGTTAGTTTTCTTAAGAGGTATTCAGATGTGTGTTATTTAATTAATATAGTTTTATTACGGTAACTACATTTCTAAATTTGTACATAGTTACGTTTATATATATATATATATATATTATATTATACTTCATACGTACATATATGTATAAAAGCTTTATATATATAAAGTATAAAGCACTATTATAATGTTTAAACGTTTATTCAATTTATATATAATATAATATATGTAATTATTTAATTGTAATCACACACATCTGATGTGCTTTTTTTTCCTTTTTATAACAGGACGTTTTCTATACTATAATTTCTTAAAATAATAAAATACATATGTAATATCTTATTAAATATTTAGCTTCAAACAAACAATATAAGTCTTATTCTCAGTAAATAAAGATTACTTATTCAATAAAAAGGTTGAAATAAATGATTACACAATCACCAAATAGGTGGCGTTGTGCACTAAGTAGGTTTTGTAAATCGCGATTAAACAAAAGAAGAAGGAGGAAGTGGAATGGCGCGCTTTTTCTCAGTGTCTGTTTCCATGGTGAATCATCGATTCGTCGCTCGGTTGAGAATGTCTTGTGTGTTAACCGGGAACATACTCTGGGTTGGCTGAACTTACTCCCTGATGGGTTTTTGGAACCAGCATACCTGGAGTAAGAGAGGTTTGAGTTAATCAACCTTGAGTTCAGGGTATATGTGACTACCCCCCCCTGATATCCAAATTGCTATATATCTTTATTCACTGAGAATAAGACTTATATTGTTTGTTTGATGCTAAATATTTAATAAGATATTACATATGTATTTTATTATAGAAATTATAGAATAGGAAACGTCCTGTTATAAAAAGGGAAAAAAGCACATCAGATGTGTGAGATTACAATAAAATAATTACATATATTATATTATATATAAATTGAATAAACATTTAAACATTATAATAGTGCTTTATACTTTATACATATATGTACGTATGTATTGTATAATATAATATAATATAATATATATATATATATATAACAGTAACTATGTACAAATTTAGAAATGTAGTTACCGTGATAAAACTATATTAATTAAATAACACACATCTGAATACCTCTTAAGAAAACTAACCCTCAAACTTAACCTGCTCCGGAGCAGTTGCTATGGTTACTTACATACCCTGAAAGTTACCTCAGTTTTTGGAACCGAAAGTTGAGGTTATCAGCTTACTTGCTCTTAAACATACCTGGGTATGTCACATAACTTGCTTTCTGGAATACCCCCCTGCATTCAATTTCCAAATACGTTGTGAAATGGAGGTAATTAACAAATTAAAAATTGCTGCTTGTTATAAGCACTCATGTCATGTTTCTAAGCATTGATTTGATTCTTTTTACAAATTAAAAGTTTTTTTCTTCATAAGCATTGAAATTAACTCACCAACTTATGAACATATATTTACTTATCACACCGCAGTCGCACGTCCATGTTGATTTTAGTAACAACCCTGACTTGCAGTGGTTCACCGCAGTTAGCAATGAATGTTTCGCAGGTTTTGTGTGCACAGAAGCCACATCTAAACACACTGATTGTAAATTGTTTTCTATAGAGATTTCTAGTTGACCATTTCTCAATCCCCACCACATTATGTCCAATCACCAAAAAAAAAAAAATCGAAACCCTGCTCCGTATTCACTCCATGTCATAATTGTTTTAGTCTGAATTTAAATATATCTGAAAATATGTCAGTGCCAATTTTTGTGCCAATGTTTTTTTTTTCTAAGCCACGTTTTAAAAGCTACTAACTGAACTAAGGCCTACTCCTGACTTAATCTTAGCCCTGTCTGTGAAACTAGGCCATAATGTATTAAACAAAAAGTAAATGAACAATGCTTATGATAAAATAAGAAATAATACAACAGTATTATTTCTTCAATAATACAATAATATTGTTTTTTTCGCTTTCAAAAATCGTTTGATTTCTTTTTGATTTCTTACAAAAGTGAAGGTTCAGACAACACTTCCACCAAAAGTCCAGTCATGTGCGGTCTTTGTTAAATATTAAATGTATTTTTTATTAAATTGTACTTCTATTTAGCATTGGAGGATGGAGAAATAAGCTTGTTCCTCGCTTGTTAAGGCGTGAATTTGCCTTAATAAGCGAGGAATAAGCCCGTTTCTCCATCCTCCAATGCAACAACAGATGTCGGCCAACAGCAATAGACACTTTGTTGGGTTTTGTCAGTTGCCATCGGTCGGTGCTCGTTTTTATCGAATGAACATCATGTGCTCCGACATTTTTTCTGGCTTGGCCAAGCTGATGTAGTTTCTCCAGTTGTGTGTCTGTCCACACATTTTCAGGGGACTCTTCCTCTGAGGAAAATTTCTTTTTGTCATTTGAGTTCTTGTTTGGTCTTCCAAGGGTTGAGGAGATAAAGTGTCATGCTGCTCATAAAAATGGTGCAGATGTTGCCCATGTTGTATTCGGGAAGGGACATTTTTCTAATTTTGTTTAATGTCTAAGAATCTACATCATTTGCGAATGAACATTAGGGCAGTATTGCCAATTTCTAATGATCTCTCATGACTCAGTGATTATATTTAGGAGCTCCTGGTGTTAGCGTCCCTTGTCCTGCTGTTGCTTCACCTCAGAGCAACCTCAAGTGGCGGTGTTTTTATACATCATATATTATGTTTAAGGGATTTTGCCAGTACATAAGGAGTTTTTTTGGGGTGAGAACATAAGGTTCATGCACCAGCAGGCTAAAATCAAGCCCGATACTCCATTTTCAGGGAGAAGAAAATCATCCACCCTAAAAATGACGACTTCTTTTTGGGTTCTCAAGCTGCGTTTTCCTCAGTATCACCCTTGTTCTCGCTGTCCTTATTTGGATCTGAATGGATTCTTAAACTGCAAACTAATGACACTCATTAGTAAAACAGAATTAATTTCAATAAGTGAGTATAGGTATTAGTTAGAATATTAAATACAAAGGAGAAATGACCTTTTAAAGGATGCTAAGAAGACTTCATCATCTTTAACTTGTTTCTGAAGGTCAGTTTTGGTAGATCCTCCTGTACCGACACAGCCTGACTGTGCAGTTCAATCTTGACAGGTTCAGTCAGTGGAAATTTCTTTGCCAGTAAGTCAAAAACTTGACTGACCACCAACTCTGTCAAATGATCCTGACCGCAGTCAGACCGGAATCATCCGGACAGAAGTAAACAAAGCGAGGTGACGAGGCTGCGTTGATCTTCAGCATGCTGTTGTGCATCACCACATTCACTTCCTCCACCACAATGTCAGCGAGTTCAGAGGAAATCAAATTGTCTTCACAATAGAGTTGCTGAAATCACAGTCAGCGCTACTGAGGAGATCCACCGTGATCTCAAAAAGGGAATCAAGTGGATATAAAGGCCTATGGAAGCTGTTCCATCTTCAGGATCACTGATGTGTCCAACTGAATATCCTCAATGGATGAGGATGTTGATGACCTGTTTGAGTTCATAACTGCAGATGGATTCATGCCCACTATCCTAGACAGTTTTGGCATTATATCAGTAGCAGTTGTGGCGGCTGACGGTGCAATGGAGTATTTGCATTGGATAGATTTGCAGTCTAGAGAACTATGTGGAAAAACAAAACAAAATGAGTTTTAGTTCTAATGAAGTGAGCTGGTTTTTATCACATTGAGTTTATGCGAGGCTACAGTTAGGGTGTTTTAAAACCTGCAAATCATTTGCTTTGTTCCAAAACATGGACTTAGATTTTTATAGTGTATTAATATGAAAAAGTAGCTTAATGCCACCTGTGTCGCTTTCAAATTCCTCAAAAAAAAAGTCAACAGTAAATCTGTCTGTAAGGTTATGGCACCCAAGAAAATATTTTTATTATCTATTAGAAAATTATTATCTATTTTATTATTATTATTATTTACTACTGGGGGGTATTCCAGAAAGTAAGGTTAACTTACCGTCACATATACTCTCGGTTGATTAACCCAAACCTTGCTTACTCGAGGTATGCTGGTTCCAAAAACCCATCAGGGAGTAAATTCAGCAAACCCAGAGTGTGTTCCCGAGACATTCTCAACAGAGCGACAAATCGATGATTCACCATGGAAACAGACTCGAAGAAAAAGCACACCATTCCACTGCCTTCTTAATGGAGATTTACGTAACCTACTTAGTGCACATCGTCACCTATTTGGTGGTTGTGTAATCATTTATTCAAACTTTTTATTGAATAAGTAATCTTTATTCACTGAGAACAAGACTTATATTGTTTGTTTGATGCTAAATATTTAATGAGATATCACATATATATTTTATTATAGAAATTATAGAATAAAAAAACGTCCTGTTATAAAAAGGAAAAAAAGCAGATCCGTGTGTGAGATTACAATAAAATAATTACATATATTATATTATATATAAATTGAATAAACGTTTAAACATTATAATAGTGCTTTATACTTTATATATATATATATATATATATATATATATAAAGCACTTTTATACATATATTTACGTATGTATTGTATAATATATATATGTATATTGTATATTATATATATAAAACAGTAACTATGCAACAAATTTAGAAATGTAGTTACCTTAATAAAACTATATTAATAAAATAACACGCATCTGAATACCTCTTAAGAAAACTAACCCTGGATCATGAGCAGGTTAAGTTCAGAGAGTAAGTTTCTAAGGTTACTTACATACCCTGAAAGTTACCACAGTTTTTGGAACCGAAAGTTGAGGTTATCAGCTTACTTGCTCTTAAACATACCTGGGTATGTCAGATAACCTGCTTTCTGGAATACCCCCCTGTTGCAGAGGCCTTTATTTTGAAATGAGTCGTTTCCGGTGGGCGTCGCTCAACGTCTCGTTCACGCCGCTGCCATTTTAGTGCGCTGTGAGAGACGAGTGGCCGCACAAAGAGTCTGCACAAATAAACAATGCTGCAATAATCACGCTTTGCGGTTATTTGTGATAGTAGAGCAGTCGACGTTTCTTTGCTCGGATCGCACTCATACTCCATCATGTCCACCGAGACTCCACCGGACCAGGTAAAGTAAAGACATATGTGAGTTGTGGAGTGTTTGAAATCAAGCGCTCGTGTTTGCGGCCTAGCTGTTGAGATCGCTCCTAATGCAGGATGTGGTCGATGTTTAAAGGTTTATTACACGTCTTTCACGGTATGCGTCGACTGTTTGTGCAGTGATTGCTTTGTAGTGCTGTAATTCATTAGTGAATCATTTGAGGTAATTTAGTAGGGCAGTCGAGTGTTGACGTAATGCTGTTGCTGAGGTGTTGGCGGTGCCTGCAGCGCGAGACACCACGGTGCCACAGATTATTATTTTTTTTATTTACCTGTAATATTGTTTTCAGCAACGCTCAGATTAATTTTGCAACGTAATGTTATTCTAATTAATCTTAATAATATTCTAAAATTGTTGATGCATCGTCTCCTGGAGGGCTTTAAAGCTACAACCGCCAAACTCGGGCAAGACTTTCAGACTCGGGTTGGTGTTTTTTTTCTCACCAAACGGACGATTTACTTGAAACGGGCGACCTAAAACTAAATTTCATAGACTTGTACTCACAGAATGCTCAAATGAACAAAGAATAATCAAACGCTCACCCATTCTAGCTATATTTATATCTATTTATCTGTAAAACCTTCAAATAATACAACGTAGGACTCCCTAGCAATGCCTAAGAAACCAATTAGAACACATAGTAACCGCCTAGCAACCACTCAAAAACCGTAGCAACCACCTAGCGACCATATAGCAATTTAACTTGCCTTGCCTAGCAACTCCCTACCAACCACACAGAATACAACGGCTCTCAGAATTCTAGGCTACATTTTTAAAACTAATTCAAACTTGAAGCTATTTAAAGTGAGAACCTTCACGTTTCAAGATTAGCCACGCTTTCTCGCATCAAAGTTTATTACTCATAACAAGATTTATGCTCAGCGAACCATGAAACTGCACTTTATCCTTTAGCATTAACTTAAGATGACTTGGTTTTTGGTGTCTATGAAGGCCGCTTAAGTTTTCAAACACAACAAAATAACATCTGTCTTTCAAGTACACTTCACAATTCCCATGTTTAATATCGAGAACCGTTGACGTTCAGTATACGGTTATATCCCAAATTATGAATGATGTTGTCCCACCATTATGAAATGTCTTTTGGGAACAGATGTCGCACATTTCAGGATAATCCGGTTTCACATTTGTTGTTTCTCTTCCCCCTTAACAGGCGGCAGAGTACATCCCAGAGAAGGTGAAGAAAGCAGAGAAGAAGTTGGAAGAAAATCCGTATGACCTCGACGCTTGGAGCATACTGATTCGTGAAGCACAGGTTTAGTGACACAGGGTTGCATTCCTTTTTCCCCGGGGGTAACATGTTTTGGGAGGGGACGGGAGGGCGAGTCTGATGCTGTTTCATGTAAACGGTCTTTGGGACGTACGTTATGATTCTGTATGTAAACGAATTCTACTTCTTTTAGAATCAACCCATAGACAAAGCACGGAAGACATATGAGCGACTTGTCGCCCAGTTTCCCAGTTCGGGCAGATTCTGGAAGCTATACATTGAAGCTGAGGTTAAACTTTATTTTAATTTGATGACATTTTCATATCTGTGCATGACAATGCTTCTCCCCATTTTGATCAACAATGTGATATTCACACAACACCAACAATGCACGATAACCGCAGGGCGTCAAGGGAAACTCTCATAGCTTGTATCATTTAGAGGTTCTCAAGTCATTCTTTTCTTTATACTTTGCAGTTTTATGAGGTGATATTGTTGCATGTTTTATCTGCAACAGCATTAAAACAATTTTAATGGTATTGGAGTGCTTTAGCCTTTATTACTTGTGTCAATTTCTTGCCTCCTGTGTCATTTCTTTGAGGTTGTTGTGGTTTGTTTGTAATTAATAATTCAAGATTTGGTCCATACTAGCATTTATCTCTCTCTTGTCCCTCATTCCATATTATACATGCGAGTCGTAGTCCACACTTCAACAAAGTGTAGTTTGTCTAAATTCTGAGGCGAATTGTATGGTATTTTACAAGTACACACTTGCACCACACAATGCAGCACCTTCTTACATTCTTTTAGGTTTAATGTTAGATTATTTCTGGATACGACTATGAAACGGGCATAAGACATTTATATGTAGTTCAGTTTAGGGACAGATTGTAATGGTAAGTATCTACCAAGAAACATTTAGACGCACACGTTACATTCAACTAACTTAAAGTTTTCCTCTTTTTATTATTATTTTAAAATATTCCTAATAGAATTTGACTATGACCATTCTATCGGCAAAACAAATCTTTTGGGTGTAATTGATTCAACATCGCTTAAACCAAATGCATAATTTATTAGTTTCTATACTCTAAAAACTTTTCGGTGGAGGGTGGTTGTGGTGATCTTTTTCTTTCTCTCTATATATACTTAGTTGATTATTACAATTGACCCTTTGCTAAGTCCCGTCCTGTAACATTACTGACCAATCCTACCTGTGCAAATATTTCCCATTTTCTCAGATAAGTTTTGCTCTTTCCAAAACTCCCAGGACTCATTCCCTAATGAACATATTTAATATCAGTAAGAGCACTTACGTTTGCTCCAAGAAAGTTAAACGATGTAGTTTTCGTAGTAATCCAAAGCATGAGTTTGCAGTACTATTACTAATAGTTCGGTTCGCTTGCATTGGTTATCACTTTAAAAAAAAAAAAAATTGGTTTCATTTGATGAGTCTTTGCCTCGATTCTGATTTGCAGACTTTAATTTTGAATCATTACTGAGTCAAGAAGTGGAGAAAATGTCAATTTCAGCCCAAGTAAGAATAATTTCCAATCCATTTTTACCACTTTGAGCACATTTTATTCATAATTACTTTACTATTTTCCCTTCTGTGGGATGTTTTGTAAAGCCGGTCTCGGAGGAGCTTATTGAAGGGTCAGTTAGGATTGTAGCTGGAATCAGTGTGTCGCTTTGGATAAAAGCGTCTGCCAAATGATTAAATGTAAATGCAATCACATAGCTACAAAATAATTTCCTCTCTAAAAACGGACCTCACCATGGATAAATCAATTGTTTTTTTGTTTTTTTTGTAAAAATGATCTAATTTTCAGATACCCAATTGTGATTTCTTGATAATCAAACAAATGCGCAAAATTCTTCTTTTCATCTGCATTTAAAAGTGTAACAGGTCTGAAAAATCATTTTATTCAGTATATTTAATTGTAGAATGTAAAAATCAGTGACCAATCAATTTTAAGTGTTTATGGACTCATCTGGTTCTGGATTTGAGTATGATTGGGTTTTTTTCAATCATTGTCTATTTATTGTTCAAGCTTCTCAACTCTTAGCCAAAGTTGTTCTTTTTTTCTTTTTTTTTTTTGCCCCTACCGTAATAAAATGCACTGTAACAAGTTTGGCTTGTCGTTGTAATGTGCGTTGTAATCTTGTGTCAGTGAGTGTGCGTGCATGCGTGTGTCCGAGGCAAGGAGACGGCAGTACCATCATGTCCCACGGCGACTCTGCCTCAATGCCTGTATTTTTCACACTCTGTCATGCTGAGTTTTGGTTTCGTTTGGAGCTGTTGATTGGTTGGTTAAGTATGTCAGGCTAACACCATTTGCCCTGGAGCACAGACACACTGCCAACAACCTATTACAGCTGACCTCAATGATATTAAAGGGTTAGTTCACCCAAAAATGAAATACTCATTCTCATGTCGTTTCAAACCCGCAAGATCTTTGGAACACAAATTAAGATCTTTTTAATAAAATCCGATGTTTGTTTCCCATAACAAGCAACGAAGTGACCACATTCAAGGTCCAGAGAAGTAGTAAAGACATCGTTAAAATAGTCAACATGACTACAGTGGTTCAACCTTAATCAACGAGAATACTTTTTATGCATAGGAGACTGGTGGAATTTTTTTGAATAAAGTTATTTTTTGCACACAAAGTATTCTTGTTTCATAACCGTAAGGTTGAACCACTACAGTCATGTTGACTATTTTATTTAACCATGGTTTTACTACTACTCTGGACCTTGAATGGGGTGATTTCATTGCTTTCTATGGGAGTTAAAAAAAAAACTTCTGATTTCTTCATCTTAATTTGTGTTCCAAAGATGAACGAAGGTCTTACGGGTTTGGGACGACATGAGGATGAGGAATTAATAACAGGGATTAAATTTTTTGGTGAACTAACCCTTTAATGCGATTTTTAATGTTACCAAGAACCACGGCCTTAATAGGATAGTTGACCCCAAAATGAAAATTGTCATTTATTATTCCAAACCTGGATGAGTTTTTCTTTTGCTGTGGAGCAAAGAAGGCCTTTCTGGTACAATGAAAGTGAATGGGGTCCGATGTAGATTTGGTCCTCATTAACTTTCATTGTAAGGATAAACAGTTGACGCATTCTTTAAAATCTCTCTTTCTGTGTTTTTCACTAAAGAAAGTAAATCATACAGGTTTGGTATGACGTAAATCATGACCATTTTAATTTGAATCAACTATTCCTTTAATGATCAGTCATGTTATGTAATATTAGCAGGTAGTCCTATTTTGCTGCTATTTAGGGACAGCAGTGGACAAAGGGCTTTGTGTGCATAAAGTACCACTCTGCACAGACAAAGCGATTCCGAATGAACACTATTCATTCGGCAAAAATCTGACTTCATGTTGTTATCAGTGAAAATGCATCAATCCCTGATGGCATATAATGGTTAATCTCTTTGTTTTTAAATGGGTTTATTTAACCCACATTCCTTGTCCAATCTAACCATGACTTCTTTCCTCAAGATACATTTGAGCTCTTGTCTTGACGTGGAGTTAGTCCACACAGACTCGTAAGACATTCAGTGAAATCATAATATGCGTCTCAGTAATCACAATACCACTGAATGAATACAGTATAAGAATTTTCACATTTTCCTGCTATTTGTTCTCTGGAAAACATTGTGCAGTTGCCTCAAAGTGCATTCATATGTTATCAGAAGTGTCACTTGCCCCGTCAGTTCAGCACTTAACCATGATATTCTGATTATAAACATCAGGATTTCTGTGATTTATTGAACACTTGCAAATCGTGCTGTCGATTGCTGTCACCAAGGTAATATTATCTAGCTGGGTAATAAAATATTTATGGATTTATGAAAGCATTTATGGGAATTGCCAGAATGACCAATGATAGCGTTTCACTTCAAATTGGTTATGAAAAAATGTTGCACTCTAAAGAGTTTATAACAGTCATGGTGCTACATTGTTGTTTTTTTTGTGGTGGCATAGTATTATGTTATTTCTGACACAAATATGGTGCAGAATGTCGTTATTTTTCATATTTGTGGCCCTAAAGGTTCATTTCTGTGACTTGGTGGTGAGAAATGTTTTGAGAAATTGGTTTCTTGGTGTTTTTAGTACTACGAATACACATTATGGCAAGGTTTTTGCTGTTTATTGTTAGCTCTTATTCAAAGCAAAATATTTGAAGTTTAGGTTTTCCTGCAGAAATTAATAAATGATCTGTAACTGCATCACACTCAAGCAATTTCCTTCACAGCAGCAACTTCTGCTAAATAGACTTTTGTGTTGCTCAAAGGAAGTTGGTGACTAAGAGAAATAATCTTAAGTAAACCTGTGTTTTAAATTACTGTAAAACTCTCACAGAAGTTGTTTTTACTTACTGCCACAACTGGTCAAATATTAGCTTTGTCAAACCTTCAGATGCAACCCATAGGGACAATGCTACATATTTTCCAGAGTTTTGCACTCCAAAAAGAATGTTTACTAATACATATTGGCCTGGTTTCACAGACAGGACTTGGATTAAGCCAGCATTAGGACATTTTATAAAAATCCCTCTTGAGACAAAACAATGGCACTGACATATTTTAAGAAATGTCAATGCAAGTTACTTTAAATTAAAATGGCTCAAACGTGTATTTTAGTCTAGGACTAGAGTGAAACCGGGGGAATATCTATTACACCATTTACAGCTTTGAGGCCCATCCATTCGCACATGAAATTTGTCATTCTTCAAACTCGAGCTCTAGTGAATCTTGTGACTCGATGCAGTTAATAGAGAAGGTCAGTCATGAAACTGACATATTATGCAGGGTTGTGTGAATGTCACATCGTTGACCTTAAAAGGGTTGTGTGTGCATGCGTGTGGAGCAACTTAAATTATTGCTGCTGACAAACCTTTTTTTTTTTTTTTAATAATAATATTGGTTTTCAAATGTGTCCACAGATCAAGGCTAAAAACTATGACAAGGTTGAAAAGGTAAGCATTTGTTATCGCATGGAAGCTGCATTTTGAATTTACAGATCGTATGAAATAGTGTTGGACACATACATAGGTGACCGTAAAAGCTGAGCTTTATCTAGGTCAGCACTCAAAAGCTCTGGGAGAGTAAACATGAAGATGGTGTAATGAAATAAAATGTCACCCTGCTTCAATCAGACACTAAAATATGAGGGTGGAAAACTGATTCTTTATGATGGAGGATGCATTTGTTAGATCCCAGTTCAGAGAACTGTTAATGTTTGGCAACAAAACATCAGTCTTATAGCATCAAATTTGCGTCGCATATCTCAAGTGACTCTTGTATCCTGTACACCAAAGTACAGGATGTTCTTTGCAGTACCTTACATTACCATGTAAATATGAAATGTTAATCCTTCAGTATTGTCAAAATATTATGATATTTCCATCTGATGATCATTGATTGTCTGCAAAAAGTATATTTTAAATAATTTTGGAGCGTAATCTGTGTTTTGTATTTAACCGCCCTCATGATCAATGCTACTCTCACTGTATTGTTTGTATGCATGAGTCAGTGCTGTACTGTAATTTGATGTGCTTTCTTGTACGTCAGATGGGTTTGTTCACTGTTCAATCTCTTGCTCAGTTATTTCAGAGGTGCTTAATGAAGGTTCTGCACATTGACCTATGGAAGTGCTACCTCTCATATGTCCGGGAAACCAAAGGAAAACTGCCCAGCTATAAGTACGTAACATGATTGTATTTCCATGGCTTTAAGTAGCAATCAACTGCCTTTTTAATGCCTGATGGCAATATCTAGAGAGAAGGTTGATTACTTTGGGGGGAAAAAACTCAGTCTGGGATTCAAAATCTAATTCTAAAAGATTGTTCTGATTCTTGATCAATAAAAAAAAGGTTTTAGATTATAAAAAGAAACTTTGATATAAAATAAGCAATATTTCAGATTCTGCCTAATCAAATTTTTGACAATGACCTTGCAAATTGTCGTGTCCAGTTTTCAGCTTTGAAGCACAAGTTGCTCTTTGAAACATCCTCAAATAATTATGGATAACATGATTATCAGGTTTTGTCATTAAAGTGAAAGAGGGACATACCAAATACCAAATTATTAAATGTTATTTTATATTGTTTTACTTTTTACTCACTGTTATGCTGATATTTATATTAGAACAAATTGTTAAATTAGAAGAATGCATTATTATTAGTTTTCTCAGACGCCTGGACCCATTGCATATAATAAAACACTGCCCGGGCAAAAAAAGTCGCTGTTTGGATTTAAATGGGCAAATGCTTAAAGGGTTAATTCACCTAAAAATGAAATTTCTGTCATTAATCACTCACCGTCATGCCTTTCCACACCCGTAAGCACTTCGTTCATCTTCAGAACAATAAATTAAGATATTTTTGATGAAATCCGAGAGGTATTTCATGAAGGGTTGACGCAGAGCATGAAGAATCATTTTCACACATGAATTGTTGACACTGCCGAGTCCAGACATTAAATTCATTGGACGTCTTTGGGATGTGCTCGACTCGATACAAGATCATTACCAAACATTCACAACATTTATTTCCATCAAGAGGTGCATCAATTTTTGCTCAAGATCTTGTATTGAGAATGCAAGAGTCGAGCACTCTGTAAAGTCTCCTCCAGCACAACCCAAAGACTTTAAATGAAGTTAAGCTCTGGACTCAGAGGTGCCAATCTATGTGGATTTTGGCTGGGCAGTGTATTTAATTGTAGCAAATAAGTCAAAATTATGGCAATTAAATGTTTTATAGTGTCACTTTTTGCATTATTGGTGGTTGATCGGACTATCACTACTTTAAACAGACCTCATTTGTTCATTGTGATTTGTATATTTTCTTGTCACACATAGTTAGAAAGCGACTTTTAAATGTTCTATTCTTTGACAGGGAAAAGATGGCTCAAGCTTATGATTTTGCTTTGGATAAGATTGGGATGGAGATTATGTCCTATCAGGTGAGGGTTTGTCAGTCCTTATTAATCCTGATTTGTCCTGTGGCATCATAAACTAACTCAAAACTCTTCTCTTAGATTTGGGTGGATTACATCAATTTCCTCAAAGGGGTGTAAGTACACTATTTGTATTCTCAAAACCCATTTCACAGTCATTAAAGAAGTTCATAATTGGAGGCAAGGCATTTGACGAGCTCTCTGTATGTGTCATCTAGAGAAGCCGTGGGGTCGTACGCTGAGAATCAGCGGATTACAGCCGTCAGACGCGTGTACCAGAGGGGCTGCGTCAACCCCATGATTAACATTGAGCAGCTCTGGAGGGACTACAGCAAATATGAAGAGGTGAGTACATGGAGGATGATGGATGTTATTCTGATTCGGGACAATAATTCAGATTTGTGATGAGAACATCTCTCCAAAATTGAATAGGAGTTTTTGTCCTGTTTAATTGGTTGTGATCAGGGCTGTTGGGACACAAGCCTCAGAGAAATGGTGCTGATCAATCCCTGTCTGGTGATGGAGCTTGTCATGTTCCAACCTGATAATCATGTTCCCTTATAGTATTTTAGCAATCATGTCATGTGCATTTCTATTCTCCTTTTAGAGTCTGAACAATTTGCAAACGCATCAGTCTTATATGTTTGCAAAAGGTCTGAAAAAGTTTGCGATTCAGTTTGCTCACGAGCTGATTGGTTTCACACACCATAACGGGATAATTTAAGACAGAAAACAAAAAGGATGAGATGATATTTACCTACAATCCATTGTATGAAACACTACACATGATTGTCTTCTATCATTTGTGTCTATGAAGAAGCAGTTCTTCATTCTGCTTGGAGCTTGTGAAACAGCAACACATACAGTTTATATCCAAAATATGGGGACACTCCTTAATGGGCCTGTGCCTCAGTACAGAAAGACTATAAATGCTTTTGGTTGTAATGTGCATGTTAACCTTAAAATTTGCCATAAAATGCTTTTGTTCCATTATAAAGGGTATAAATGTGCACTTGGCCAAAAAGATGATTGAAGACCGGAGCAGAGACTACATGAACGCCAGGAGAGTCGCCAAGGTGAGTTCAGAATGGTATAAAAAAAAAAGACCTGTCATTATTTTGGTCCTCAATGCATTTTTAGGTTGCAAAATTCACACAAAAAGAACCACGCATGAATAAAAACACACCATAAATAACAAAACATTTGTAGATGTCTTACACGGTCCCATCTGCATCTCTGGTTATCCGTGGCTGAGAACCTCAGTAGTAATCTTAGGCTACATCACCACTAATCCACATATTTTGTAAATGCTGTTTTCGTTTCAAAACACTCTGTGTTTTCAAGCATTTTCCAAAAGTTTCTCGTTCACACTGAAACGTCGGAAGTCGCATAAATTATCTTACTGCGAATGCGTAAAACGAAATAAAAGCTCACTGAGATGTTACCGAGAGACCAGACATAATAAAGTTTTCTCACACTATTCTTCGGGCACGATCACTTTACTAACAATTTTTCACCACTCATAGCTACGTTCAAGTTGTACTCAGTCGCCATTCATAGTACGGTCTAAAACACAGTTGCCCATGTTTTGATGCAGGATGGCAATTGCGAGTAAACGTCATCTTTGCAGGAATGTAATATGAAGACTGAACAAGTAACATTTTATCTTTACACTGAATAGCACATAGCAGGCACACACCAACATAAACATGGATATCTATCAGTGCAATATGCGTCACACGACTAAACGTTCATCAGGATTTTCAAATATTTCCTTTTTCACAGTTCTCATTACAATGCAAAAATGGCGTTTTCAAATGTATCCATTTGGGAGAGCATTTTCAGGAAGCTCAGTTTTTCGCAGGACAAAAACGCAGTACGGAAGCCCAAAGTATAAAGAGAGGGATTTTCAAATGTATCCGGATTAGTGTAGACGTAGTCTTATTTTATTTGATACCAAAAACTTTAGACTTCCTCTCTGTTCTTACTCTATGCTGATGGTGTGATTTTTAATCCCTTTCAGGAGTATGAGACTGTTATGAAGGGTTTGGATCGGAACGCCCCCTCAGTGCCGCCCCAGAACTCCCCACAGGAGGCCCAGCAGGTGGAGATGTGGAAGAAATACATCCAATGGGAGAAGAGCAACCCACTGCGCACTGAAGATCAGACTCTCATCACCAAGAGAGGTAGATTTATAAATAATGAGCAGTAGGTTCTGACAATGACCAACTGCTGTTTCATTCGTATGTCGAGCACGACTGTAGTCCAGTCAAATTAATCTGTGTAACATTTTTTGCAATATACTTTGTTTCAAAGCAGCTTCATCATGATGTTAACATCCTAATATCTTCATACCTTTAGCAGATTAGAGCTGGACAATAATATATAGTTTACATTTTGCAATGATACAAGCAATCAAGCAGTTGAAATTTGCTATATCGTATACAGTATATCACCCTGTTTTGTCGGACACTTTATATTAAAATTTACAGTAAAATATAAGGCAGTTGATATTTGCTATGTAGTATATCTACACGAGTGTACTGTGTGTATTCGGATAAAGTTGCATATAATATACATTAGTAGCTAAAAGTGATGCCCGTGTAAGTCTATGTACGCTTTTTGTTTTTCTATGCAATTTTTTGCATAATAAAATAAAACCTGTAGCTGAAGTTTGCCTTTATTTCCAAATAATTTTGGCCGATGAATACCTAAACCAAGTTTAGTGTTTTGTTCTTCCCTCATAATTAAATATTTTCCTTATATTTTAATAGTTTAATCAAAATTGTAAGGGCATTAAAAACAAATATCCCCTCAGAACATTTGCGATGATGTAAACACATAAATGTACTGATATACATCTATAAAAGTAATAGGATTTAAATGTACTGAAGTACACTGTGAAATTCAGTCTGAGATCTTGTTGGGTAGAATTTAGTCACAGGCTGAATGCTGGAGGACAGTGTCTGGTGTTTTTTGTTGTTAAATCAGGCCATTTTCTGTGTCTAACTATATTATTTGTCACTTGTAGTGATGTTCGCCTATGAGCAGTGCCTTTTGGTACTCGGGCATCACCCTGACATCTGGTACGAGGCGGCCCAGTACCTGGAACAGTCCAGCAAACTGCTGGCAGAAAAAGGGGTTGGTTTGCACATCAGTTTATATAAAACACAATTTTACGGCCTGTGCTTGAGTTTGAAATGATTTCTCTTTAGTAGCTTATGTGTCATATTGACTCGTGATCTCCTCATTCAGGATATGAACAACGCCAAGCTGTTCAGCGACGAGGCAGCTAACATATATGAGCGTGCCATAGGAACTCTGCTCAAGAAGAACATGCTGCTGTACTTCTCTTTTGCAGACTATGAAGAGGTAAGACCTCTCAAACTGATCTAATGCTGATTATGAACCTTTAAAAATGGCCACAATCTATAGCCCGGATTTTGCATTTTAAGGACTTTTTAGGAGGTCTGTTTATGTTAGTCAAGGTCTCTTGCACCAAAAAGAATCAATTTAGATTTATATGACACTTTTCCACCCATTTTCTGTTGTCTCACCTAACATGAACAACTGTATTTTCATTAACTAACATTAAAGAAGATTAGTAAACACAGTAACAAATGTATTGCTCATGGTTAGTTTATGTTAACTAATTAACCTTATTATAAAAAAAAGTGTTTCCGGTTTTATTTACATGTTCATCTTTCTTTAGTGTGTAATGCATGAAAATGTCTGCAATGTTAAGCTCAAAGTCACTCCAAATGGAGTTATTCTCTATATCAGGAAGCACTGTTTCTGAACTCCCTGAAACACCTTGATTGCGGAGTTTTCTTCCGGAAACAAACGCGTCACAATATCCCTCATTTAAAAAATTACCGCCTAAGACATAAGCAAAATAAAGGGGCGGGGCCTGGTTAAGATGCGTTAATCACCTCAGAGCTGACCAAACGCTTTATTTCAAAGGGGCAAGAACAATCCTGTCCCCTGTTATCTGACAATTCAACTTTTTGACATCCGTGTTTGATTCGCAGAGTCGAATGAAGCACGAGAAGGTTCATAGCATATACAACCGTCTCCTGGCGATAGAAGATATCGACCCTACTTTGGTAAGTCCAGCTCTTTGGAGACACGCCAGGATTCTCACTGTCATGGAAAAATAGCAAGAATAAAGCTGTGCTGTACAGTGGAACCTGCTCACAATCCATTTTCTGAGTGATTCAAGATTTTTTTTTTAAATTCCAGTCCACTAATCATCTTGGAAATGTATCGTTCACAAATATGTGGGATGCCTGAAATATAACACTGCATAGTCGTGAATGAATGAGTCACAACATTTGTTTGTTTTGCTGTCTCTGCTAATAAAGAGACTGACCCCTCTGATGTTTCTGAATCATTCAGGTCTATATACAGTACATGAAATTCGCCAGAAGAGCTGAAGGCATTAAGTCTGGCCGCTCCATCTTTAAAAAGGCCAGAGAGGATCTTCGCACACGCCATCATGTGTACGTCACTGCTGCTCTGATGGAGTACTACTGCAGCAAGGTAACATCAGCGCCGCTCGGCCGTTATATACACACTACCGTTCAAAAGCTTTTTGCGGGTGAGATTTTAAAAAATGTTTTTTGAAAGAGGGCTTTTATGCTCAGAAAGGCTGAATGAAGATACAGTAAAAATAGTAATACTATGAAATATTATTGATTTGCTGCTCAAGAAATATTATTATTAATGTTGAAAACTGTGCTGCAGTGTCTGTGGAAACTGCTAGATATTTTTTGGGGGAATTTTTTCAGGATTCTTTGATTAAATAGAAAGTTAAAAAGAATTTTTACTCTGACTTTATTAATGCATCCTTGCTAAATAAATGTATCTTTGAAAAAACAACTTTTGAACGGTACTGTATATATTTTGGGGTTAGTGACAACATTGAATAACCGTAACCGTATTCATGTTGTACTTTTTGTTTTTCATGCTGTTCGATATCTTGACTGCAAAAATGTCAGGTGGTGTATTTATGAAATGCATGTGGTTTGGGGTCAATGACAGTATTGAATACCATTAACGGTATTCATGTCAATTTTAAGACGTTAAAAGTTTTCGTTGTTTACCAAAGTTTTGATTTCATGACTGAAAATGTCAGGTGGTGTAACCAAGTAAAAAACAAGAGAATGCAATTATTATTTCCTTTTTAGAAGCATCCTGGATGATTGTTACACTCCACTGATGTTTGAGGAAAATTGATGAAATATTAGTAATATTTTAAAACAACTTCTTTTAAAGAAAATTAAGCCTTTTTTTATAATGAGACCTTCACATTTGTTACACCATCTGTATTTTATTTTACGTATTGCCCCTTAGTTTACTTTATGCCTCTCAAACATCACTTAATTCAGAAATTGACGTCATGATGGACACACAAAACCGACTATCAAAATGTTTCCTTGCCGACAGGACAAATCTGTGGCCTTTAAGATATTTGAGCTTGGACTGAAGAAATACGGTGACATTCCTGAGTACATTTTGGCGTACATTGATTACCTCTCTCACCTAAACGGTAAGCACACAATTCGATTCCGTTCGTCCACACGTTTGGTGAATTCACAATCTCCTTTTTGCCTGATGATATTTATTAAGCCTGTACTCACATTTCATACAATCTTTATCATGTTAGGTGAAACACTGTAGGGAAAACAATGTCATTGTGAGATTGCGTATCATTGACACGTCCTCGCGATGGCTGTTTATTTACTCACACGGAGGATGATATCGGTCTCAGGAGTGCTTATCAGACCAAACAAACCATCCGTATGCTTTATGAAGTAGATAGCTAGGAGACTGTGTTTGCCTTGCAGTAAACATCGGTCATGTTTACCTTGTTGCTAGGCTATTACCCCAAAAAAAAGAAGTAAAAAGCCTTTTTTTTTTTAAAACAACAATGAATTATTGAGCTGTTTGCACTTCCCTCCATCACAGAGGACAACAACACCAGAGTGCTGTTTGAGAGAGTCCTGACGTCCGGCAGTCTTTCCCCTGAGAAATCTGGGTTAGTGGGATTTTATTGATCTTTTATTTTACGCAAATATATATCTTCTTTCTTTTAATTTACTCCTAAACATCGCTGACTATCCGCTTTCAAATGGTTCAAGTCTGTGTTATTTTAACCTGGGATTAACATAATCATTTTTAAAAAAGCCTTCATGTAAGTACCTCAATTGATCCGATTGAGCTCGATCCAAATTAAATTAGATCGGAAGGGGTTGTGTTGATCTGAAACATCTGGATTAGTAAAATAAGATTAATCTTCTCAGTTGGATTCAGAAATATGCAATATGATACGGATTAGATGAGGATTACATGCGGATTTAGAAAAATTTGTTCATTTATATCTTTTGTCTTATGACTGAATAAATGCTAAATATTTGCTAAACAATCTGTTTGGACATATATATGTTAACTTTCTTTTTTAGTAATCTTGTCAAGGCAAAAGCAGTAATTATGTTCGTACATTTACATGTGGTTTTGTGTAACAGGGAAATCTGGGCACGCTTTTTGGCCTTTGAGAGCAACATCGGGGACTTGGCCAGTATCCTGAAGGTGGAGCGAAGACGTTTCATGGCCTTTAAAGACGAATATGAGGGAAAGGAGACGGCTCTACTGGTCGATCGATACAAGTTCATGGATTTGTATCCCTGCTCCCCCAGCGAGCTCAAAGCCCTTGGCTACAAGGTATGATAAGAAATGTTCACAGTCATTGGAAAGGCCCTGATATACTCGTGGCAAAGTCATTAATTCCTCTCCCTCATGTCGTGACACACACCCGTATTAAGATTAACACAAATTAAGATCTTTTTAATGAAATCTCTCTGTTCCTCCATTGACGATCTACACAACTACCACTTTCAAGATGCAGAAAAGTAGTAAAGACATCATTAAAGTAATCCATGTGACTCCAGTCGTTAAACCTCAGTTTTCTGAAGCAACGCAAGATTTTCTGAACTTTTCTGTAAAGTTTGCTTTGGCAAGCTGTTTCAAACTTCAAAAAGGAACTTCAAAAACAACTCCAATGATTTTGTTCAAAACAACGTACAAAATTGAAGTACATTGGGGCCTTAATACATCACTAACTTCTGGTACAACAATCATCTAAACATTCTTCATCATCTGATTGTCAGGACGTGTCTCGTGCCAAATACGCAATGATCCAGGAGGCAGTGGTCACTCCTTCTACTCCTGCGCTAAAAGACGAGGCCGACCGCAAACCCGAGTATCCCAAACCCGACACTAGCCAGATGGTTCCTTTCCAACCGCGTCATCTGGCACGTGAGTATCCCTCCAACACCCCATATACATTTAACATCAAACTCCAAGCTGAATACTTTGAGTATCCCTGCTCTAAATCATGCCAATTACATGTCAATAAAGCATTCCCTGTTGTACAGTTACGGTTGTGTGCTCTGAGGTCTTGTTGTGCATTGCTAAGTTTGGTCACATGTCCTTCTGACAGCCCCTGGACTACATCCTGTTCCCGGAGGAGTGTTTCCTGTCCCTCCCACTGCTGTCATCCTCATGAAGCTGCTGCCTCCTCCCAGCTGTTTTACAGTCAGTTAAAATGTCCTCAAGTCATTTAAGCAAAGCCTTGTCATTGTACAGGACAGTGTGGTCATGTGTGTGTGCTTGTGTTTTTGCTTTCAGGGTCCGTTTGTACAGGTAGATGAGCTGATGGATTCTCTCAGAAGATGTGTATTGCCAGAGAGTAAGTATCACACAATATCATTACTTAATTCTACAATTAAATTAAGAGTAATATTAATTAACAACAAGCACTTACTATAGGGCTAGGGTTTGGTTTCATTCATTCATAATAAATATTACTACGAGGTATAAACATTTTACTGTTGAAATTGAAAATCTTCTCGACTCTTAACTTTTTAAACGGTAGTGTATAGATTCTTTATTTTTATATACTATATTTTTTGCATTATGGTAATGAGAAAGGAGGGGCTTGATTGTCATAAATGATTTTAAAAAAGTAAAATGTAATTATTTTTTACTCTATTAATCACATCCAAATAAGTTTGTTTACACATAATATATGTGTGTGTACTGTGTATATTTATTATGTATATATAAATACACACATGCATGTATATATTTAACAAAAATATATTATAGTATATAATGTGTTTGTGTACATATATATACAACACATATATATATATATATATATATATATATATACAGCTCTGGAAAAAATTAAGAGACCACTGCAAAATTATCAGTTTCTCTGGGTTTACTATTTATAGGTATGTGTTTGGGTAAAATTAACATTTTTGTTTTATTCTATAAACTACTGACATTTTTCCCAAATTCCAAATAAAAATATTGTAATTTAGAGCATTTATTTGCCAAAAGCAACAACTGGTCAAAATAACAAAAAATATGCAGTGGTCTCTTAATTTTTTCCAGAGCTGTATATATATATATATATGTGTGTAAGTACAACTAGATCTCTTTTATTGAATCCAAAAGGTTTTAATTATATTTTGCTACATATAAATGTATTTTATAGATTTTGAAGTTTCAAAAATCAATTGTTTAAACCGTCCAAAAGCCAATACAGCCAGTTCATTTGCGATTTAAAATATCTTAAAATGTAATAAATGTATATATTTTTTATTCTGGCATGATTTTATAACATCATGTATCAACATAGTGCAAAATGTTATTAAAATTATGTGTAGAAGTCATTGAATGTCTGGAAGTTTCATTGTCATTTGGAGTAACCAATATAAAGGGACCATTTTTGATCGAGACAAGCGGTCAATATCATATGACAGGAAGTGACAGCATTCAGACTCCTGCAAAGGAGTGAAGTAACTCACTGTCTTTTAACTATTTGAAAAATTCATGTTTTCACTTGGTGATACGCGTATCCTGAAACATCAAGTCATTCGGTACATAACGCTGTAAAACATGGAAAATGTTGTAATATTTTAAAAACTTTTACGAAAACTAATGCTTATATACTTTATTTTTATATACTGTGCTTAATGAGATCGGGGGATTCAATTGTCCTGAATATGATAAAAAACAGATTTTTCAGTATTATTGATCGATTCTCAAGTGAAAATTATGAAATAAAATAATTGTAATTAAAATCAACATAAAAGCAGTATATTAAACTACCATCATAGATATTTCACGACATAATATAATTAGTTTTTACATTCGAATAATAAGGTGGGGGTGCTTAATTGTCACACATGCCTCAAATAATGATATGATGCATAACATGTTTTGGGGTGAAATATGCCACGTACACGATCTTGTGAAGTTTTATGAGATTTGGACAGCTGTAATGATTATACACTAATTCCACAAACTCATCCTCTCTCTAGCTGTAGATGCTGCTGTAGAGTTGATCACTGGGAAACAGTTAGAGATGACCAGCGAAGGAAACGGGCCTGTGGAAAACCACTCAGTTGCTAACAAGTCCTTGAAAAGGCCTAACGCGGATTCAGACGAGGAGGAAGACAAAGGATCTATCGCACCTCCCATTCACGACATCTATCGGGCGCGACAGCAGAAGAGGATCCGGTGAGCCGACCCGAAAACACACAAACGCACACGCACCTGAACATCACGAAGGACGATTGAACCCGAACCCACCCGTGTGTCACAGCTCGCTGGAGCCGTACTGACTCCAGCTTCCTCCCTGGTTTACTGTGAACCTGCGCTCCTACAGCGACGCAGCCAGTGGACGAGACCGAAACGAAACGTGTCGACTCGTGTTTCAGAGGGCTTTCAGACTCATCGCTAGAGATCACAAGTCCATCTCTTGCTCGTCATCGCTGATCTCGTTTTGGTTCAGTGCTTTCAAAGTTTCTTTTTTTTAACAGTTTTATTTTTTAAAACTGGGTGGTTTATACTGTATAAAGTTTTTATTCTGATTTGCCTCATAGTTCTGAACTTGCCATGTGTAGTTGCTGGTGATGGAAGAGTTGAAACTCCTTTTGTAGTGAACTGATGATCACACACAACTTGCTTCCAATAAAACAAAATGATAAAAATTGGATTTTGTGTTACTTCACTGTGTGCCGAATATGTCTGTGAGCTTTGAAACAAACTCAGTGCATTTGTGATCACCACTAGGATGCACTATAGTGCAATAGATGTGCACACCAATGTGTGAATCGCACACAAACCTCTCCAGGTCAGATTTAACCTCAACATGAGAATATAGAGCCTATTTTGTTCGGGCTACAACTAACGATTATTTTGATAATCGATTTGTTGGTCGATTTATTTATTTATTTCAATTAATCTGATGAAAATCCTAATTTTCTTTTATTGGCATCTTGCCCTGTGTCGTTCAAACAAATGTGCCAATTGAATGCTATGAAAACAGTGTTTCTTAATTTCTTAGACTACCTGTCACAGAATAGAAAGAATATTTTAGGGATCTGTCAAAAACTCATTATTCACACATAATGTCCAAACAACTTAATATTTTGTATGGCCTCCTTTGGTTTTGATAACAGCTTGCTAGCATTGTTTTTATTTACTTTTCCAAAGTCTCTGTTATTGACTGTAATTGGGCATGTGAAAAAACAACTATAAAGTGCTTTACTATTTTTTTCTGCCTTTCTTGTAAAATAGTAAAATCAAAAATTCATGCATAACAATAATTATATTTTAGCATTAGAAATACTACTGTGACTAAAGAGCTTACTGGTGGAATAACCACTACAAAAACATAAAAAATGATTTTGGTAATCACCAGTACTGTTAGTTTAGTTGTGGCACAAACCTTACATTGGGTGGCGGTCTAATTAATTTATGCTCTGTATATAGCGAATATAGTTTATTATCATCTTAATTATTAATGTAGATATTTAAAGAAAAACAAAAACACAAACTCAGTGTTAACACACACACAACCTCTTACTGTCATTTCTTTATCCTGTGTAAATAATTGAAACGTCTTACATTTATTCAATTACACGCTGTTATCACTTTACAGTTTCTTCTCCCATAAAAACTTGAATGACATGTTGATTTTTAAACCTAAATTGAACTTTCAATAACAGATATTTCAGCAAAATGAATATTTTTACACTGAATATTAATTGACCCCTCGCAAACAGTTTGATTGACAGGTGATCTGACCAATCATAACCGCGAATCCGCCATTTTGTCTGACAAAGCAGTCAGGGGAGTTAGTCGATTAACGTTGGTGAACTTGAACTTGAAGAATTGTGTGTACTCACATCTTTCCACGCTTGAAACAACATTCCTTCTGATGTTCATTCATGTTTATTTGATGCTATAAATGAACTAGTATGAAGAGATGATCGCTTCACGAGGAGCTACAGCGATCTGTCACGACACATTAAAGAGACAATATACGCTATTTTTTTAAACTTCTTTTAAAAATTGCTTTATTTTGAATATGAAACTGTTTCATAGTGTCCTCTTTGCTCTGCGATGTATGTTTCACTGTGAGAACATGATGTGTGGCGTGAGAGCGCATGTCTTGTTGAACAAAGCAACAGTAACTAAAGGGGGCGGGACTTCGCGTTCCGTCTGTCGGACGCGGGTGCGCGCGGGTCGGCGCTCATTCAGTAAAGTTTGAGGTTTAACGCAGACTGTCAGGGCAAACCTATATACAAAATGGATATAAATAACATTTACAGATAAGGATATAGCCGTAGAATGAACGTTTTGCGCTGAGGACGCGCACACATCTGTCAAGCCCTTGACAGGGCAAGCCATTAGGCTAATGAATTAGCTTGAAGCTTCAAATAAAGAGTTCTCAGGCAGTTTTGGGCAGTTTGGATCACGTACCTGTCCCGCAGCAGCTCACTCTGTTTCCTCCACTATTTTTCAATGCATTTTGTCCATAGAAATGCGTTATTCAGTGCTGTAATTTTCCGCGCACGGTGGGCAGACCCGACTAATCGATAGACAATCGTTGTCAATGATGTTCATTATCGATTAGTTGTTGCAGCCCTATATTTTGTGTAAAATAAATGAAAGCTATTTTTAAACCATAACATTTGAATAATTATAACAGCTGTGTCCCAAACGCACACTATGTGCATATGCTCTATGTATTGTGTAGTGTATGAATTTTATAAGGATTTTTTTTTTTGCCGTTCCACATCATATGTCACATACGGCATTACTTTCTGAAAAAGTAACACAATTAGTTACTTTTTTAGGAAGTATATCAATATTTTAACATATTACTTCTAAAAGTAACTTTCTCCAACATTGCTTATGATTGTTAATAAGATATTAATAAATGCTTTCTGAAGTTTTTTTCTTTTTACCTTTTTTCCCGCCAAAAAAATAGGCGTCTTTACACAACACCATTTTCAACTAAAAACGTAAAACTTTTAATTGTCATTTACACGACAATGCCGTTTTGAGGTCCTGGAAAGCAATCTTTTGAAAAAGCGATTCACAGTGCAAGTTTTTGAAAACGATACCGTTATCGTCTCCATGTAAACTACAAAAACGTGAATTTGTCAACTCTAATCAGCACAAAGCTCATGTTCACTACATTACAGGCAACATAAAATATTTCTGATTTGTGTCTCAAGACAAAAACTGACAACATGCACTTGGATGTTCCCCTCACAATACAGACCTCAACATCTGTCTGTAATTACTAACCCACCTATTTCCTGCCTTCATATTCTGAACACATGCAGATGTGTTGTTTTGTGTTTCTGACTCTTATAATCCACCATCATTAGTCTGATGTTTTACCATTAGCAGCTCATGACGGTTGATGATGTTGTTTCAGAATTGTCATGTACTTTGTTCACTATCTGAGCAGCCGGTGCATGTTAGGTTACAGTATCACACGCAGGAAGAATCACATTTACTCTGTTTTTGGGAACATATTGAAAACATCAAGATTTTAAAACCCGATCTTGCTGATGCTAGGCCTAATTTGCATAGCAGGGCGCAGACAGATGCATTGTTCCTTTTAGTGCTCATTCTGAATGCACTCGTTGCATTAATTATATTTGTTTGTTTGTTTTTGAGAGTACGGATTTTTTTCTCCTGCTCGATGGTGCATTTTTTTGAAGAGACCTTTTTCGCATTTCCAGGATTCTCCAAGCGGAAGTCATCATAGTTGGGTAAAATTCAATGGCGGTAAATGAGAGAATACATATATATTTTTTTGTGTCCCCATTTTCTCAAACAGCGAAAGGAAAATGCAACAACAGTGTTTTCACAACTTTCAAAAAGAGGAGAAAAATAGAGATTGATAACGGCTGTCAGGAGAGAGAAAAACGTCAATTTTACATTCACTCTCACAGCTGCTGCGTTAGAAAAACCCTCACAGGAGTGTTAACTAGTTTTTTTATACGTTAATTTGATGAAAAGGTAAAGCAATACTAAGTATAGTGTTATAAATGTACATATATATTTAAAAAAAATATAAAAAACTTTGCAAGATTTACGATGCAGATGACCGTTAAAACGCGTCATCAGTCCGTGAAAAGGGTCTATTCATTGTACAAGTTATTCGAGTTTCGTGAAGAAAAACGCAGATTGCATAATCATAATCATAAATACCTAAGCAATAAACTCAAATAACCATTAAATAATATAATAAATAACCAGAGAACTAGTTACAATAATGCACTATCGACATTTGTCAATAAAATAATAACGTCATAGAAACTATCGTCAGCGAGCAGGGCTCGGAGAATATTTCAAAGTTTTGGATAAAATATTAAAATGAGTAATTAAAGTCACCATGAAACCAAAACTGATAATTCCTATTTTTATGGAATATTGCAGTGTTTATTATAAATGATTTATTTGTGCATTGTTTTTTTTTTAAATCATGTACCTCATAATCTTTAATCAAAAAAACAACTTCCCCTCCCTCTTGCTGATGATGTGTTTACTGGCCTGAAGGCGGGGCAACCTGTCACTCACATGAGACTGACCAATAGCAGACCACAAAATCAAGCCCCGCCCTACATTTTTTCTTGTCTGAGAAGCCGGAGTGGGATATACATCACAATAGGGAAGAAAAGTCTACCACAGCTTCCGTTTCATGGCGACTTTAAACGGAAATGCCAAAACAATTTCTAAACATTTTGTATGAGACTCAGCATATCATGGTTATGGCTCTAAAAAGATAAGCACAATTTCTTAAAATTGACTTAAAAATGGTAAATCTCACCAGAGCCTGTGACCTTGATGAACTGATGAACCTTGATAAAGGCTATCCTTGATTTAGTTTTTTCAAAAAGACAGGACTCTCTTTTTACTATTAAAGACATTACTTTGTCTGTTTGTCTGATTTGTAGGAAGTTTAAGTTGTGGTTTAGCGACAGGTAGTTTTAGGATAATACATAATAATATGTCATAATTTTGATAAAGAAAAGGAAAATGTGTTAATTGTCCAACAAATGTCATTCAATACAGACATAAAAAAGTAGTAGTATTCAGTCTATAATATATACATATTTACAACATACAAAATATTCTTTGCGTATCATAAAATATTTGGAATATCAATTAAAGATCCCACTAAATATAAACATTGGATATTCTGTTGCCGAAATATTGCACGAATATTTCAGGATGGCCTCGGTAGAACTGTCCGAGCAGACGCCGCTTCTCCTTCAGAGAGAGTTTAGTGTTCTCGTGAATAGTTTTTAGTAACGTCCAAAGCTCCTCTCTGGTAGTTTCCTGAACTGTTTCCATGTATTCTTTTCTAGTGAGACGGCGACAGTATGTTGTTCCTACAAGAGGGAAGATTGGAAATTTATTCTCTTACAAACACAGCTGGAAAACATTACTAAGATTTCTGGTTATAGTTATTACCTTGATTACCAGGTAAATGAGGTTGTTATATGAAAAATAACCAGCATGAAAAACTTAATGCAAATACATTTTTCAACATATATTTCTAGTTTTACCTGTGATGAGATCAGGATCTGTTCCTTTGATGACACTGGCCAATTTATCACTTACAAGGTTGTGCAAAGTGACGGGAATCTAGGGCAAAAAAGAAATCAAATTAATATTACAAACATTTTGAGGGTCTATGCATAATATATATATATATGTGGAGAAACGAAATACAAGTAACTTAGTTTCGTATTTAAAATACAAAATTTGAGTAACTGTATTTCATTAGTTACATTTTAAATGGGTGGTAATCAGATTACAGTTACATCTGAAAAGTGTTTTAGATTACCAAAGTGATTACTTTGAATTTTAATGTCATTCATTTCATTTAAACATTAATGTGATAACTGTAACGGGCAATAAATGTGAACAGAAATGGGTTATTCTCTGAAAATAATACTCTGCAAAATCATCCTAATTCACATTTCTGCTCATAAGTTTCATACCCTTGCAGAATATGCAGCATTTTCATCATTTTAATAAAATAAGAGGGATCATAAAAATGACATTTTTATTTAATACTGAATAAGCTATTGCACATAACAGATAACTGAAGTTATAAAAATTGAGAGGTAAAAAAAAAGGTAATTGTGACTTTTTATCTCACGATTCTGAAATTTTTCTGGAAAATTGCAAGTTTATATCTCAATTCTGACTTTTCTCACAATTCTGACTTTTTTCTCAAAATTGAGAGTTTATAATTAATTAATATAATTGCAAATTTATATCAAGGAATTCTGAGAAAAAAGTCAATAAAAATTCGCAATTGTATGTGTTTCATACTTATTAGTATTCCAAAGTATTCTAAAGTATTTAGATTAAGTTACTAAACTTGAGTAATGTAACGAAATACGTTACACATTTTTAAATTTTAAATTACAAATTTTTATATGTATTATATATATAAACTCATTTAAAAGATTGGGGTTCAGTAAGAGATTTTTAGTGTTTTTGAAAGTCTCTTTTGCTCACCAAGGCTGCATTTATTTGATCAAAAATACAGTAAAAACGGTAATATTGTGAAATATTATTACAATTTAAAATAGCTGTCTTTTATTTGAATATATTTTAAAATGTAATTTATTCCTGTAATCAAAGCTGAATTTTCAGCATCATTACTCCAGTCTTCAGTGTCACATGATCCTTCAGAAATCATTCTAATAGAACAGCATTTATGTGAAATAGAAATTTCTTACTAACACCAAACTAGTCTATATTATATCCTATATAACTACTTGTATTTAGTTAACCGCTGTTTTAGAGGTCAGTCTGAGCTGCCGACTCACCTTGAAGAGGTCGTGGTGGTTGTCCATCATGAAAAGGACCAGAAGATCAACCTTCCCCTTGGCTAGTTTAGTTCCATACACAATGGCATTGGAGAATGCCCTCTTTACTGCCATTCTGTTCTCTATCTACAGATCAAAACAAACAGCTTGTCAATTGTCCGTACAGATGTAGGAATGGTATTCATGTAGGTGTAAAAAATAGAAAAGAGACTGCTGTTTAATTCAGTGTCTTTTTACTAGCATGGCAACTGCAAATCACCTTAGTGTCCATGTTTTTTAACAATGACACATTTGTGTGATGTCAACACTGCCATACTGTGCACTGGTCTGATTTATCAGCAAGCATGCTGGATGATCTACATCAATTCCAGTAATTTCCACTTTTTTTTTAATACGAAATTGAGTTACATAAGCATAAAACACACAGTCTAGGGGTGGGTGATATGACCAAAGTCTTATATCATGATATGAGTCATTTTATTTCACGACAACGGTATATATCACAATATAGTTAGTTTTGCTTTAAATAAGGTTTTTATGATATCAAATTTTTAATACTAATGAAATTTCATAATTCTTGTCAATTTCAATGTTACAAAAAACTAATACTAGCCAAGTTTACAAAAGGCAAGTATATAGTCAGTGATAAAATAAGTACTAATTAAAAACAACAAGACAAAAAAACTACAATAAAACAAAGACAAAAATGAAATAGGCCTACCTTAAAACTTCAAGCACTAGAAATAAGAAATAAAAATGTGATTCAGTCAAGAGCAGTGAGAGATTTTCTCTCTTTTGTTGTTTGACTAACACAGACGACAAAAGGTATATTAGGCTGCCGTCACTTCAAGATCAAATGCACGGATCTAATATACTGTTACACGTGCGTTTTCTTTCTCATCTGTTTATGTTCTCACGTAAGACACTGACTTACATGTTTACAAGGATACTTGCAAAGACGGGCATTTTAACACGCAAGTATGTGAAGCCCAATTATTCACCAAAAAGAACTTAGTTCAGTACATGCGCTTTATGAGAAGTGGCTTTATGTGTGCGTGTCTCTCAGACAGCGGTCAAAAACCATCTCTCGGACCGCATATATATAGCGAAATGAGTTCTTTTTCGCTGCTTATTGCGCTTCATTGTTTTAAAAACACTTGTTTTTAAACTGCAATGCTTAAAAACGCTTGTAAACGATAAGCTTTTGTAACCGCGATAGAGATGACAGTCCGAAATCTCCACCGGTTGACAAATTTCAATCGGTTAATCGTGTCTACTGGTATATCGCCCACCACTAACACAGGCAGAATCAAACTTTAATTCTCAGTCTCCATGAGTCCTCTCCTATTTGTACCTCTTTGTGTAGTTTGATCTCCTGAGGGCCGGCGGCGAGGGCCATAAAGCGCAGTAGCCTGCGGAGCTCCTCTCTACTGCGTGAATCCTGCAGCTTCAGACACAGCTGAAGAGACTCCAGCGCCTGCTCCTGCTTCCCGTTCACTGCACACATACACAACAGTATAATATAGTAGTGACATAATAAAGTGATGAGGAACAGATTTTAAACAACATTCTAATATTCCAGTGGCCATCCAGTTGAAAGAGAGGTGTGCTCGATTGTATTGAATTTGTACTTCAAATCTTAAAATATATATTAAAAAAAAATTTAATTCAAGATACTATTAATAAAATAAAACGTCACTTAAAGGGATAGTTCACCCAAAAATGAAAATTCTGCCATCATTTACTCACTCTGAATTTCTTCCAAACCTGTATGAGTTTCTTTCTTCTGCTGAACACAAAAAAAGATATTTTGAAGAACATCGGAAACCAAATAGTTGATGGACCCCATTCACTTCAATAGTATTTTGCATACAGGTTTAGAACAATTTGAGGGTGAGTAAATGATGACAGAATTTTCATTTTTGGGTGAACTATCCCTTTAAGTGCACTTACTTTCATGACTGTTCTTAAAAACTTCAGTACACTTTTAAAAAGTGCACTTAATGAAGTCCAATTAAATGTTTTGACTTTAAAGTACATTTTAAATCATTATGTTTTAATAATTGTCATGATAATTTGTCACAATTTAGATTTTGATGACAAATTTTCATTGTAACGTTATTCAGTATTACATTTAACCCTTATGTGCTGTTCGGGATGTTTTCATCCACTATGGGGAATTTTTGAGTCTTAATTTGGCCATAACTTTCTCCGTGTTTCAGCAAATGGAATGATTTTTGGTGACAAATCTTATTTTGACATATTTTGGGAAAATGCTTTGAAAATTTTCAAAAACTCAACAGTACTCTGGTGGCAAATTCACTACCCTTTCGTTATGTTCGTGGCTGAAAACAGCCACATTTTAACTGCTTTAAAAATGTATCAGATAAATATTTTTTTCAAATTTTTTTGCTTAAATCTATTAATCAACCTCAGTCCTGATCAAAACTACAAAATTTAAAAAAAAAAATTCAGGATTTTAACTCTTTAATTGCCAAATTCATAAATGATGTCACTGATTTGGGAAAAAACGTGTCAAAGATTAGAAACAACATTGGCTTTGATGCGTTGTTAGTTTTTGTGCAGCATCAGATTTTAACGTTTTAAAGAGTTAAAATCCTGATTTTTTTTTTTTAAATTTAGTAGTTTTGATCAGGACTGAGGTTGATTAATAGATTTAAGCAAAAAAATTTGAAAAAAATATTTATCTGATACATTTTTAAAGCAGTTAAAATCGTAGCTGAAAACATAACGAAAGGGTAGTGAATTTGAAATTTTCAATAGAAATGACATTAAAGTATATTTTAGTCTACCATAAATGCGTGTCAGTATATTTTAACCATATTTCAAAGACAAGAGAATTATGAAATTACATACAAAGATGTACCCAGTCCTACTTAAGTAGGTCAAAAAAGCACTCTTAAGTTTAACTAACTGCTTTTAATATAAATTTGAATTGTAATAAATTTGCATTTCATTGCAATTAACATGCAATTAAGTGAAAAACATTACATAAAGTATATTATTTGCATAAGTACTCTTTTTAATAGTATGCTAAAGTGTACTTCTTTTTCACAAGGGCCTCTAATAAGCCAAATTTCATTTAATATTAAAAACTCAAGTCAAGCTAACATGTACTGGACTGAGGTCTTACCAAGCAGCTCGGAGATGCCTGAGTGGATGTCAAAGACGTGGTTGCTGAGCAGCGGTGGGTATTCAGACTGGCCGTAGTGCTGAACAAGGACTCCGTAGAGGAGCTGCTTGTACTGGGACGTCTCCTCGGCACACTTGGCCAGCCCTCGGCTCACATCCACCACCAACTGATCTGGAAGAAACTCCAGACAGTCCACAGCTGCTGACAGCCAGCTATCTGCTCTGTTAAAGAGATAAAGAAGGAAAGAAAATGATGGAGATCAGATACAGTACACAAATCCATTTAAAATGCCAGCCAGCCTAACATACACAACACTTAAAAAGGCAAAGACAGAATAAATGAGAAGATATAGTATTATTAAGTATATAGTTTTATAAGATATATTATGAAGAGGGAAAAGGGCCGTTTCTACTCAATGTAAATCTACACAACGTAACAACAAAATGCTATTGAGAGAGTGCAAAAAAAATCATCTTTATCCAAATTCACTTTGATTAACGTGCAATAATGATTTACATTTTTAGAGTTGTCGGGATGGGTTTCGTGGGAAATTGCATACATATGTCATTCACCTGTGTATTTCACATCAAAAGGAGCTTATTTATACATGCATTTGCACTTTTCCTACATATATTCACAATAAACTTTAACGTAATTGACCCTTTGCAAAGACCCGTCCCCTTTAGTTATTGTTGCTGTCCGACAACCCATGCGATCTCACGCCACACGTCATGTTTTCACAGTGTGAAAAATTCATCGTGGAGCAAAGAGGACACTGACGACGTATGAAACAGTTTCATATTTAAAATATTGTAATTTTTTAAAGAAGTTTAAACAATAAATAGCATCTAGTGTGTCTTTAATGTGTCGTGACAGATCGCTGTAGCTCCTCGTGAACCGATCATCTCTTCATTCTAGTTCATTTATAGCATCAAATAAACATGAATGAACATCAGAAGGAATGTTGTTTCAAGCGCGGAAAGACGTGAGTACACACAATTCTTCAAGTTCAGGTTCACCAACGGTAATCTACTAACTCCTCTGACTGCTTTGTCGGATAAAATGGCGGATTCAGGGTTATGATTGGTCAGATCACACAGAGGAGCAGAGGCGAAGCACAACTAAAACAATGCTGTTCCGCAAGACGCATGTAGTTTTATTGTTCAACCGCTAGAGGGCCACAAGTTTCATAGTGTAGCTTTAAATATATAGATATAAATACTTAATATATCCTTCTGCGTCTACTAAACATGGCTGATTCATCATTGAGGTTATAGTCTGCTTCATCGCTTCAACATTTATGGTGAGGGATAAGTTTAAACGAACCGCTTTTGCATTGTGGTGTGGCAAACAACGTGAATTCCCTTCATAAAATGTAAATTCCAGTTTTGTCATTTATTGTAACACTAAAAGAAGAAGAAAAAGGAGTGAGAGAAACACAAAGAGACAGAAGTAATAGCATACTGAGCTTCGCTGAAAGCCTTCAGGATCTCACGGTCCAGGTAGCTGCTGGTGTAGAGCAGGTCTGGGTCGCTGTCCATGCTGTGAAGGGGCGGACGAGGGCTCTCTTGGCCCTCCAGCAGACTCTCCAGAAGTGGCAGTTCAATCAACTGCAGGAGCCTTAGTACCGTCTGCTGCCGCCATATCTCATCCACCACTAACACAGACAGTCACCACACACGTAAGCTTCAATACTTTAACTTAATAAAACAGCCAATACATTTTTGCAATCCTTTCTTTTAGCAATAATAAAAAATAGTACATATATATATATATATATATATATATATATATATATATATATATATATATATATATATATAGTGATTTGGATTGTGTTTCATGACATTAGATATTAATTTCCACTGAAAACCTACACTCCTGTGATAACCCCAGATTCATCATCTGTGGTGTGATGGTTGTGTTCATGTTCAGATTTCCTAAAACATCCTCCAGAGATTTATCCGTTTTGACAGGCGAGTTGTTTGAATACAGAGAATCTTCTTTCCTGAAGAAAAAAAAAAACAGGCAATAATGTTTTCTATTAAGAAATAAACTGAACAAGTTTCATGCATTCTTGTAGGAATCACCAAGGCTGCATCCAAAGTTGGATAATTCCCTACTATATAGTAGGTGGAAAACAGACCTATTACTATTACTTCCCCCGAGATTCTGAAGTGTGCATATGATGAACACTTTACTATCCCATGAGGCCACGGGAGAGCAACGCAACTGACATTGGTAGGTCACATGATTATGACAACATGACGAATATATTACATCCTGATTACCTCCATTCTACACATTTATACTGAGATCTCTATGCTTTCCTGTGAAAAAAGAAAAAAAACTAAAGAAAAGTACATGATTAACTAGTTTTGCAAGGTTCTGCAACACCTCTGTCTTAGGAAACACTTTTCTGTTGTTTTCCATACATTTTGTTATCTGTGTCACATATTTTCAGATAAACGACCAGCACAGTCTTCAAAATTTCCCCTTTTGTGTTTGAAAAAAATAAAGTCCTACAGGTTTGAAATGGGCTGAGGGTGAAAGAATGATGACAGAATTGTCATTTTTGTGACCAGTCTTTAAAGTGTTAGTTCACTCTTAATTACTCTCCCTCATGTTGTTCCAAACCCATAAGACTTTTGTTCATCTTCGGAACACAAATGAAGATATTTTTGATGAAACCTGAGAGCTTTCTGTCCTTCCTTTGCCTTAGCAACTACCCCTTTCAAGCCCCATAAAGGTAGTGTAGACATTATTAATCCAAGGAACTCTAGTGGTTTAACCTCAATTTTATGCAGCGACCCAAGTGCTTAGTTTGCGCAAAAAAAACAAACATAATTTAACACTTTATTTACAAAATATTAATCTCCAATAGAGCACTGCAACGCATGTGTGTTGTGTTGACGTGAGAGCAGACGTTACATTAACATGCGTTAGAGATGAATATTTTGTAAATAAAGTAATAAATTAAGTTGTTGTTTTTTTTGTGCAAACAAAGCACTTGCGTCACTTCATAAAATTAAGGTTAAACCACTGGATTACTTTAGTGATGTCTTTACTACCTTTCTGGGGCTTGAAAGTGGTAGTTGCCAATGTTGTCAATGGAGGGACAAAGCACTCAGATTTCATTAAAAACATCCTTATTTGTGTTCCGAAGATGAACGAAAGTCTTAGGGATTTGGAACGAGATGATGATGAGTGTGAATTTTCATTTTTGAGCTAACCCTGTAAGAGTAAGCATTAAAGGCCCACTGAAGTGCCTTGAAACATGCAGCTTTATTCACTGTGTAGATGTAATTTCCAGTGAAACAGGAACACAGGGCAGGATATATCTAGAAGCTCCTCCCCATTTTTTTAATATACCAATAGCGTTTTGCCTAGAAACAACTTTTCTCATTTAATCACTAATTGTTTCTCCTCCATATTGCTTTAAAATACAGCATTGTTTCTAGATTTCAAATGTGTCTGAACGTTTTGTGGTCTGCTGCAACTCGCAGATGATCTGCTCTCGTGTCTCTGGACCGGAGCTGACTGCTCTCGCTGCGGTGGTTCGTGTGACACCCAGACTTAATTTGTCTCAATAGAAAGCGTATTTACACAGTTTGAATCGTTCCCTATCCTCTATATAGTGCCATTCACCATGTAGAAGCTAGTAAATGTGTGAACAAGTGACCTATTTCAGCCGCAGCTTCAGCGTCTGTTTAGTGAAGGAGGAGGACTTTAGATTCTAGAGAGGATTCGATTGGACAGAAGATTTGATGAGAAGCTGAAGTGTGTGATGATGTCATGAAAATCTGTGATCCATTTATCGGAAGTGAAAGGCTAAGTTTTGAATGCTTATATCTCCTAAATATGAATTTTGAACACACCAGCTTATTCATAACCTTAAGGCTGACATATTCATACTAAAATCTAATTAACATACATTTTTGATTTCAGGGAGACTTTAAAGGTACAAATCATCCTAAAATGAAGATATTTTGAAGAATGTTGCTAACCAAACAGTTTTGACTTTAAAGGGCCATTTTATATTACACAGAAGAAAGAAATTCATACCGTTTTGGAGCAACATGAGGGTGAGTAAATTATAACAGAATTTTCAGAAATATATATCTGATTATATGCAGACAGAGAGACGGTGATAATATGACCTGGAAAAGCAGTGTTGTGAGACACCTACCTCTTGTACGGTGGGCTGTAAGTGTTCCTCTGTATGCTGAGAGAGTTGTATCCACTCTCAATGGTCTCTGAGCTCGATGTGCTGGGAGTCGGCCTGTTTAGAAACCTGTACAGACTACAGCTGCTGTCCTCAAACTTCGCTTGCCTCTTTTCCTTCCCAAACACTTTAGTGTCCACCGCCTCAAAGACCCTGGCCTCCATGAGGGCCTGGCAGAGGCGAACCGCTTTGGAACGAGGCACTTCGGCATCCCCGCAAACTTTGCTCTGAATGATGTGAGCCAGAACCACATCGACGGCCTCAGACCCCAGAAAGCAGTCATGGTAGATTTTCAGATTGTGGCGTCTCCTCTTCACCTCCACCTGCGTCTGAAGGTTGTTGATGATATTAGTCCAGATGTACGTGGCTCGGAATGGCTTCCCAGCCATCCCTGTGTCTGTCGAGAGATGGAATAGATGAGATACGCCAGTGATATTCCAGAATAATGATCTCAACCTCCATTCCCGGGTTTCTGATTTCCCACGCATTAAATAAGTCTAGCTTTTGACTCAAAGAACAAACATCTTGGAACATTTAAAGGGATAGCTCACCCAAAAATGGCTACCATCGACTGGCTGGTTACCAACATTCTTCAAAATGTCTTTTTTTGCGTTCAGCAGAAGATCTTACAGGTTTGGAACAACGTAAGAGCGAGTAAATAATGACAAAAAAATAATTTTTCGGTGAACTATCCCTTTAATACAGTGTTTCTCAAACTTTTTCAGCCCAAGGACCGCTTTATCTTCCAATTTTTTTCTGAGGACCACCTAACAGAATCCCACTCTAACACGCCCCCCAAAAACAACACAATAGGAAGGATAAACTAAATTTAAGTTTAATATGCAACTGTTTCAAGTCAAAAACTAATTATTCAAACACAAATGCAATGATATGATCCATTTTTGTGTTATTAAAACACACTGACGTCAACCCCCCCCGCCCGCGATCCGGTGCGGGTTAAGAGTTTAGGTCATCTTTTCGCGGACCACTAGGGGGCGATGGCGGACCACACTTTAAGAATTACTGCTTTAATAGGTTTAAGGCCCATTTAATCCAAGAACAATAAGTATAATGATAACTATATACGCATCCACACCAATGCAAGATAAAGTTCTGTTTATTATAATTTTGTGCTGCAATTATGTTTAAATGCTCAAGCTCTTTAACGCAGAATGGATTCTGATTGGCTGTCAATGTTTTTTATCATTCAATAGCTGGAAAAACATTGTTCTGAAAGTGATTCCAATGTTCCTCTGTCATTATTGTTATATTTGTGCTGTGGACTTACCTATTCTTATCGAATTTGAATAATTATTAAATTATCATTACAGTTATTATCCTTCATGTGAATGAGCCTTAAATCAGGCTTTAAAAATGGTCTCATAATGCTTTAGATTGATTGGAAGTTTCTTTACTTCATATAAACATCATGTACAAAAACTAGACATTATATACCAATATTGATGAGTTTGAAATCAATTCCAACAATAAATTACACACACACTCCGTTAATACTGGAATAAGTCGAGCTTCTTCAGACTAGAAGGACCATAGCCATATTTAATTTCAGCACTTTATTATTATAATCAACGTTACAGTTGCAGAACATTACATTTCCCATATTTTTCTCTCACGGGTGTAATGCTAGACTAAAGTGAAAGCTTTAACAGAACACAAAGAGCATCTGCTGCCAAGATCAATCCCTCACAAGCTTTATAAATGACACCGGGGGAGGTTGATCGTTTCTCGCAAATGTTTCCTGCTGAATTTTATGTGCAGCCCTGAGGTAATGATGAAGGTCTAAATTACCCATTAGGGATCAGGATATTTACTAGGGGTGGCTAGAAACCTAGAGGATGACTGTTGTGATTACATAGAGATTCCCCTCACACACACACACACACACACTCAGTCTTCAGTGAAGGCTCAAGTGAACAACAGCTGGCTGCAACATAAAGGATTCTCTCTAGAAACAGCAGTTCAAGAGTTTTCTTGGAAAGTCTGGGATGCGGCAAACAGCAACTAGTTGTGTGAATATAGTCATTGTTTGACCTTGTGAAAAAGAAGCATACTTCAGGATATTTTTGAAAGAGTGCAAAAGATAAGAGTGAAAAGATATGCAAGAAAACAAAGTGAATGTTTTGTTTTCTGATCTAATGAAAATGTATTATAGTTTAAATGTATATTAAATTTGGTGAACTTGAGTGCTTTTTGACCCACTTAAGCACGACTTTTTTTTATATATAATATCATAATTTTATTGTCTTTGAAATATGCTGAACGTGTACTGCCAAATGTACTGACAACCATTTATGGTAAACTAAAATATACTTTAATGTCATTTCTACTGAAACTTGTATGTCGAGTTAAATGTAATATTGAACACACTACAGTTGAAATTATAATTAAACACATTTAGACGTGCTTTAGTATGTTAGTCAACACCACTGTTGGGGAAAGTTACTTTTAAAAGTAATGGATTACAATATCGCATTACTTCCTAAAAAAGTAACTAATTGCATTGCTTAGTAAGTTTTTATGGAAAGTAATGTGTTGTGTTTTTCTCATCTGGGCTGTTTGTTTGTTGCTATAACAACAAAAAAGTTCTATTTTTGGCCCTTTCACACCAAAAGTGATATAAATGAGCCTCAGGCTGAAGGAAATGAAAATTCACGCCTGTACAGTAGAGGGCGCAGCTCAAACAAACCTTTCAGCTGTGCTGCCATTCTGGAATACAGAAGAATAGGGCGCAGGAGAATAAGTAAATATAACTTGCGTTACTTATTTGAAAAAGTTACTCAGATATTTTGTTGTAAATTTTAATGCATTACTTTATTAGTTACTTGAAAAAAGTGACCTGATTATGTAACTCGCGTTACTTGTAATCCGTTACCCCATCAACACATCAAACAAGTGTACTTTTTGAAAGCATGACAAAAGAAACATGCGTACTTAAATTTAAAACTTCGATTTTGGCATTATTATAAACTGCACTTTTTAAAAATGTTCTTAAGTGCGTCGTGAAAGTATACTACCTTTAAGTACACTGAAGTAGCCTTTTATTTCATTAATATAATATGATATATTATATTATATAATATACTATATGCACATTCATGACAATTAAGCATATTTCTCTTTCACAAGGCTGAGGATCACTGTTTTTATGCTTAACAAACAAATCTGGACAAGCATGTCAGTTTCTGCCCAACTAGCTAGATTTGACTAAACTTATCAGACGCATCAATAACACATAATCTGATAAACCAGTGGAAAAGGTAACTTCCTTGTAATGTTCACATCATACTGGTTTTAGCTCATTTGCATCCCGCTTAGTTGAACGACTGTTTTACTACTTGCTGAGATTTTAATGTTCAGTTAACCATAACTGATTTATTAATTATAAATGTCACTGAACTGGCGATACATTAATGGTGTGGAAAGGCTAAATATGGAAAGTTGATTCTTAACACAAAGTAATTCACAGAACAGCAGAGAATTACCATGGCATGTCCACGATGCTCAAATATAGTCAAATCATGATACTTTTTTAAAAATTTGTTAGTGTTAATGAATAATCAGGGCTGGGTAGGTTACTTTTAAAATGTATTTCACTACAGATTACAAAATACATGCTTTAAAAAGTCATTTGTAACGTATTTCGTTGCATTACTCAAGTTTTGTAACTTAATCTAAATACTTTAGGATACTTTGGAATACTAATAAGTGTGGAACAAACACAAAAAAGGTAATTGTAAGTTTTTATCTCACAATTCTGACTTTTTCCCTCAGAATTGTGTGATATTGTGTGTTTCAATTGTGAATTATAAACTTAGAATTATGAGATATAAACTCGCAATATTGAGAAAAGTCAAAATTATGAGATATAAACTCACATACTAAATTCACAATTGCAAGAAAACGTCAGTATTTCAAGTTTATATCTCCCAATTCTGACTTTATAACTTGCAATTTTGAGTTTAAATCTCAATGCAAACTCACAATTGTGAGGAAAAAAAAAAAACAAATTGAGAGAAAAAGTTGCAGTGACGAGTGAATTATAAAATGACTCACAAACAACTATCACAAAACATGAAAACAGTCGTGGATCATCAGGTCATGGCAGGACAGTTAAGTTGACAGTTGGGCAAGTTTTTCATAAATTCAGTCATTTTGTCTTGTTCAGGACAGTAAATAAAAATAACAAAATTTTTACGATCCCTCTTAAAAGTATTAAAATGTTAATGAAACTTAACTCAGACTGTCAGAGAATCACCAATTGCTGTTTAAATGACATTAAAACTCAAAGTAATCACTTTGGTAATCTAAAATACTTTTCAGATGTAACTGTAATCTGATTACCACCCATTTAAAATGTAACTGTAATGAAATACAGTTACTCAAATTGTGTATTTTAAATGCGTAACTAAGTTACTTGTATTTCGTTACGCCCCAACCCTGTGAATAATAGCAGTATCATAATGCTTCAAATCAGAAATCTGCAAAACATGCATTAGGGGACACATGGAGACAAGAGTCACGTGGTGTTTGTCCCCATGGACAGAAAGCATCTGATGGGATTTCAGTCCTCTGGTGATGGTGTGTGTTTGCCCAACAACTCAGATAAATAATCCCAGAGGGAGAACTCCTAATGATGGCACATCTACACTATTATTATGTCACAAAACAGGTTGGAAACAGCAACACAATCTCTACTAATTTGTCTGGACTGTGTAAGAGCTCTAGTCTGTCAGGCACAGACAAGCCAAACGTTTTAGCCTTTGGCTACAGTAAATTTAAATGAAAACATTTGCCAGCTAAACCTCCTTAAATTAAAATTTAAACTGCCTAAATTAACTTTAAACTGAATAAGTCAGAAAATCAGTTTAACCATTATACACAACAAAATCTTAAATACAAAAGCGTACAATTTCAGGTATAAAAATGCATTCATAAGCATACTGTTGTATTATCTTTTTTATTTACGTTTAATGAAAGTACTAAATAACCGATTTACAGCATTCAAATTGCACATTTTAACTTCAGTAAAATCAAAACAGCCAATTGAAGACGCAGAAACATACCTGGAGGTCTGTGCATGGGATGTCTGTAGTTTAAAGCTGGTTGTCTCGCGTCGATGTTGTATTAATGTAAAGCATAGTCTCGCGCTGTGTAATGTTCACACTCGCGCGCTCTGAACTCGTCTACACACAGTGCACGAGCCAGCGGCGGTAGCCCGCGCGCTCTCACACCCTCGCCATGACGTCACGAGGGCAGAACATTAGCATTATAATGATTTCATTTACACTACAGCAGTCACCGAAACTTGCAAAGGATGAACAAGCACCACTAAATGTAAATAATGCGGTTATAAACTCAAAAAGAACTTATTTCAGTTTTTAGAGATGTTAAGATTTAAGATCTAAAATAAATTTCGATAGTTCCCGCCAAAATACCTCAGACTACAAATGCCGTTCCTAATACTGTAAAAACGTAACCTTTGTGAAAAATAACTGCTATTTTATTGAATTTTATGTTAATTTTATTGAATGTGCACTTATATAGTGTTATGTTTTAAAGAAGTATTTTAATTTGATGACTAACATAGACCTACTAAAGCACATGCGAATAAGGCAACTTTTTTTAATTTTAAGTTGAACTGTAGTGTGTTATTCGATATTTCACGTAAAGTTAATATATTTTAAATGTAACTTCATCATTATAAAGTGTAGGCTAATTACGAATATATTTAAATACAAGTTTCAGTAGATATAGATATTAAAGTAAGACATTGGAAGTCATTTTTAAATTACACTTAGAGATGTAAGCGAGTCAAAAAAGCACTAACTGCATTTAATAGGCTTATAAATTTAAAGTAGGACAATATTACATTTTCATTTAACATATGTGTCCGAAAACATTACATTCAGTTCACAATAGTATATTCGCCCTTAATTTTAAGGTGTCAGTGTTACAGTGTAATTATACATTTAAGCACAGAGTAATATTGATTAACACCATGTATAGGGTTAGGGTTAGAAATAGGGTTTAGTTTGGGATTAGTTGCATGTAATTACGCATTATTTACTGGTATTACTGGAGTAAGTACATGTAAAGTGTAAAAAGGATACTGAAAAATACCGTATATGCTTTTAAAAGTATATTATTTCTTTAAAAAGTACTCAACTTTTTCTCATTGAAATAAGCACGACTGTCACAAATTTGCTTGAATGAGATCTCTTATTTGTTAATTATGATTAATGGCCTGACCTGGAACCCTTGAAAATTAATTCGTTTTAAAAAAAAAAAATCAAAATATAGTCTGTAAGTAGACACAACCTTGATCATCAACCTCAGGAGGTCACATGAAATGCTATATTAGTCATCTGATGCATCACTGGAATAAATGTTGATGCTTATCAAGACCTTTTTTAAAACTTTATTTGTCTCAAAACTTTGTTTTGCCTCTCAGTCTCAACTGGTTGAACAGAAAGAATTCTGATAACCATGAAATAAACAAACCTCTCCCAACATGGTGTATGGTTTTAATGTCATTAAATTCTTAGAAAACTTCACTCAAAACACTGAAATCCAAACAACACGCTGAAACTCTGAAAGTTCAACGAATATATCCAGGATTTAAGTTACTAGGAAATATTAACAGACTGTGACTAATCATATTTGAGAAAGCTGCAATGTGATTCGCAAAGGTCATATTTAATGCATCACTGCATATAGCGACCTCTGCTTACTATAAGAAAACCAACACTTGGTTTAAGCCATTCTTGACAGTATGCATGTCCCATGTAAATCATTGCCTATGACATCCCCATAAAAACCTTCAGATGGAAGTTATGAGGGACAACAAACAGAGCTGAATCCAGCATGAGCGAGATTTCAGCAACAACAACTTGAGAACAGAATGAGGTTGTTGAGCATGCAATTGACAAACATCATAAAACATGTC
>CM076075.1:5900937-6098437 GCA_038088235.1 Zacco platypus | reverse complement strand
GTGTATGTTAGTTCTCGTATTTTAATTTATGATAATGTAATACGAGTACATTGTTTTGGTCCTGTTTATCTCACAGTCTTTGCGTTGCCTGCGTCAAGAGCTCTTGTGACGGTGTTTCACTAATAGCGGCGGACTGATAGCGGTGCGGTGATAGCAGGGAAATCTGAAGTGGACTCAAATGTACAGACAAAACACAAACCTTAGCGGTTATAAAGGCAGAAATTCAAAGTTAAAAGGATAGTTCATCCAACAATGAAAATTCGGTCATCATTTACTCACACTCATGTCGTTCCAAACTTGACTTTCCTTCATCTGTGGAACGCAAAAGATGATATTTTGAAGAATGCTGCAACCAAATCATGTTGGTTAACATTGACTTAGTAATTGTGTGGACAAAAAACACTGAGGCATTTCACTAAATATCTTCTTTTATGTTCCGCAGTAAATAGAAAGTTTGGAATGACATAATGTGTAAATGATTTTTGGAGGAAACTATCCCTTCAATGCAACTGACGTGAATGACAGGATATTGAGATTTCTCATCTCATGTTATTGTTTAAATGATATGAATGCCAGTCACATGACTTTTTTATTAAGTGAATGAATATATATATATATATATATATATATATATATATATATATATATATATATATATATATATATACAGGGCTGGGTAGGTTACTTTTAAAATGTATTTCACTACAGATTATAAAATACATGCTTTAAAAAGTCATTTGTAATGTATTTCGTTACATTACTCAAGTTTAGTAACTTAATCTAAATACTTTAGAATACTTTGGAATACTAATAAGTGTGGAACAAACACTAAAAAGGTAATTGCAAGTTTTTATCTCACAATTCTGACTTTTTCCCTCAGAATTGTGTGATATAAAGTTTCAATTGTGAGTTATAAAGTCAGAATTATGAGATATAAACTGACAATATTGAGAAAAGTGAGAATTATGAGATGTAAACTCACATACTAAACTCACAATTGCAAGAAAAAAAGTCAGTATTGCAAGTTTATATCTCCCAATTCTGACTTTATAACTTGCAATTGTGAGTTTAAATCTCGCAATTCTGAGAAAAAGAAGTCAGAATTGCAAATGCAAACTCACAATTGTGAGGGAAAAAAAACAAATTGTGAGAAGAAGTTGCAGTGACGAGTGAATAATAAAATGACTCACAAACAACTCTCACAAAACATGAAAACAGTCGTGGATCATCAGGTCATGACAGGACAGTTAAGTTGACAGTTGGGCAATTTTTTTTTATAAATTCAGTCATTTTGTCTTGTTCAGGACAGAACTAAATAAAAATAACAGAATTTTTATGATCTCTCTTAAAAGTATTAAAATGTTGATGAAACTTAACTCTGCTTTTTCAGACTGTCAGAGTCAGAGAATCACCAATTGCTGTTTAAATGACATTAAAATTCAAAGTAATCACTTTGGTAATCTAAAATACTTTTCAGATGTAACTGTAATCTAATTACCACCCATTTAAAATGTAACTGTAATGAAATACAGTTACTCAAATTTTGTATTTTAAATACGCAACTAAGTAACTTGTATTTCTTTACTACCCAACCCTGTACATATATATGGTGGTAATAAGCAGTAATATTTGGCCTGAAGCTCATTGTGTACATACACCGATCAGACATAACATAACCACCTTCCTAATATTGTGTTGGTCCCCCTTTTGCTGCTAAAACAGCCCTGACCTGTCGAGGCATGGACTCCTCTAGACCCCTGAAGGTGTCCTGTGGGATTTGCACCAAGATGTTGCAGCAGATCCTTTAAGTCCTGCAAGTTGTGAGGTGGAGCCTCCATGGATCAGACTTGTTTGTTCAGCACAGATGCTCGATTGGATTGAGATCTGGGGAATTTGGAGGCCAAGTCAACACCTCACACCACACTCATTGTTGTGCTCCTCAAACCATTCCTGAACCATTTTTCTTTGTGTCTGGGCACATTATCCTGCTGAAAGAGGTCACTGCTACTAGCAAATACTGTTTCCATGAAAGGGTGTTGGTCTGCTACAATGCTTAGGTAGGTGGTACGTGTCAAAGTAACATCCACATGGATGGCAGGACCCAAGGTTTCCCAGCAGAACATTGCCACCACACTGCCTCCGACGGCTTTCATTCTTCCCATAGTGCATCCTGGTGCCATGTGTTCCCCAGATAAGTGACGTACACGCACCCGGCCATCTACGTGATGTAAAAGAAAGCATGATTCATCAGTCCAGGCCACCTTCTTCAATTGCTCCGTGGTCCAGTTCTGATGCTCACATGCCCACTTGGCGTTTTCGGTGGTGGACAGGGGTCAGCATGGGCACCCTGACCGGTCTGCGGCTATGCAGCTCCAATCGCAACAAACTGCAGTGTGTATTCTGTCACGCTTCTATCAGAAATAGCATTAACTTCTTGAGCAATTTGAGCTACAGTAGCTCATCTGTTGGATCGGACAACACCAGCCTTCGCTCCCCACGTGCATCAATGACCCGGATCACCACTGTTCCTTCCTTGGACCATTTTTGATAGATACTGACCACTGCAGACCAAGAGCTGCAGTTTTGGAGATGATCTGACACAGTCGTCCAGCCATCACAATTTGGCCCTTGTAAAACTCACTCAAATCCCTCCATATATATATATATATATATATATATATATAAATAATTGCAATACTTAGTTTTATAGAAAGTAATGTTATGTTACTTCTGCCTTACTTTTTCTTCTATATAGTGTGAATAGTTGTATCCCAAATTATGCACTATGTACTCATCAGTGTAGTGTATGAATTTTAGAATTTTTGCATAATTAAAGCTGCAACAGACAAGTGCACATTCCATACTGAAATACGTTTATAAAACAGTTAATTCCTGCCCTTGATTCTGATTGGTCAATGCTGTTTTGTTCACAATAAAACAGGGCTATGACCGCTTCACCCAAGGTTCTGTGTATCACTACACAACACCTTAGCAACGCAAACTGTTCATTCTCAATATATATTGTTCATTGAGGTTTACTGTAGTATGTAGAAGCATCATGAGAAAGAGATCGAGTGAGCGAGTTTAATACCTGCATTCAGCTTTAGCATTTTCCTTCAGGTCAGTCTTGAGTTCATAATAAAAAATCTGTCTAAATGTCCGCTGCAATATTTTGTCTTTTAACAGACTTTTTAATGGGTTTTTCCGTGACTGACAGCTGTAGTCGAAGCATGTCAGTTGCATCTTGTTCCGTGTTTACAACAATTCAGTGTTTTCAATGTAAAAGTCTCCGCTACTGACCAACACACTCATAAAGACGGTCTTTGCTGCCATCTAATGGCGTAATAATGTAACTTCTATTGTTGTTCAGGGACTATTTTTTCCGGCGGAAGGAAGGCATTTATGGATTTTACTCCATGAAAGTAGCATTGATACATATCTTTAATATTTATATTCTGTGGTAACTGTTTTATAAAAGCAGTAAGGTACTCGAGGATAGTGCTGTATTGTGAATAAGTCAATGCTGAAGGGGTTGCAGGCACTTCTTCGCGTCGTGCCTAACATCGCCCTTCATGACTTCACGACGATACAGCACAGCCTCTTGTACCTATTTGCTTACGCATCATCTGGGTATTTAAAGTGTACCTTTTCTATTCGAAATTTATCATCACATTAGCCATGTTGTCGCTGTCATGTGACCTAACAACATCCTGTGTCGCTTCACCGTCATTCACAAATCTTCTCCCGTGACTTCATGGGATAGTAAAGTGTCTATGGTATGCTCACTTCAGAATCTCAAAGTAGTAGATCCATGTAGTTTTTGCCCACGCTTTTATGAGTACTGTGAATTCAGACACTTCTTTTAACACATACTGCTTTTTTGCCAACTAAATATTAGGGAAGTATTCAGTAATTTCAGATGCAGCAATTGTGTTTCTTTAATATATGAGCCATCAGGAGACAAAACTGGTTGTAATGTGCAAAACGAATTGAGCTTTGACATTTGACAGCCAAAAACGAAAGCAACTAATTTATAAATTAAGTACTGACTCAAAGTTCTCATTTAATAGGAAATTTATTTTCACATGTCAGCAAAAACATCGTAGTGTTTAGCACAGCTACACCTGAAAAGCAAAAAACTAAATCCAATGCTGTCGGCACAGTAATTTGCTTAAAATGGTGGAAAACCGGCAAAATCACCAAATAAAGGAACTTTCTAAATGTTTTATACAATGTGCATATGACATAAATGTATAGGCCATCTACAAATGTATGACAAATGACCACAATATTTCCCTCTGTGAAAAATACATCTATCTGTGAGATATAATGTTTTGTTTTGAGGAAGAAAAAAAAAAAAAAAGTATAGTATAAAGAGATTTTTACCTCAGAAAAAATAGTTTATGTAAATGCTTTTATTACAACAAAATATATGACAAAAGCATTATTAGAATTGCACCAACTCTGTTATAACAGAGTTTCAAAAGCACATCGGGTAAGTGTTCTATATTATGTCACGAGAATCCTTTGACAAACAAGCTCTCTATACAAAATGTACATTATCATATATAAATTTGGCATTCAGTTGTAAAAATGGATGTTTTACATATATATCTATGTATAATTTCATTTTTATAATCACCTAGCCCTCCATAATTACAGTCTGATATTATTCTTTTAAACCAAAGGTCGTTTAAAACTCTCAGCAAGACACTGGTCCTTACAGATAAGGGGAGAAGATGCCAACATTGATTCAGTACAGAAAATACTCAACTACAGCTAGCTTAACCAAAGCATTTTTACATGTAAAACCACAGTCTGAGTCCATTGTCTCTGTGGATGTCAGAAAAAGGCAGCTGTTTGGTCTATTTATTTCCTTTTGAGTGAATGTCTGTCCTCAAATGGTGCTTTAAAGCATTTCGTCAGGTTTATGAATGCTCGTTCCAGTATATACTTGTCTATCAGCATAATCTAGGCTTCTGTTTAAAGGCAGGCCTGCTGCACCTGTGTCAGAAGCTCCCCGAAGCGATCGAACAGGCCCTCTACCCATGTCCTGTTGCCCATGCAAGTCTGGACCGTTTCCTCCTGCCCCAGGTCTTTACCTCGCGACTTCAACAACTGAATCTGGGATATGAGAGAGAATCAGATTGAAGAGTCACAAACTACATTTTTACATTTTCTAAAGAAAACCAGTATCATGGGTGTTGCTATGCGGCTGCTGAGTGTTTCAGAGTGGTTGTTGGGTGGTTAAATTACTTTAAAATTACTTTTCTTACTTAGTATTCTTGTCTTATTTCCAGTCCAAATGTCTAATTCTTTAATCCAGATGCTTTTACTGCCAATGGGGTAAGAAATATAATCTTGTTTCTGTCCCAAACAGAAAAAAGATTCTTTTTCTTACCCCATTGGCAGATAATTTGTCTTGTTTTAAGGCAAAACTCAATTGATTTTTTTTCCCCCCAGAAATTTAGTAAAATGACAAAAAAAATTGTAAATTGTAAAATACTGTAAAATGACAGTATTTAAGATTTTTTAGATATTTGGACTGGAAATGAGACAAAATGCATTTTTTCGCAGTGCAGATTCAAACCTGAATCTCCCATATGAGCACCACAGCTCAACACAGAGAATGTGCCAAGCGCTTTTTGGTCAGCTGAACCCTTTACGCATAAATTATTTACACGAAGTATGAAGTTAAAATTTCAATAATTTAACGACACATTTGCATGTTCATGGTTAATGATCGCATGACATGCAAGTAAACGGATAAAATATTGAATCTTTTTTTATTTTAAAATGATTTATATATAGGGCTGCAAGTATAGGGCATATTTAAATATATTACCGAAGTAAATTACAATTGTGCAGTAAAATAAAAATTGATATATTTGATAATTATAGGCCTAATAATTATTTTATTTTACACTGCAAGTTACAATACTAATATTTATGTTTTAAAGTCAGCGTGAAGTTGCAATAGTATTTTTCTTGATTGTGGCGTAAATCCGAGTGAAACTGCTTTTCTAAACAGAAAAAAAATGTATTTTTTTTTGTGAATTTTGTCCATTGGGAACTGATTGGATGGTTGTGGTTTGCTATTGGTAGTGTCCTCACAGCAGTAAACACATCATCAGAGAAGTCGCAGGGGATGTTATTTTGATGAAAGACACGTGAATCTTAAATAATGATGAGAATGGCTAAATCATTTACAATAAATACTGAAGTACTGCACAAAAAACGAGAATTGTCAATTTTGATTTGATGGTGACTTTAACATTCAAATGTTCAAATCGTTTTATTTTGCTGGAATACTGGTGAAATGGTGTAAACTTCAAACCCAAAACGTTGGAAATTGGGTGAATGTCTAAATAAATGAACCTAGTGCACATTGCGTACCCAAAATGCATCCCTTCCGGATGGAGATTAAGATGGCGAGAAGCAGCAATTACTGTGAACTGAGGTGCAACAGACTATAAACTTAAACCGCAGCCTTTGATTTAATCATTGTCTCACTCCTGCACTTCACCCATTTGAGAAACCCTGCACTAGGACAATGTTCAAGTCTTATAATGTATAAGCAAACAGCATGAGGTGGAGCATTTTAGAGGATAAAACTAGACACGTCAGAGCTGATACTGAAATGAACACTGTCAGTCAAAACAAGTTTCCTTAAAAGATTCCTAGAGCTTGTCAGCAAGGACTAGTAGATTGGTTATCTTTTCAAAACCTCACACAAACATACGCATTGATTCCTCACCTCCTCCATGCACATCAGGTATGTGTGGTACTTATAGTGTTGTAGAGAGTGGTATAGAGAAAACCACTTCGTTTTCTGCTGATCCACTGTGTATTCCTGATCGAGTGGGAGGAACAGAGAAATAAAGACTTTAACCGTGAATCTAAACTGACCTAAAAGCCAGTATGGTATACCTCCTAGTGGTCAAAAAATTAAACCTGATGTTATCTGGTTATTTAGCCTTAGCAACACTAGACTACTCACCAGGGGAAGTTTGCTGGGGGATTTCGAGGGCTTCATGGTTTTCCTGTTGTAAGCCCTCCCACTTAACCGAACTTTAAAAACGGGGGTCTCGCAGTCTGTTTTCAGCTCGGTGACCACAGACAACTCAGGAAAACTGTCTAATGCATTCTGCCGGATAAAACAGACAAAATAACATGCAAGAAAATCATACATACATATTGATTCACACAAATTCAATCAAACATATTGAAATCATATGCAAATACAGTTACTATGTTTACATGCACAGATTTATATTTTCATTAGTCCTAATCTGAGAGAAAACGTGTCCATGCGGCAGAAACTGATTTCGCCAAAAGCAACATGTTTCTGGATTAACATTCCAGGATTCAGATCTCATTGTGAACGATTCATTCATCTATATGTGTAATTTTTTTAAAAAAATGTTTGACCTGTTCATTTTTGTCATTTTTAATAAACTTTCCGGTGAAAATGACTTCTGTATGGTGACGTATGTAGCAGTATAGTATCAATATACAGGTGCTGGTCATATAATTAGAATATCATTAAAAAGTTGATTTATTTCACTAATTCCATTCAAAAAGTGAAACTTGTATATTATATTCATTCATTACACACAGACTGATATATTTCAAATGTTTATTTCTTTTAATTTTGATGATTATAACTGACAACTAAGGAAAATCCCAAATTCAGTATCTCAGAAAATTAGAATATTACTTAAGACCAATACAAAGAAAGGATTTTTAGATGTCTTGGCCAACTGAAAAAACTGCACTGTGTGCAGGTGCCAAGTCCTGTTGGAAAAATGAAGTGCTCTAAAACTTCCTGGTATACGGCTGCGTTGACCTTGAACCTCAGAAAACACAGTGCCAACACCAGCAGATGACATGGCACCCCAAACCATCACTGACTGTGGAAACTTTACACTGGACCTCAAGCAATGTGGATTTCCAAAGGAAATGCAAAATTTACTTTCATCAGAGAACATAACTTTGGACCACTCAGCAGCAGTCCAGTCCTTTTTATCTTTAGCCCAGGCGAGACGCTTCTGACGCTGTCTGTTGTTCAAGAGTGGCTTGACACAAGGAATGCGACAGCTGAAACCCATATGTCTGTGCGTAGTGGTTCTTGAAGCACTGACTGCAGCTGCAGTCCACTCTTTGTGATCTCCCCCACATTTTTGAATGGGTTTTGTTTCACTATCCTCTCCAGGGTGCGATTATCCCTATTGCTTGTACACTACCACACTTTTCTACCACATCTTTTCCTTCCCTTCGCCTCTCTATTCATGTGCTTGGACACAGAGCTCTGTGAACAGCCAGCCTCTTTTGCAATGACCTTTTGTGTCTTGCCCAATGACCAATGTCAATGGTCGTCTTTTGGACAACTGTCAAGTCAGCAGTCTTCCCCATGATTGTGTAGCCTACAGAACTAGACTGAGAGACCATTTAAAGACCTTTGCAGGTGTTTTGAGTTAATTAGATGATTAGAGTGTGGCACCAGGTATCTTCAATATTGAACCTTTTCACAATATTCTAATATTCTGAGATACTGAATTTGGGATTTTCCTTAGTTGTCAGTTATAATCATCAAAATGAAAAGAAATAAACATTTGAAATATATCAGTCTGTGTGTAATGAATGAATATAATATACAAGTTTCACTTTTTGAATGGAATTAGTGAAATGAATCAACTTTTTGATGATATTCTAATTATGACCAGCACCTGTATATATCGATACTCACAAGCTACTTATTTGGTATTTATTCCTTGATTAAAAAATCAATATTAATACAAAATGTCAGGTTCTGCATGGCTCTCAAATGCTTTAAGTACTTTTTCTAATGAGTCACCAAACCCCTGCTAATGCCCCAGAGTCAGTCTGAAATTAAGAAAGATCACGGTCTTGATCAATAAGTATTTTGAAATAGACTAATATGTAGATGGCATACATGTTTTAGAGTTGTGTATAAACTATAATTATTTTTTCCCTTGTACATATTAAAGAAAAATAAAACCATCAGTAATACAATACTGTAGCCACTAGATGTCTATATAGCCTTTTATATAAATATATATAACCTCCGGGGCGGTGTAATCTCTAGCTGGTGAAACAAGACACGATTGTTTAGTTTTAATACCCTACTATTTATTCATTTACATTTTAAATTCATATTAAATAAAGGTACATTGATAATATTGCTTTTTATTTGAATTTATTTACATATGTAACCTTGAAGGAATCCAAAAGTAATCAGATTACATTACTTTAATATTGTGGTGCTTGGATTAATTTACAGAACACTTTTTTTAATGAAGTTATTTGTAACTGTAACAGAAAACATTTGAAAAGAAACCCTCCCAACCCCGCAAGCGATTAGTTGACTAATCGCTTAAATGAACGACTACTAGTTGACTAGAAAAATCTTTAGTCGAGGGCAGCCCTACTCGAAACAATACTATAGATACAAAATAAGAGAAAAAAAAGTTTGATACTTATTGAGTCTGAGTTTTTAAATGTGATTATTACTGTGAGTTTAAGCAGGACTCTGATGTACTGATGGCGAAATGGAAAACGATGACTCATGACTCACTTTGAAGATCTGACCCATGCGCAGTTTGGGCAGCAGTCTCCGCCTGTTGTCTGTGATCATTCCATCCACCCTTTTCATGTGAGGCAGCAGCAGCTCGTCTGAATGCAGGACCAGATCAACCACAAAGGTCAGCTTCACCATCTGCCACTTATTAACACTCCTGTTACAAAACAGACAGTTTGATCCTGGACTTCTCACCGTTCTCTCGCTCAAGTGCGTTCATGACGTCGGCGTCCAGGGCTACGCTGATCAGCAGCTCGACGAAGCTCTTAAAGGTCTCCTTCATCGTTCTGGTGTTCAGGAAACGGGAAGCGAACGGAACTGGAGGCGTAAACTCTGAAAACGTGTGATGGGATTGGACAAAGCATGAGTGTGGGACAACAGCAACAGAAATATAGCACAACTAAAACATGGAATAGGAAAATATTAGCCAGTACAAACGGAACCATTATGTTTAAATCATTCTAATTTGAAGTTAGTAATTTCCTATTTAAAACAAAATTCTGAAAATATTTCAAAATATCAAAGGTTGGATGCTGGTATTACATGTATGGTTGCAACTGATATAGTCAGTTCTATCACTTTTTTATTAACACTAAAAGTTGAGTAAAATTTTCACACTTGTTGGTACACAAAATAAGTGCTATAAAATGAATTAGACTTATTAATATAATTAAACTTACTAAAACATTATAATCATTTATATTTAAAGGGAAAGTTCACCCAAAAATGAAAATTCTGTCATTTATTACTCACCCTCATATCATTCCAAACCCGTAAAACTTTCGCTAATTTTTGGAATGATATTTTTGATGAAATGTAAATGATTTCTGTCCCTCCATTGACAGCTACGTATCTATCACTTTGACACTTCAAAAAGTTCATAAAGAGATTGTAAAACTAAAAAATTAATAAATAAAAGCCTAAATTACATCCATTATAAATTGATCAAGGCTCTTCAGAAAATTTGGACTAAACCCCTCAATTCATATGGATTAGTTGTACGATCTATTTATGAACTTTTTGATGCGTCACACAGACTGAAATCACTCAGATTTCATCAAAAAGATCTTCATTTGTGTTCCGAAGATTAACGAAAATCTGATGGGTTTGGAACGACACGAGGGTGAATAATTAACCTGTTAACTGTCCTTTTTTGTATAGGAATGAAAATGCTCTATCCAAACTTAAATGGCTGTAATTCAAGAATGCTTTGGAATACAGACATACGGGTGGTCTTGTTTTAAAGAAGATATTTGGCAGTTTATTGTAAAATTAAATAAATTATGTAAGTGAAACAGAGAAAAAGTTTAAGAAGTTTAAGTTTATCATAATGTAAAATGTAAAAATATAATATTTTATATAAAATATATATTTTACAAAATAAGTTTTCCTCTAAAACCGCACGAAAATCAAAGCCAAAAATATGCACAAGTTGAGTTCCAAATTTTAGGTTGATATTTCAAAAAATGAGTTTTCAGTAAGATTTTGTTTGGGCAGTACCAAACTTTTTCACTAGAAGACAACCAAGCTCCATTACTGACCATAAAAGGGGAGCCTCCATTTCTATTTATGATGTGAACTATCTATATAGTTCAGATCACTCAAATTATGGAATCTATATTTCCATCATTTTCATACAATTTATGAAGTACACATCCTATATAGAAGTAGTATGGGAAGTTTGGCAGAATTTTATATGAATTCAACCTCTAATAAACACAAACACAACAAGCTCAACGCCACATCACAAATGGCGAATGTTATTTTAAAACATTTTCAGACGGTTTTTTCCTCAAGAAATTGAATGGATGTTATCTTTTGAACTCTTAGCAAGAACAAACAGGTTTCCACCAATCTTTCATGATTTTTCATGTTCATTGCCATTTCAAAATAAAGGTCTGAACACGTTTTATGAGTATGAAAATATTCTTGCTGCAAATTGATAAATTACTGCTCCTCTTTGAAAATCAGTAGTTTGTTAATATGGTTTGTCAAGATTAGTTTAGGTTTAGTTTAGGATATTATTGTTAACAGGTTAATGACAGAATCCTTTTTGGGTGAACTAACCCTTTAATGGCATTTACTGATATTTTAGGCTTTGTAGATCGTGTCACTGAACATATTTTTGCTGTGTTCCCATTGAATTTACACAGCTTTATCCAGTAGATGTCCTTATTGAGTAAAATTTTGAGCTCTTCAAAAAAAGAAAAAAAAAGAAAAAGTGAATCATTTTGCAAAACAATTGGTTCAATTAATTAAAATTCTGAAAAGCCTCACTTTTGCCATCACTCATGTACACACATCAATGCTCCAAGGTCATACTTCCCCAACTGTCACATGTCTCACCATCATCCTCACTCACAGCCTCTGGTGAGGAGTCGGAGGGAGATGTCGTGAACTCCTCTTTCCACTTCTTTCTCTTTTTGGGTGGCGGTTCAGCCTTGGCTTTCGACTGCTTGGGTCTGGGTTTAGACAGAGCTTTCTGTTGTGTTGTTTTCTGCGTGGGAGAGTCCGACACAGTCACTGCAGTGAATCGTTGGGCCAGAAGAGCTTTAGCCTGAGAGCCTCTGGGAACAACAGATAAATTAATTAGACATTTATGAAGTCTGAAATGTACATTATCAATAGTGTAGCTAATGGAAGGGTTCTGATCGAAACCGAAACACTGTTTCGTGCTAGCTAGCTGGAAAAGAGTAATGTGTGGGATCAGTTTGATGTTGGGGGATTTCAAACACACTGGCAGGAGATTGATGTTCCATGGAAAATATTTGGCAGAGTGGGATTGCACAATAGAGGCCTGTGGCTCAGCTTGACATTTTAGAGAAGAATAGCAAAACATGATTGCTAACTCATCTGAGCTATTTTCATTATGAATTTCATTTATACATTTACAGAAGAGTAACACACAGGACACATTCTTGTGTTTAAAAACAGGTAGGTAAAGTCCCTTTAAAGTCCTAACGAAACAGAACTAAATGGACTAAATGATTGGAAAAGTCCTGTATACGTCACCAGAGAGAAGTCTGTCGTAAAGTTTAAAATCAAACAAGAGCACAGATAATTCTTTAAGGCATAGTTCACCCAAAAATGAAAATTCTGTCATCATTTACTCACCCTTATGTTGTTCCAAACTTGTATGAGTTTCTTTCTTCTGTTGAACTAAAAAGAAGATATTTTGAAGAATGTTGGTAACCAGACAGTTGAGGGTAGCCACCGACTTCCATTGTAGGAAAAAAAAAATATATATACTATGGAAGTCAATTGAACCTTCTCCAGCAGTTTGACAGACAATCTGACCAATCATAACCCCAAATCTGCCATTTTGTCTGACAAAGCAGTCAGGGGAGTTAGTAGATTAATGTTGGTGAACTTGAACTTGAAAAATTGTGTGTATTCACGTCTTTCCATGCTTGAAACAACATTCCTTGTTGTTCATTCATATTTATTTGATGCTATAAATGAACTAGTATGAAGAGATGATCGGTTCACGACACATTAAAGAGACACTATACGCTATTTATTGTTTAAACTTCTTTAAAAAAGTACAATATTTTAAATATGAAGCTGTTTCATATCAAAAATAACCTGCTCTATCTTCTCTGTCGACGTGTTGTCAGTCTCTCTTTGCTCCGGGATGTATTTTTCACTCTGAGAACATGATGTGTGGCGTGAGAGCGCATCGCTTGTCGGACATAGCAACAGTAACTAAAGGGGGCGGGTCTTCATGAAGGGTCAGTTGGCTATCAGATTACCAACATTCTTCAAAATATCTTCTTTTGCGTCCAACAAAAGAAAGACACTCAGGTTTTGAACAACATAAGGGTGAGTAAATGATGACAGGGTGAACTATCCCTTTAATTAGCTGGATTCACGCTAACGGAGTAAGATAGATACCACCTGTACCTCAGTGAATGCATGGGCTTGCATCGTGGTTTCCTACTGCAAACTCGAACATACTCCCGCTTGTTGACAGTGTCAAGAAATTTGACATGTACCCTCCTGTACATGGACTTAGCATCACCAAAGTACCCCAAATACTGTAAAGAGCATATGACACTGCCTGTTGTTCACCGTATTTTGAGATATGCATTGGAAGCACGCTATGTTGCCACGTATATTGTTTTGTATTGACACTTACACTATTGGTGGCAAAGAACACTCGTTTCCCATCCCTGAGCTCGGGTACAAACTTCTGCAGCAGGGCTTTCTGAACCTTCCAGATGGCTGGCGGTTCGACCCCTGCCTTCAATGTGATCTACACCCAAAACACACATCAAAGGCTTACAAAGACAAAGGGTTTGATGAAACACAGTCAGGCAGTCTGCCCTATGTCTCATTTAGTTGACAGGAGGTTGGTGAAAACATCACGATCAGCCACAACAGATACGTCACATAATGTAATTTTAACAATGTAGAGTCAACATGAAACGGCATTCACAAGCCATTTTACTTCCATTATATGAATTATTTTTCAACTGAGGCCCTGTTTATACCTGTTATTAAGATGCATTTTGGTCAATCGGATTGCAAGTGGACGACGCTAAATATAGGTAAAACATTTTAAACTTGTCCCCTTTCCACCACTTCCAGAAAAGCATTCAACCCGATTGCTTTCGTAGTGTATATGCTCATGCGGTCAAATGTGTTCGAACAACCACAAGAGACCGCCTACTCTCCGGCCACTGACCTAAAGCGTAAACTTTGTGGGAAGTGCACTAGCCAGACGGGATTTAAACTTTGTCAGCTGTAGTTTGGTTTGAAGATGTTCTCTTACCATTCCCGATTTCTAACCCACAGCGTTCGGTGTGGTCTTGTGGCTTTCAGAGCAGAAATGAAAGCTGATGCTCTCCATGTGTTTCTGTCATCTCTGGTCACGTTCATATGTAACTTGCTTATTTTGTCCATTAGATTAAAAGAGCTGAAAAAAGTCATTCATTTACCCTCCCATAGACCCTTCCCTCCAAGAAATCGGGACAGAAGTGGTTGAAAGTAGACAAGAGACGGATTAAAACACCAGGTGAAAATGGGTATGTGTCTCCGTCATTTACTTTTGATCGATCACCGAAAGTGCATCTTAAAACCAGGTGTAAACAGGGCCAGAATGGCATATTTAATGCAACGTGGTTGTTCCACTGGTTCAGTTTGTTAAAGCTAATAGCTTGCACAGTCTAGGTGATAGGGTAATGAAGGCGGACCTTTTTTTCTTTGAAATTATGTCCAGAATAAATTGTGCTAGAAGAAACTTTTGTGCATCAAATTTATATTGTTTGTTTCTTTGCTTTTTTGCAGTATTTGTATTACTTGCGTTTTTGTAATGTCTGTATAATTTGCTGCAGTTACACATTGGTAATGTTCTGCGCCATACATGTAAACTACCATAGTGTCTTTGAGTTCTTCTCTTGCTAATTGAATCCAGCTGATTATTATTGCACTTTTTGCTAGACTTTCTCTAGTCTGGACTGAATTCAGTATGTGGTTTTAGTTTGTTCAGAATAAATTGTGCACTATAATAGCAGTAACATGTAAGTGTTGACTTCTACAGGCTTATAAAAAGCACATCTCAGCGTACCGCCATCCTTTCAATGTCCTCGTTCCTAACCACGAACTCATCTCGCTCCCGGTACATGCCCTCCCCTCCGCTATCTGACAGCTCCTCGTCCATCAGGCCCTCGATAGCAACTGCGGTCAGTTGAACAGCTAGCTTGTCTGGAGGCACATCCTTTACCAGCTCCTCTGCGGACACATTCTGTACAGCTTTCGGTTGGTCCTGTGGCTTGGCGACTATAGGCTGTGTGCTGGAGGGCTGAAGCTGCTTTGCATTGTCACCTGAATATACGTTATGTTGAAGCAGGAGAAGATTAAATAGGGTTGTCATAATACCTCCACTTCAGTCCATCACAATAACAATGATTAATTTAAAAAATAGAATTCAACAGCAACATGCCTTTACATGTAGTTCTGGAAACTATCCTAGATATTATAATATAATGACTTAAATGTAGAGTTGTTCCGATACCGATTCCGATACCTGGGCTCAGGGTATCGGCCGATACCGAGTACTGATCCGATACCTGGGTGTGTGTCTGTATATACAGCTGATAAAAACTGCTAGCCCTGTATGAATTGCTAGAATTATTTTATGGTGTGCTTCAGACTTATCCCTTAATAAAACATGAACAAATACATACAGTGAACTACTGTATTTATTACAGTATTTTTAATATCTGACATGTATTTGACAGTAATATTATTTATCTTTCTTAAGCGAAAAGGAACTTCAAATGCAGCCACAAATCTAACACAGCAAACTGAAAAAGGTATTTTAGTTTTACAATATAACTGTATAATAAACGGTGCAAAAAATAAATCTAGGAATATAAAAAATGATATATTAATCTGAAAACAATCTATTTACAACAAAACAAGTGAAAAATAAGCAAATATCTAGGCATAATTATTATTAGTAGAGACGTATTATTATTACATAGAGATGTAGCTAAATCTACTGTAGGCTACAACAGTAGCCTAATATATTGTCAATTTATTCACGTTAAATCAAACTTTTGTTTTGACGTGAAGACCTTTGAATGTCTGTGTTCATAATATGACAGTTTTCTCAAATGAAACGGTAAATTCTCATGAAGTGATGGACGGTTTATGCGTTTGTGTCCTCATATATTGACACAGCAGAGGCTACAAAGACAGCGAGCGAGTGTTGTGCGCCTGTCATCCATGCAGAATTTGCAGGAGTAATATTTAAATAGTATTTTGCAGTTTAATATTCACAGACACTAGTATATATTCAGCTACAGTCTGGAGCCCTGCGCTTAGATTAACACGGAAGCGACTGAACGAAGCTGCAGGTACCGAATATACTCTGGAGTCGGTACTACAGAAATGCTGGTATCATCACATTTTAAAAATTTCAGTACCGACTTGGTACCGAACTACCCGTATTTGTGACAGTTGCCGTTTTACTGACTGAGTGACTCCAGTCTGAAATACTGCTAAACAGTGGACATTCTACTAACATGTTTTCATTTCTTCTTCACTGCTCTAAACAGTGGTTGCTTGTGGCAACACAGCACAACTTCCTGTGTTTGCAATGCATTCTGTGCAGCGAAGAAGAACCGTGCAGCGAAGAAGAACCGTGCAGCGGTTAGGCAAAGCTAGCGGTCATAATAACTGGTCTTGTTTAAGAAAATGGTATCGGATCGGTACATGGGTTCAAGTACTCGCCGATACCGATGCCAGAATTTGTTGTGGTATCGGTGATATTTCGATACTAGTATCGGAATCGGAACAACTCTACTTAAATGTAATATGAAATATTAAAGAAAAGGTCTATATAAAGGGAGCTTTCATACCTAACTTCAGCTTTTTGTCTGAAGGCTCATCTAAAGATGAAAGTGCAGAAGTGATGCTCTTTTGAAGATCTTGGTTTTTCCCCACTGAATCATCTTCATCAGAGGAAAACGATGGCAGTGTTTCCAGGTTCCTCTGGAGCTCTTCATCAAGTCGCTTTGTAGAAATGACACTATGAGAGTCTGGAGTTATCAATGTTGAAGGAGTTGAAGGAGGAGGAGGTTTAAAAGGAATAAGTAATGGATTAGGAGGCCTCTTGGAGGCTGAAGGCTTTCTGGTCCGACTGGGCGACCGTATCGGTGGAGATGATAGGTTTTGTCTGGATCCAGATTTAAGGAAGTCCAGGAAGGAGCCTAAGAATCCAGTTTTAACCTCTGGCTGTTTTTCTTCAACCTCTCTTAACTTCTGACGCATCCTCTCCTGCTGTTGGTAGTTTTCATGGGAAACCTCAGAGGTGGAAGTAGAACTCGACTCACTGGCACGTGAATTCTGCCGCTTAACTTGCATGCTTTTCTTCTGAGATTTGGGTTGACCATTTTCATCTTCAACAGATTGCTTAGATGAACCCTTCGATCTGGAACGTTTTTTCAGTAGGCCATCAGTAGGCGGCTCAATAGGACTATCATCATTTTTAAGGCCTTTCGATCCCTTCAGCTGGCTTATATTATGCAAGACATTTTCAGTATTCGGATGTCCTGATTGATTTTGCTCCTGGCCCGCTAACTGAAAGTCAGAGGAGGTTGTATTACTAATAGTAAGCCCATTAGCATTCAAAGCAGAGCCATTGCTAGAGTTTACAAAATGTCCTTTGGGTAACACATCATTCTTCTCGTGGGCATTTGCTACCTTGTCTGATATTTCTTGTGCTGAGTTGTTTCTGATCTCTGGCTGGTTATGAGAGTTTGAGAGCGTAAACACGTGGTGTCCCTCCGTTTCATCTTTGGAGTATGTCGTTTGAGCACCAATTATAGTCATCGCTTGTGAGTTAGCGATTATCATATGCTGAGATGGGAAACTATTAAGTCTGTTCTCAGCGGACTGAAAATTGCACTTGGAATCTATAGAGTTGGCTACCGATGACATGTCGCCATCAGATGATGTGGATTTGACAAAATCCTGTGGTGTGACACCACAGGCGGCTGCCGTAGCAGCAAGGATATCGTCGACATTTGAGAGGATGTTCCGCTCATCTGCCAACAGCATGGAGTCAGGAAAGCATACAGAACTGAGAGTAAAGTTCTGCTTTGCATCATGAGGATTTGACTGGTTGAAGTTGTCTTTTTGTGTTGGGTCCAGTTTATTGGACTCTGCTGAGGTGGGCACTTGGTGGGAGACAATTTGCTGATTGTGACGCCCATTAACTGCCAAATTAACAGTGTCGCTGTTCATTTGGAGATATTGGACTGGTACGGACTGCATGTACATAGTCTGCTTGGGCTGATTCTGGCCTGAGGTGAGCACAGGCTGCTGCAGAACAATCATGTGAGAGGGATCGAGTAGCACTTGGGCACTGGGAACCCGGATGAACTGTGTCTGGTCCTCAGACAACTGTCTGGGATCTGTCGGTTGAACTCGGATAATCTGACCTTGATGATTCTGCTGCTGAGAAATAGACCCTTTCAGAACTAAAGTATGCTGTTTCAGCTGGTCGGCACTCAAGGGTGCATGGGTGGAGTGCATCAACAAATGGTTACTCTTGGGGTCGGAGGGAGTATTGGCACTGGTAGCGAGCTCCTTTGTGGTTTCCAAATGTGTAAGGTTCTGCTCCTCCGATCGGGAGTTACTACGAATGACACTTTGGGTGTTGTGCCTGTCTTCCATCTTTAAAACTACATAAGCATCATTTTTTGCGGTGTTCAGTGCTCCGATTTCAGTGGCTGAAAGGGTCTGAGGAGAGGTCTCCATAGAGCCTTTCTGTAATGCCTGCACATCCTCAAGAGGAAGCTCTCCAGAGCTGTCTTTTGAGGAAAGAAAGATTCGTTCATCTTGCTGACGTGGTTTTAACTCAACTGAGGACTGGTTATTTGGTAAGGCTTGAGTGTGAGTGGCAGGAGAGGAGGTTGATGACTGGAGAGATAACAAGTACTTCTGCTGTAACAGGGTACTGTCTGTCTTGCTAACAGGGGAAGACTGCATTAGGATGTAATCCGGGCCTAAGTTAGTGGATGATAAGCTTCGGGCACGACTGGGTGAGAAGGAAGAGACAGAGGATAGGGACTGACTTGACACATAGTTCTGTGAAGGTAAGCTAGCAGATGTCAGCCCTTGGGTATAGAAACTAATGGTTGGCAGGCCCTGAGAGTGGCTGGAAGAATAGCTTTGAGAAGGACTTCCCATGCAAAGAGATTGCACCTGTGTCTCATACCCTTCTCTGTTTCCCACAGGTGGCAATTCCTGCTGCTGACTGGAGGAATAAATAAGAGACTGGCTCACAGATGTCTCAGCTTCAGATTGGCTAGTGTATGACGAGAGAGTCTTGTAAATAGTAGGAAGCTTCTCAGGCAAACTAGACGAGAAGGCCTGTGTTTGGCTGAGGTTGCTCGACAGGCTTTGAGATGTGATGTAAGCATGCGAGGCACTAACAGAAAGCTGCGTGGATGTGTACGGTTGCGATTGGCTAGCGATCACTGAGCTTTGTTTCTGGGCTGAGGAGGAGTAGCTCGGCGGTTGCAGGCCTGGAGAGCTTGTCTGGGCTTGAGTGTCTGTGTTCTCACTGGGATGTTGAGCTATTTTGGAAGAACCGTCTTTAACCTTTACTCCAGATGAGCTGGAAAACCCAGGGGAGGGGACAGAAGATGCGTAGGCCTGAGTTTGCTGCAGCGCTGTATTAGAAGTCTTCTGTTGTGCAGCACCGTTTAGGGGTGAAGGGTCACCCGCAGGACTGCAGGGTACGGGTGTGTGCGGGGAGAGGTCCTGTTGATATGAAATATCATCCTCGTCATGCAGGTAACCCTGTAGGGAGTGCTGAGCGCTGCTAGCCAGCTGCTCCTGGACTGGCTGGGTGCTTGAAGGCCGCTGGTGGTGCTTGATTACACTACATTCGCGCTGAAGTGCTCGTTCGATGGAGCCTGAGAAAACTGGGCCACCGTAAGGCTGAGAGGCCTGCTGGGAGCTGCCCAAGGATGTGGACAGCAGACTGAACTGAGGCTGAAGGAGGTGTGGGGCTGACTCTTGTGCTGAGCGATATGTGGAGGACTGGGGTGGCAAGCCAACCCCTAGAGACGTACCACCAAAAGCAAGTGCAGTTGGCACAGTGTTCTGGGAGGATTTGAACTGGAGCAAAGGGTCATTAGGGGATAGCAGACCATTCGAAGAGATGAAAGTGCTGTCCTGAACAGCAAGTGCTGATGTAGTGGTGAAACTTCTGGTAGGAAAGGCACTAGGGTGCTGGTAGGAGGAGAGTGCAGAAGGCGTTGGGAACGTTCCTGATGGATGCAGGGCTCCGGTGAGAAAAAGTTCTGTTGAAGTGTTTGCACCTGTAGCAGAAAAAAATTCAAGTTTGATGAACTGCAATACTCAAAGTATTTAAATTACATGTCATCCCTAACCCAATTTTGCACTAAATTCCACTTTGGTCTGTAACCACAACACTTAAGGGGGTCAATATCATGAAAAATCTAAATCTTTCTTGATCTTGAACGATAAAAGAGATCATTATGCCATTTAAACTGTAACATACCCCAGTCCAAACAGACCATCTTTTCAAAATGTAGCGTTCTGTACTTCCGCAATTGAACACATGATGCTATTATTACTAAACACCAAGGGCCGTATTCACAAAACATCTTAAGGCTAAAAGTAGCTCATAACTTGACGATTTAGGAGAAACTCTTAAAAATAATGGGCATATCTGTCCTAAATGTAGGACTCCTAAATTTTTGCTCTAAAAGTATTTCACCAAGCATTTTAATGTTAAAAGTAGCTCCTAAATCTGTGAAAAGTTCAAATCTAAGTCCCTAATCACAAACAATCCTAAAACGCTTGTTGCTGGCAATCTGCCTCGGCAATCCGCCCAAAGACACTGTATGCATTGAGGCAAATAGGTGATCCTTGGGTGCTGAGCCTTTTTATCACAAACGCAATAAATATTTTGATTTATAGACTTTAATCTGCAATGACATAACATAAACTTATGTGCAGTCAAAATGTATTGAATGATGGAGAATAGAAGGTTGCGTTCAAGTTGAAAACAATATCCTATCATCAGTGTCAACAGCCTTTGTGGGCAGCTCAGGTGATCAGAGTTCAAATTCCGGCTTGAGGACCTTTCCCGATGCCGCTTCTTGTTTGCTCACTGTCCTATCATAATTAAGAGGTAAAAACGCCAACAATAAACCGTAAATAAATATCTAAATTAAAAAAAGAAAATAAATGTCCTATTACCTGTGGAAGTTGTTTTCATGAGTTCACACGTACAAATGATTGAATAGAGTAGAAGAGTAAAATAAGCATATTTGGCATGCTGTCCGAGGGGATCGAGGGCTCCAAGCTCAGAATTTAGCCCAAACCCAAGAACTCCCCTGTATCCCCGGCTGGGAATAGGAACCAGCCGAGAGTGAGGAGTCAGGGTGGCGGAGGGATGTAGAAAACCGTTGAGGTAAAAAGGTGAGTCGGCTAGGTATATATATGCCTCCGCTGAAGCCGATTAGATAGACTATTTGAACACGCTTCTCCCGAACTTTGTTTATAACACATCATTTGTCGCTTAAATTCTGCAGACATGTGAGAGACTGACAATTAGCTGAACACACAGTTTAATTAGTGGCATTTTAAAGTCTATATTTTTTAATATGGCAATATTTTTATTTTAAATCTTTATTTGAATAATTTGAATGTGGCAACATGACACCTCGTTCGTCAAAACTTCAATGATTAAATCACGGACCGAGACCCCTCCCCTGTCAGCCAATCACTGTGGGCATAGTTAGTAAGCGTGTTGACATCACCCATAGCAACAAGTCAAGTCAACCCCAGCCTTTCTTTTAGCTTAACACTTCTCTCCACTTCTTAGTAAAAGTTTGTTTCAGCAGCTTTTACTGTTATTTAGGAGAACTCTTAGTGGCAAGATAAAATGTTTTGTGAATACGGCACTAGAGGAACTAACGCTATAAGTAAAAAATGTGCAAAACATTTCCAGTCACTGTGTAGCACCTTCCAGGAAATAATGTATCTGATATAAACCTGTCACAATTTAAAGCAGGCTTTTTCTCTGTTATTGAAGGATGGGACAGTGCAAAAAAAGACAAGAGTGCATGAGTGCAGCAATGTATGGCAAGCCATTTTGACTTTTATTCATTCTCAGGATAGGAATTCTTGATATCAACAAATCAATTTTCACTAGTTAAAATGCTAATTCTTGATATCAGGAATTACATTTCCACTAGTAACAGTGTTAATTCCTGATATCAACAAATCAATTCTTGATATCAATAATTAAATTCTAGATATCAAGAATTACATTTCCACTAGTATAAACTATAATTCTTGATATCTGTAATTGTATTTTTACTAGTGAAATCTCGCCATAGGCTGCCATTCAAATTCAATTGTTGATATCAAGAATTCATTTCTTACTAGTTGAAATTCCAATTTCAGATATCAGAAATACAATTCTTACTAGTAAAAATCATCATTTTTGATATCAATAATTACATTGTTATTAGTAAAAATGTTCATTTCTGATATCTGAAAATGAATTCCTGATATCAATATAATTTCTGATATCTAAAACGGCTTTCTTACTAGTAACAATCACATTCATGATATGAGAAATGAACATTTTTACTAGTAGAAATTCAATTGTTGATATCAAGAATAGACATTTGCACTAGTAACAATGTAATTGTTGATATCAGAAATTTGCATTTTTACTAGTAAGAATTGTACTCCTGATATGTGAAACTGGAATTTCAACTAGTAAGAAATGAATTCTTGATATCAACAATTGAAATTGAATGGCAGCCTATGGCGAGATTTCACTAGTGAAAATACAATTACAGATATCAAGAATTATAGTTTATACTAGTGGAAATGTAATTGTTGATATCAAGAATTGTCATTGTTACTAGCGGAAATGTAATTGCTGATATCACAAGTTCATATCCTGAAAATGAATAAAAGTCAAAACGGCTTGCCATAGCAATGCGCCAATTGATTTCACATGCTAAGAGAGAGTTTACAAAAGAATCAAAAACATGGCCCATTTAATTCTAAAGGTGGGTGGTAAATGGTCATGAAAACATATTCTGTATTGAACTTAGGGAAAATAACATTTTATTTTATTTTAATAAAAAATGAACATTTGATGATATGACCCCAACTATTGCCCTGGTTAAGGATGACAAAAGATGGTGCAGCAAAAACTTCAGTGGTTCCTCTAAAATACATATTTACCCGTTTGCCAGGAGGGGCTTCTAAACGGAGGGAGAAGAGTAGAGCCAGCAGGTCCAGCCTGAAGGCCTCGAGATTCAATAGAGGAGAGGAAGTTCATGACTGATGATTCAGTAGTGTTGCTGCTGGCTGAGCTGTGCTGATTTGAGTCAAACACTCCTAAAAGAGAGAGATACCATAGACAGATCAGTGACTTTAAAGAGTAACTGTATCTCGGTACAGCCTGAACCGTTCGCTCACCTGTGGGGTGGTGGGTGGTGGTAAACGTAGGCTGGTGACTAGAGGCAAAGGTCTGCCGTTGGAGGAGCTCAGAGTCCAATTGTGTGGAACCATAACTTGAACTATTAAAGTAAAAAGTCACCTTTAGACAGTACATACAAACTGACCACAACCTGAGCTCACACAAAGATCTTTAATCTTCATATTTGTATAAAGTATCTTCACACGTAACTTATTCTAGAGGTGTTTACTGTGTACATTCACAACAAACCAAACTCTTTAGTATAACTATTTTAGACATAATAGCAGATATCACATGTGATGCAGCCTAGTTTGGTAGTAGTAGCTTACATAATAAAGCTAGTAGTAGTAACATAGTTTGGGTAGTTAAGTGATTTACACACATTTTCTGTCATAAATAACTAGCCATACTTCAAGCCGCAAAGACAAAGAAAACACATGGAAACTATTTTAGAGGCAAGTCTGTCTATGCATTTTGCCAAATAAACATCTGCATGGTAAATGTCACATCTGGGGAGATTCATTTTTGAGTTTGTTTCCTATCTATTTTTGATGGCTTCAGTGTGGATGCGTGTGGAACGACATGAGGGTGAGTAAATAGACAGAATTTTCATTGTTCTGTTAAATTTTGATTTCTGATGTGGGGTGTCATGATAAATTGTAACCGTTCGTAAAGCTTAAGTTATATTATTTGGATGTTAGGACAGTGTAAATTCTCCAAAAACTGTCCATGGTTCTGACTGCTAAACCACCTGGTGCTTTTATTTCTGACAAGATAATACACTAGCTAATACACTATAGACAAGCACTATTACACTTCATGATAATACATTATAAAACAGCTAATAACTTCTCATAATTATAACTATAGTTACACTAGTTTTGATCTTTTCATGGTTGATGTGTCAGGAACATTTAGGTATGAAAAATACAGTGTTGCTTTACAATGCAGTACGGTTGAAATCAAAATGATTCAACCCCCTTAACCTGCAAGATATTTTGCTGCTGAGAACAAAATTATGAAAACAATTCATCAAAAGCATCAGGAAACTATAATACAACGTTTATTAATACACATTTGACTGATTCTGAGAATGTAAAGTTGATGAAAAACGGAAAAAAAAAAAATCAAACTGGCTCTAAACGTAAAATTATTCAACCTCACAAAAGTCAACTTTTGTGCAGAATCTTTTATTTTTTATAACCTCCAATAAACGCAGCCTGTGAGTGCTAACAAGCTTCTCTACGGCAATCTTGGCCCATTCCTTGCTTGAAGAACCCCCATAACAATACTGGACAACCTCCGTGTTTGACGATGGAGATGGTGTTCTTCTGCCTTTTTTTGCATGGATCCAAAAAGTTCCAGTTTGGTCACATCCATCTATAAAACACTCTTCCACAACTCCACAGGTATATCCAAATGAATTTAAGGATATTCAAGTCAGCCTTTTATGCTCTTCTTGGTCAAGAGTGGCATTCAGCAAAGCTTATGAGCAGAAGAACACCATCTCCATGGCCAAACATTGTTATGTTATGGGGGTTCTTTGCTGTTGCAGGAAGTAGAAATCTTATGAAGGAGAATTCTTGAAATATGAAGCCATTTTGGCAAATATGGCGATGCCTTCAGTGCAGAAACTGAAACTTGATGATCAATGGACTTTCATCCAGGACAGCTGTCCTAAAGTATACATCCAAATCTACTTAAGCTTGGTTGAGGGATCAGTTGTGAATGTTCTTGAGTGGCCTGTACAGATATTTGGTGGAATTTTTAGAAAGCAGAAAACAAAGACAATTTGGAAGCTTTTCCAAGCGAGGCCAAGATTGGTGACAGAAGCTTCCAAGCACTCACAGGCAGCGTTTATCGGAGATTATAAAGAATACAAGATTCTGCAAAAATTGGACTTTTGGGGGTTGAATAATTGTGTGCACGTATGTTTATTTTTTTCATTTTCCCTCAACTTTACATTCTCGGAATCACTCAAATATGTCGCAATAAACTTTGCATAATAGTTTACCGATGCCTTTGATGAATTGTTTATCAAATTTTGCTCTCAGCTGCAACATGTCTTGGAGGTTAAGGTTAATTTTGATTGTATATAAAGACACAATGAGAATTTTCAAAATAGGCTCACTAATCTTATGTGGGTCACTTATAATGTTTCTTGCCACCTGTCCACAGGCACTGCCTCCACTCTAGTGTGTTGACTACCCTGCCTAGGTTTTGTTTTGCATTTAAATCAATGTTGTATTTACAGTATTGATTAAATGACTTACAAATGATCTGATAAACAAAAGCAATGCATGCATATAAATAGGATGCATTGTGTAAGCTCAATGTAAATGAATGCCTGACAGACCTAAACAGTCACTTTGTGTAAAGTTGCAGACACGTGGCCCTTCTGCAACACTGATCGATCAATTGTTTACAAACCTCCTCCATGTCTGCAAACGCACTGCAAGTTTATATACGAGACAACATTCTTAACCTGCATTTTCTGATGATTCATGCACAAAAACATACAGCATAATGAATAATAAGGGAGTGCAGTGCGGATTGAAGGTGATTTGAGCACGTAAACATGTATTAATGCGCGAGGGACTAAAGCTATTAACGCATTAGCTCTATTAAAACTGCCTTTATATGCGTCTTGACACTTTTACATGCGTGTTTGTTTCGCTAGGCCTCCCATCACCGGAGTTTTCTTCGGGAGGCGACCCGCCCTCTCGTACCTGGGTTTGTAGGCCCAGCCCGCGCTCTGAGCCGCGGCGTTGACCGGCTCTGTGAAGCTGGAGCTCGGGTAATTCCTCTCCATCATCCGCCTTGGACCGGGAATGACGCGCGTCTCCCGATACAGCTACACATTCAACCGAGCTTGAGAAAATCACATATTCCTCCAACCGCTGTGTGTCCTGCGGCGATCCGAGCGCTGGTCCCGGGGGTCGGACGGCTGATTTGTGCCGTAGATTAAGCGCAGGGTGAGAATCACTGCTCAAACAGAGTCCGAAGCGCTGCAGCATCGAGTCCCCATATTGACGGTTTTCTCCCAAACATTCACTTCCGACAAACTTTAGATGGAAGTTTTTGGCTTTTCTCCCCCCCTCAGACTCTCTCTCTCGCGCTCCACACACGCGCGGGCGCGCGCAGCACGTCTCCCTGAGGAGACTTCAGTACCTATTGTTGCTAAAATTAATATAATTATGGTCCCACTTTGTAAACTGTTTGACTCGCTTACTAACATGTAACTTAATTAATTCGATCACTTATTGTATTGGTGTATTTACATTGTACTTAAAAAATACCTGCGTTTAATTAAAGCTCTATTTAATTTAAGTAAATACACTGTAGACCCTTCCCTTAAACCTGTGCATAACTGTACACATATCTCCATAGCAGTGCTATACAATATAAAGTACATTGCACATATTTTTTTTGTTCAAAGACACCTAATGACCATAATTATTACTCATTCACTATCAATAATCTTATTTACAATGTCATGAGGAGCAGATGTGAATATGATTTCTTTTTTCTAGGTTTTATTTATCATTTGGCCCATATATTAACTCTTGAGGATTTTTAAAGTGTTGATGTTCGCTCACAATGGCCCCAAGATGATGCCTTAGTGCCGTTCCATTGAAATATCAAATGATTTTTGTCATTTTTAAGAAGATAGTTTCCTTTAAGTTAAGATCTCTGTGGTTTGTGAGCATTCTAGTTCATATTAACGACAGAAGTTTGGCAAAAAGATTAAAATGAAGCTTTATAAAAGTTATAATGTAATATATATTATAGGGTATAAACAGAATAATTTATATTCTATTTTAAACTGTGGGATTTTTTAAGCTCTTCTAGCATAGTAACAACAGACAACCACAAAGTGTCACAATATTTTTGACTATAGAATATTATTTTTATCTGTCTTTGTCAAATGTTTTCAATGTGAGCTATATTTCCTTCCTTTAAAATAAGTTACATGACAACAATGTAGTAAAAAATAGAAAAGTTTGCGTTTGCAAAGTTTCGCATACGTCGTCAAAGCGATCGCCGTTCACGCGGATCCGTGAAAACGACTAAAAGCGCGCTATTCCGCTGACAGGCCAGTAGGTGGCGATGTCACTTTGTAACGAAACGCTATACGCGCCTATAGACTGAAAGCGCCGTCACGCGTAGCAAGGTGTGGTGTAGTTTCTCCAACACGACAAAGAAAATAAATGCAATAGACTTTTTTTTATTAACAAATTAACAGAAGATAAACCAGACCCAAACTTAGCCATGACGTTAGCGATAAACGACAACTAAGATGAGAAACGGACATATAAATACTAGAAGCAAACAAAGTTGATTGGACATACAGGTGAAGGGAACTAAATGTTCAAGTGACACGAATGCGCTGATGTCACAAATGTTTTCACAAATTTGCATTTTTGTAGTTTACATTGAGACGATAACAGTATCGTTTTCACTGTATAAAAATTCTGTTTTTAGATGAAAACGGTGTTGTTTAAGGGTCTACTGTAACTAAACATCACCCACTAACCTGTCTAACATCTGCATACAACATCAGACGCCAAAGAGTGTGAAAACGCATTAATACTGTACCTAAAAGTTATTCCAGGTGTATGACCCAAAGCGTTTTCATCATGCACCATGTAGCAAGACAACACTAAGATACAAAAATAGTCAACAATGCAGGAATTTTATTATAAAGTCTATTAATATCCCTATGATGATAACGGCATACTCCATCTGCTATCAGGTAGAAGGCATCAAAGAGATGCTTCAGCCTCCAGAAACCTCTAGAGGAACTGAGCAGCGTCAAACGCTTTGTTGACTCAGCCTTGCTGGGTGTGGATGCACTATATGCGCCAATAGAATGGAAATAAATGAAATAAGATGAAAGCTACAGAAATGATTTATCCATCTAGCACAAGGTTTAGTGCACACAACACAGCCTGAAATGAGTGTCATAACCTTAGAGGAGGTAATCTTGTTTTTGGTGTGCTGATCACAGAATTATTTCTCACAAATGCAGACCATTATTGATCCAGTAAATGCATTAATTGTAAGTTAAACGCTACTAGATCTCTATAACATGCCTTAAAAAAGGATAAAATTACACTTATGTATATGTCCTTCATAAAAGCCCAGCATGTTAGATAAAACATTACATTTTATTGTTATAATATAATAATATCAAAACTTTTTTAACGGTTACAGTTTTAAATAAACAATTAAAAAGAATTTACAAAAAAAAAAAAAATCAAAAAGTGATTCAGTTTTGAAAGGTGTCTTTTCAGTCCATCCTGATTCAGTTTGGCAAGTGATGATACTGTTATCGTCGGATGCTGGCTGGCCTGGAACTGCGGACAGATGTTAGATGTGTGAAATTAGATGCGTGACCTTATGAAAAGTTAGATTGTAAAATAGATTGATGGTTGTGTAGACCAGTGGTTCTCAAGCAGGGGCCGTGGAAAAAGAGCCCCTTTCATATTTTCCTAAAGAGCCAAAACAACTAAAAAAACAAGATAATTCTTATTTTAAATCGCCATTAAAAAAAAGATTTTTTTTTCTTTGAGGAACCAGGAGTCATACAGTCTTGGAAAACCTGGATATATATATATGTGGAGTTCTAATTTCAAAATTTCTAGACATGGAAAAGTAAAGCAAATTAATAAAATTTCATAACAACACCATTTTTTTTACTGAATATATATTTTTCTAATTAAGCAAAGCTCTAAATTACTTTATTGGGCAAATATTTTGTGTAAAAAGCATTCATTTTATTTTATTTTATTTTTAAATGTAGCCTTAATCCTTATCTAGTAAAACTGGAAAAGTCATAATGGTCATTCTGTCAAATCAAACAAATTTTGGAAAGTTCCAAGGCTAAAAATTTTCCATTTTGTTCATATATTTTCCTCAAGAAAGACAAACATTAATAGTGATGAAAGCCAAAATATTAAATGCCACGGGTGAATCTATATTGAGTAATCCAATATTTTGTAGAGGGGGGACAGAATGACGATTTTCGCAAAAAAGACTTTCGGCATCATTATTTTAGATAATTACCTGTTAGTAAAATCTGCTGACTTTAGCAAGTACGCATGCCTTAGATGTAACTCAAGCAGTAATAAGGATATCCCAATGTCCGTTTAGATTTTTTTTTTTTTTTTTTTTTTTTAACTTTGGTATGTTCATTTTTAATGCCCTATATGAATAATTCCCAGAGATTTGGGCATCTCAATGAGGCTCTATGAGTAAATTGTACACATTTTCAGTTGTCAAAAAACAAAAGAGGGTCTCTTTGCATAACTGATACTTTTTTCTTTTAAAAGAGGAATGTCTGAAGAACAAATAATATTAAAACTAGAAGTGTATCTTTTTCCCCCTCGATTGTATAGAATATTCCTGTCTGAGTGCCATGAATATTCTTTCCAAAGTTTGTGTGACTGTAACTTAAATTATTAAAGACATCACAATATCCTTTTAGATTCTGGTTCTTAAACTTTTCTTGTGGTATGTTCATTTTTAAAGGCACTATAGTTAATTCCCAGAGACACGGGGATATCAATACGGCGCCGTGTGTAAAATGTTTAACTTGTGCAAATTGTAAACCAAATGTGGGTGAACTTTCAAACACCCGATACTTACTGCATTTAAAGAGGAAGAACAAAACTAGAAAAACTAGAAATGCATCTCCTTTCCTTCCATCAAAACAACTGCAATGAACACCAATTTTAACAATATTTCAGTACCAAAAATACACTGAAATAGCCAAGTTGAGGCACATTATCTTCCTTCCAAAAGTATTGCACCAGCTAAATAGCCATGTTTTCCTTATTCTGAACAGTATACTTTTGGACTTGGGATATTATTGACATTGTTTTTATGTGAACTTTTAACATTATTTGTGCTTCAGACATTTCTCTTTAAAAGAAGAAAAAAAAAGTATCATCTGTATGCACAGTGACCCACATTTGTATTTTATACACTGAAAGTATATCAATCTCTGGGATTGAACCATACAGAGCCTTAAAAACGGAGATATCTTTATAAATTTTTAAGTTACAGGCATGCCGACTTCGGGGGAAAAAATTTAAAGTGCTTCTGCCCATTTTTGAACTATCACCATTGGAATAAAATTCAACATTTTCTCCCCCCTGTAATTTGGCTTTAAATTGTAGGTGACAAAATAGTTGATTACTCAGTAAATATTTGTCCATGGCATTTAATATTTTGATTTTCAATATTTATGTTTGTCTTTCTTCATAAAAAAAATTGAGCCGGGCACCTCTTGACACAGAATGACCCATTGGGCCTTCGAAAAATTGTTGTGGATGATGGGAAGCCTCGGAATCAAAAAGATTGAGAACCACTGGTGTAAAGGAGATGGCAGCAACTTTCTCTTTAGAGAGCAATTAGAAACCAACCGTGATTACAATTAACCATGACCTGTTCTGGCAATTAGTGTAGTGTAAAAATTGTTTTTGACATTGTTTAAGAAAACTTAAATGGGTGGTAATAAACAACTAAATGACATAACAAAGGTGTAATAAAAATGACACAGAGGTTACATAAGGGAATACATTAAATGAAATTGTGTGTTGGTACCCAGGATATGGCGGAGGAGGCGCATCATGTGGTCCAGTGATGGCGATGGCCTGTTCATAAGAAGGTAAACCAGGAGCATCCGAGTTGCCATCTGTGTGAGGAATGGGATGCAGAGAAACCTCCTCCAGTCTCCGGATTATCACGGAGGCATTGCTTCGGGTGGATCGACGTCTGATGGAGCTGAATTTAAAAGGCAAAACATTGTTATCAGTCTTTCCAGGCACCAACTCTTCGAATAATTCTCTCAAACATACAGAACATGGTAGGGCTGCCCCAACTAAAGATTTCTCTAGACTATTAGTCATTCTTTTAAGCCATTAGTCGACTAAATTGCATGTTTATAACAATTTAATTACTTAAATATACACTGAGGAGAATACTAAACCATAATGAGCATTTCATACAGGCACACATGGGCCCATTCCTCAAATGCACACGCATAAAGCATATTGATTATGAATATGTTGGCAAAAAATAGTAAGGAGACGTTTGAATTATTTATTAATAGACTAGCTGGTTCAGGTGTGTTTGATTAGGGTTGGAGCTGAACTCTGCAGGACAGTGGCCCTCAACCAGGGTTGAGAAGGCCTGCTTTACAGTTTCAAATGATGTATTACTCTTATCTGTATGTATGACCATATAGGACAAAGTATTTTAAGCCGTTTTGTTGTTATCAGAAAAAAAGTATCCATGTCTTACAGTAAGCGCGCTAATACTTTAGCTTCCACAGTCTGCACAAACACTTGGATATGCGTCTAATAGTAGTGGACATTTATCTAGATTAACTTTAGAGCGAGTGGAAATGTAAAGTTGCTCCTACTATCATGTTTCAAATAAGTCATATCGATGGATGACAGGTGAACGTTTAGATTTTCTGCCCAATATATTGCAATTATCACAAGGACCCGCCGTTAACTCCGCCACAAGTTAGTCAAATAATTAGTCGACTATTAGGGGTCCGCCCTAGAATGTGCTTCACACTTGTCATTTTAAAGCCTTACCTTCGGAAGCCATGGTCTTTATTCCTTCCCTGGCAGAAGTACCAGATAAGGAGACCAACTATAACAATAAAGACTCCAGCGGAGATGATGCCCACCAGCAACGCTGTTACATCAACTTTTGTTTGGGATTCATCCTTATCTGTGCAGGGGGTACAGGTAGAAATTATTATTATAATAATAAAATAAAAATACAATTATTGATGATGATGATTATATATGTGCTTTGTACATTCATTCATTGAAATATTACACTACAGAAGTAATAAGTATATAGCCAACTGTATTTAAAAGTGTGTTTAATGTGTTTAAAAGATGTTCTGCATTTATTTGATCAAAAATAACAGTAATATTACCATTTAAAAAGAGTAATTGTTTTCTATGGCAATATATTTTATTACTTTGATCAAAGCTGAATTAAGCATCATTACTCCAGTCTTCAGTGTCACATGATCCTTCACATTCTAATATGTTGATTTGCTGCTTAATTGTTATGAATTATTATTGGTAATTACATATTAATAATGTTTTTCCCATTATGTTAAAAAAAATGCTTTATATTTTTGTGGAAACTGATGCAAGATTCTTTGAGGAACCAGAAGAACTGCATTCATTTGAAATCGAAATCTTTTGTAACATTATAAATATCTTTACTGACACTTTAGATTAATGCGCACTTTCTGAATAAAAGTATTGGTTTCTTTTTTCCTTAGATCTTTCTCACTACTAACTGGTATAACATGTTTTCCACAAAAATATTAAATAACAAAAACATTATTAATAATAATAATAATAATAATAATAATAATAATAATAATAATAATAATAAGAAGAAGAAGAAGAAGAAGAAGAAGAAGAAGAAGAAGAAGAAGAAACAGCAGAAAATCCGCATATTAGAATGATTTCTGAAGGATCATGCGACACTGAAGACTGCTTTGAAATCACAGGAATGAATTGCATGTTAAAAAAAAAAAACCTGTTATTTAAAAATGAAATAATTTCTGTATTATTGATCAAACAAATGATGCTTTGGTGAGCATAACAGACTTCTTTTAAAAACATTCCACATATATGGAAAATGACAACATCTGACACAATCAAGAAGCTGCTCTGGATGAACCAGTTTCTTTCAGTAAATAAACATTTGACAGGGAAGATGAGAGGATATCAGTGTTTTTTCTTTCAGTTTCTGTTGACGGCTGTGTGCGAGGAAAAAACTTACCCTGGGTATAAGTCTTCCAAAAGGCATTCTGTCAAACAAGAAATTAAATGCGAATTAATGTCCAGCATGAAAACAACAGATGGGTGTTTGTTAATACAGGCGTATTAAGAACCGACAATCAGATGTTGGGAGTGCAATGAGTGCGTCCCTCCTTAGGTATCACATTTCCAGTAATCATTCTCATTTGTTCTGCTTAAAAACGAGACTTATCGGCCCAAATCCAACCCATGGGCAAGTACATATGACACTGTCGTTTAACAGGGAGTGGTTGTCGTAGAATGTCTAATGAATTAAATGTTGATTCATCAGTCGATAATAACAGTGCAGGGATTACTCAACTGTATCGGGGATATTCTCAAAGACCTCTCGAGCCTCCTCGTAGTTGCAGATCTCCTCGTAACACTCTCGTTCAAGATTACCCGGGGTGAAGATCTCGAAGTCGAAGCGGTTAAACAACAGGTGCCGTCCCAAAAATGTGTTGGCCTCCTGGTCCACAACAAACACTACAGGGCACCAATAAACATGTCAGATGTGACTAAAAATACAACTCCGGCCAATAACCGAAGGCAATATTACACAGCATTGTATAGCTTGAAACAAAGACAATATAATATAGAAACAATAATGATCTCTTATGATAAACTACACTTGTCACATTATATCATGAAGACATTTTAATACTATAAAAGCATTGCTCACCTTTACTGTCTTGACCTTCTTGTGGTTGAAGGGATTTTCTTATACAAGCACAGTGTCCACATGAAGTGAAATGACACAGCAGGAGGATAAATATGAGCATTTCTAGTCAACTGTGGGGGTAAAGGACAAAACTCAGACAGAATTCCCCACACACACCCATTTTGCGGAATTTCTATGAAACAAATCCAGTAATAAGAGCCACAGTTGTTTCAGTTTCCGGTGTTAGTTTTGATAGGACAAATTACATTTTAGTAGGAACATTGGGCCTCAGGTTTGACGGTCCAAATCGAAAGCTATCAGGTGACTTACCTTTCAATATTTCTGTTTACTTCCAAAGTTTAGCGTTCAACTGTTATTAATTTCCAGAGAGCACCTGATGAAGGCATTCGTGGTTTGGACGAAATGCCATTTGTTGAGTTCCAGGAAGAGTTTCTGTTTACAACACACAAACTGTTGAGTTGGAAAACACCTGCTCAGACTCGACCAATCGATCGTCTTACCTAGACTTAAGAGTGGAACAGAACAAATCCCGATTTCACCAAACCGACTATCGCGAGCTTAGCTCATGAATATTAATTAGGTTTCATGACGTTCGCTCAGGACGCCTACCTGGTGTTTACGCAAGGCTGCGTACGTCATCAAGGGTGTCTTTTTAAAGAGAAATAACCGTAATAAAAAAAAAAATTGTTATTACACCGATTCCGACAAATCTAAAGAATATGTTTTCAATTTCTTTATTTTGTTAGCCAATTTTTTCATTCATAAACAGAAATTTATGAGCTCAGATTTTTTGATTGAGGTAGACTCGCTGCTTAAATCTTTTAGGTTAACTAGTAATGTAAAAAGTGGTCGATTCCTAAAGTTATATGAACAATTCTTTTTTAATGGCTCTGATGGTCAAGTTTAATCAGCTTTCTCATGTATTGACCTTTTTTTTTTAAATTATTTTTATTATATATATATATATATATATATATATATATATATATATATCTTTCTCTTAGTATTGTTTCCACATAAATGTATGATTCTTATCCCATTTTCTCTCCCTTTTTTCATTCCTTGTTTTTTTAATGTGTCCTCTTCATGTAAATGATCCTTAACACTTCTTTTAATTATTTGACTTTACATACAAATGTCTTATATTTCTTAATTCTAATGTTCTCCTGAAGGTGTTTGTATATTTGTATGGTTCTTGAATAAAATAAAAAAATGAATCCGCACAATAGAAAAGACAAAAAAAGTAAACGTAATAAAAATCGACTTTCATAAAGGTCTGGCTTATACCTAATCAATATTTAATTACAAAGTCAAAGAGGTGTCGTTCAAAATTATACATAGGATTTACCCAGTGAAGCATTACCTTGTAAAATTTAAAAATGATACTGAAGTTAACTGCACTTTCTGTGACAACTGCCCTGAAACTGTAATCCATCTGTTCTGCCACTGGACATTGGTAAGACCATTTTGGCAAAATATTTGTGATTTCATAGCAAAAATGATTGATAACCAATCTGTGCTGTTATGGAAGGATGCAGTATTTGGTCATATGGAGGATTGTAGAAACAAACACAACCAGATTTACATAAAAAAAACTTGATACTTTTAATGGCAAAGCTTCATAAATGCAAAAAAAACCCTGTTTTATATCTTTTAAGAGAGATTTTGAACTTTATGTTGACTCTATACGATATTTTTTGAAACAAAAAACTTTAAAAATTTGTTTTTAGACTATATTTAAGCCTCAACTAGAGTACTTTTATTTGTTACATATTTGATGTTATATATTGTACTTTGATGTCACATTTTCTAATAAATAAATAATTAAGAATAAAAATCAACTTTCATTCCTCGTGAGGTGTAAAATACTGTAATTTCTTTCTTACTTTGAAATCTAATGGTTATTATTCTTGAATGGGATGCAGTTGTTGTGACTCATTCATGAATAATGGTTAGATGTGTCACCTGGTATGCTTTAGTGACTAGTCATTGAATATCCAGCCATAGTAGAATTCCTAATTTATTGCCACGCAAAACTGGCTCCATTATGACAAGTTACTCAACACTATTAAAAAGGATCAGTTAAGGTGGGAAGTGTTGCCACTTACACTATTTGGCAGGATTGAGACCGTAAGAATGAATATTTAACTGCTCTTCTTATTTCAGTCCCTCCGGATTCCTGCATCTACATTTAATGTGCCTGATAAACTCATATCAAAGTTCATTTGCCAGAACAAACAACCCAGGATAAAACTAAAAATATTAACTTTAGGAAACGATAAGGGAGGGTTGCGCCTCCCTAATTTGAGATATTATTATTGGGCCGCTCAGCTCACAGCAATAGTGGCATGGATTGATGCTGAAACGGAATGGGTTAACATGGAACAATGCCTCTTTGTCAACACTAGCCTTTCAGAAAAGGATGAAAATAAAAAATATCTGGGTTAAGCAAACTCTGAGAGTTTGAAAAACTGAGAGGAATGGGAACCTTATCAAGAGCCATGTCTATAGTTTCGACCCTCCAGGTGGGATGGCACTTTTAAAAGATGGACTGACTTATCATAATCGATCAGTTATTTAAGGGAAGTACATCGCACTCCTTCTCTGATCTTAAAGACATGTTTATGTTATCATCAAGTGATTTCTTTCGGTACCTACAAATAAGAAATTATATCACAACTCATAAGGATTAGAAAATAATTATGGAACCCTCAACTAACGCAGAACAGTATTTCATTGATACACTCAAAAAAATATTTCTGTCTAAACATAAGTTTTATGTAATTTAATTACATAACATAAACAAACTAATGAGCTTAATGTGATTCATATTTGTCAGTCATATGTAAATGAAATAGATAAGATTTATGTAATAGTTCACAGAAAAATGCCCAGGTTAATTAACACTGTTTAGTGGTCATGTGTGTGCGCACTACTGAGTTAAAGTACCATTGAAGCAGTGTCAGAGTTAATGAGATCATTACGTGATGATTGAGCATTAATGATGAACACCTGCTGTTAACAAGCAGAATCACTGAAGGACAGAGAAACACAAGAACTACAACTGATGAAATCAACTGAAGATAAAAGACATTTAATCTCTGACTATTCATATACTCAACTATTACATAAATCTTACCTATTTCATTTACATATGACTGACAAATATGAATCACATTAAGTTTATTAGTTTGTTTATGTTAAAACTATGTAATCCAAATGGATGGAAAAGTGCTATGTAAGTAAATTACATAAAACTTGTTTAGACTGAAATATTTTTTTGAGTGTATAAAGAAGCAGAATTTATCACATAAAAGGCATATTTCGCACATATATAGCAGACTATTGCTTGATTCAACACAAAGACAAAGTGCGAGTCTGAGCTAAACGAAGTTATTGAAGATGAGACATGGGAAAGTATATGTGCAGAACGTCATAAGGGAATCAAGTCATAACTGGAAAACAAAAATTAGGTTTTTTAGAACACCATTAGCAATATCAAAATTTGTCGACAGTCCAGAAACAGAGAAATGCTGGAGGGGGTGTGGGGAGGCATATATTTTGGGGTTGTTCGGAAATATCCGCATTTTGGCAAGGAGTAAAGGCTGAAATCATGAATATTCTGCATATAGACCTGCCTCCTACTCCCATGTTTTTCCTGCTTGATGGGATACCTCAGGATTGGTGTAGTAAAAACAAGAAATATCTATTGCATATACTTTTATTAAGTCCATGAAAAACTATAACAATTAATTGGATGAAGCCACATTCTCCAACAATGGCCTAGTGGATAGAAAAACTTGAATCTATTTATAAAACGGAATATTTGACTTCCCAACTCGTTTTCTGACAGATGGACACCTGTTAGTATATATCTGCATTAAAAACTAATTAATCCGTTAGGAACTTTTTACTTATTTGCTATTTTATTATTTGATTTTCATATAATGGTGTTGTGTTTTCCTTCTACTCTTTTTACTTATTTATTGGTTCTTTACTGGTTATTTTATTTATTTATTTTTTGAGTCAAGGAATAATTTGTTCATTGTTTGTGATTTGTTTTAATGTATAAAAATAGTTATTTAAAAAAAAGAAACTGGCTGCATGATCGCTTTCAGGTAAGAGATTCACTTTAACATCTATCCTGTCAGTGCCTTGGTTGCCAAACATGCTAATATTCATGATGTTTGTAATAATGATGGCAGCTTTGATCGCAATTTTGGTAGTTTGATATAAACTTTGGGAAACGTGTACTGTGAATTTTAAGAAAGACATTAATGAAAACAAAAGAGGACGAGGATCTTGGATATATTAACCTTTTTATTTTGTTGGCCAAATTTCATATTCATAAGCAACAATGAAAATACTTTTCAAATCTATTCATGAGGAATTAAAGGGATAAAATGAAAATTCATTCGTTTACTCACCCTCAAGTTGTTTCAAACATGTATAAATTTCCTTGTTCTGCTGTACATGAAGGAAGACGTTTGTAGCCCCCCATTAGTTCACCCAAAATTGGGGAAAAAAATGTCATAATTTACCCTCATGTCATACCAAACCTGTGGCCTAAGAAGTCTGTTCATCTTCGAAACACAATGAAGAATTTTAAATGAAATCTGACAGATTTCCGTCCCTTTATTGACACAAAACTAACACTTTGTTCCTTCAAAAAGATCATAAAGAGATCGTAAAACTAACACATATGAATTGAACGGTATTTTTCCAAATTCATTTGTGTTTCGAAGCTGACAGATTTTTCAGAGGCATTTGAGCCACAGGTTGATGTTACTCACATGAACCACTAGATGACAGTGAAAACTTGCTGTCCACAGTTCTTGTGGCTTGAAGCTTTGAATTTCTGTTTCATAATCTTCTCATTCATTCATTCGACACTAACTGAGTTTCCAAAATATATATAGGGTCTCAGAGTGGACTTGTTTTGAACAATTTTGAACACTTCCAATCCAAAGTTATTGTTCTGGACAGCCAAAATTGGAAAAGGTAAGTATTAAATTAATAAATAGCCTTATGAACCAAATAAAATTACAAAATTTAAAATGCATGTGACAACTTGCCCCAACCTGGTGAGAAACACCAAGTCCTGAGAACAACCTTATAGCTCTTATACACTGTATGGATATAAGGATTTGGATCTCTTAATTATTGAATTGAGGTTTAACCAGACCAATTGCCACAGGTGTATACAATCAAGCATCTAGCCACGCAGTCAGAATTTACAAAAGTTTGTGAAAAAATGGGTCGTTCTGACGAGTGTACGAGTTTAGGAACGGGAACTCAGCCACAAAGTGAAAGATGGTGTTAAGTCATGGATGGTGTGTAAAAGTCCTCAAGGCTCTGCTGATTCCATAGCTGAAGACTTCCACACTTCCACTGGCATTAATTTAAGCAAAAAAACTGTGTGGCGGGAACTTCATGGAATGGGTTTCCAAGGCCGAGCAGCTGCATACAAGCCTCACATCATGAAGAACAATGCCAAGCATCGGATGGAGTGGTGTAAAACACCAGGAGAACATTACTTGACTGCATTGTGTCAGCTGTAAAGTTTGTTGGAGGAGGGGTAATGGTATAATGCAGCTGTTTTTCAGGGGTAGGGCTAGGCCCCTATTTCCAACGAAGGGAAATCTTTGCTATGCTCTCATATTCGTAGGAACAGTTTAGGCAAGGTCCCATCATGACTGCGCCCCAGTGCACAAAAGCAAGGTCTAAAAACTCATGGTTGGATGTGTTTAGTGTGGAAGAACTTGACTGGCCTGACCTCAACCCCATCCAACACCTTTGGGATGAACTGGAATGGAGATTGCGAGCCAAGTGTTCTCGTCCAACATCAGTGCCTGACCTCACAAATGCTCTACTGGATGAATGGGCAAAAAGCTTGTGGAAACCTTCACAGAGGTGTGGAAGCTGTTATAGCTGCAAAGGGAGCTTCATATGAATGTGATCTAATGTTTTTCATGAGCAAATACTCTTGTCTGTGTAGTGTAGTTGACTCTTCAATGTATGCTAGTGTGGTTTAATCAAGTTCCCTTGTTTACCAAACAACTATGGAAAAAGAATTATGGAAATTTTGTTTGGAACTTAAGACAGAATTCACAATCGCTGGCAATAACTGAACTGACCCTTCGCAAAGACCCGCCCCCTTTAGTTACCGTTGCTATGTCCGACAAGCCATGCGCTCTCACGCCACACATCATGTTCTCAGAGTGAAAAATACATCCCGGAGCAAAGAGAACACTGACAACACGTCGACAGACAAGACAGAGCAGGTTACTTTTGATATGAAACAGTTTTATTAAAATATTGTACTTTTTTTAAAGAAGTTTAAACAATAAATAGCGTATAGTGTGTGTTTGATGTGTCGTGACAGATCGCTGTAGCTCCTCGTGAACCGATCATCTCTTCATACTAGTTCATTTATAGCATCAAATAAACATGAATGAACATCAGAAGGAATGTTGTTTCAAGCGTGTGAGTTCACAAGTTCAAGTTCACCAACATTAATCTACTAACTCCCCTGACTGCTTTGTCAAACAAAATGGCGGATTTGGGGTTATGATTGGTCAGATCGCCTGTCAATCAAACTGTTTGCGAAGGGTCAATTCAAACATCACAAACACAGTCTGTTTTGTTATGTGCCATGGTTTGTAATTAGCTCAGTTATTTCTATAGTCCAAACGATTACCAAAAAGGATATATCATTGAATGTACAGAAACATTCACCAGAACCATTTGTATTTACCTGCATGTGACATCACCAAGACTCGCAATACATTAACATGTATAACGTTAATACAAGTTGCAGCTGAGTAGATGACTTAATGTTCCATGGAGACCACAAAAAAAACTATTACATTTTTATAAACATCTTGAAAATACCAAACAGCACAGATAAACCTCATCACTTCACAACATGATCGCCATATCTATGCTTTCTGGGGGAAAGCAACTCCTTTTCTGCCTCACCCAGATGATCTCTACCCAGGAAAAGTCCCCATGACATCAGTGATGTATTTGTGCTCCTCCTGGAGACTGGTGCTAATTGAACAGTAATAGGCTGCAGTATTTCAGGCCGTCCTTCAGCGGGGGTCTGGACACTGTTGCAGCGGCTCAATGCACTGCAAGAATGCTGACGCAGTGAGCAGCGCTGATATAAAACTCACATTCCTGTCTTTATCTGCTGTGTAAGACCAGACGACGTTGAACTCGTCAGAGGCCTGAAACATACGCTCCGCTCTGGAGGAATAATGATGGATATCTGGGGTCTGCTGGAAATGCGATAATTTCTCTACAGTGGGAAATACCTCCTGCTGCGATGCTGGATTCATGTTTTATAGTGTGGGAAGTACGCCAAGTTTATAAACTCGCGCTGAGGAAATGATTTATTCTGTTTACTCTCCTCTGAAATTAAGATATCAACTTTTCGTTAACTTTGGCAAAGCATTTTATGCTCAGCAGAAAATCACCCCACTATTACTCAACAGCCAGCAGGCCTTTTTTTTTTTTGTTAATAAAAACAAAATAGTTTTTCACACAAAGTTATGAAATATGTGAAGAGTTTTCTCAAAGAGGGATTTGGACGCTGGATAAACTTTAAAAAAAGTGTGAAAGTCATTGAACTACATAAATCAAACCAAGTGGAATTAATTTGAAAGAAAAACAACACAAGTTTTGCAAAACAAATGTTTGTTACAAGAAGTCTTGATCATAGATGGCACAAAATTTCATCAACATTTAATAGATGATTATGCTTTATTTAATTTTAACTGAATATCACAATTACTGAGACGTAGTCAAACAGTTTTGAGGCAAATTTATCCAAGTGTGTCTGAAAGAAAGTGAAAATCACATTAATGATATATTTGAGGAGTAAATATATTGTTTTCATTTTGAAAATATAAATTTAGAGTCTTGGGGTAGGACACTATATATATATATATAATCTATATCAATAAATAATTAGTGTGTTTATATTTATTTCCATCAATAACATATTGGCTGATGGATTATCATCCTGCACATGCTAATCTTATATTTTAATAGGCCTACATTAAAATTTAGAAGGAAATGCACATTGTTTGGATCTTATATTTCATATATATATATATTTCAAAATAAAGAGATGTCCACATTAGATTAATGTGAAGATGAGCCACACCTGTGAAGTTGAGAAAAACAGACTTCATACCTCCACTAATGCAATGAAATCCATTTTTAAGTGTCTTAAGTGCCCAAATACTTTGTGGGGCCACCATATAATCAGAGATAAGAAACATTAGCTTCGACTTCTTTCAGAGCGGAAATATGATTCTACCTGTATCGGATCATGATAACTCAGGGTCATGAAATCGGACACAGTGGGTAGAGAAAAGGAGACGTAACTGGTAAATCTCACACAACACATCGTTTGAGCACGAACTGTTCAAGTGAGTGCAAATGGAGAAGGGACGGAACAGGGAAAGGTTTGCAGTTCAGCTGAAACCATGTATTTCTCTCAATTCATGTCAACACATGCTCTAGTGTTCAGCGTCAACTGCGCTGAAAATGTGATGACTTATATATTTATCATATTCTGAAGGGTTAAAAAGTTCACAAAAATCACAATAGGTAGGAAAAAACTAGTGCAACTTTTAATAAAAATATATATAGTATGAATGATCGCAGTTTCAATGTGTTCCAGATATACTGGACTCATGTTGTCATTGTCATGTGACCTACGACAGCTGCGTCACTTCAGTCCCATTCACAAATCCTGTCCCGTGGCCTAATGGGACAGTAAAGTGTCCACGCTTCAGAAGTACTATTGGTCATCAGTTGATTTATAAATCCTGTGAATTTGAACGTTACTGATTTTCGTGTATTATATCGTAGAGAAGTATGTGATTTTGGATACAGCCAAGGTGATTAATGATTAATGTCCGAGAGGATTAATGTGGTCATATTTAGTGGTTTAATATCCCTGTTGCTCATTTTCCTGAATTGAACACTAAATCTTTGTGCCTAACTCGCCTACAAGAAATTTTATTTTTAAACAAATCAATGCTACATGTCCATTAACTTATTTGATGAGTAGCCATGTAATAAGTAACATATTCATTTATAAATAAACACTCTCAGAGCAATAAAAGCTCCATGGACCGAGAAGGGGCTCGTCTTTATTAAAGATCATTGTTCTTTATTCAGCACTGACAGTGAAGTGAGATAAAAATGCACATCAAAAATGGTCTTCACGAGTCTTTTATTGGATGTATATAAAAACTGAACCTGCTGTGTCAGGCAGTGGGAGAGAGCGTCTGAAGGCTGCTCTTTACGGTCGACAGATTCTGTTTCCAGGAGGTCAGTGTGTCGAAGAGCTGCTGCCACTGCTGTTTGCCAAAGGTGCGGTGTGTGCTGTGGCTACAGGAAGTGAGTAGAAGCACAATCACATCATTTACTATTACTCCTACTACTGCTCATCAATACAAGTCATTTCTTTAGAGCAATTGTTCTCAATTCCAGTCCTGGAAATATAAATATTAAGTTACAATTAATTGAGTTAATATAAATGTCCATATTTAAATTGCTAAACTTATAATTATTTTGATAAATGTCTGCGTGTTTAAAGAGGCCATGTGATGCTTTTTAATGTTTTCCTTTGCTTTTTGTGCGTAATGTCCAGTATGTAATAAGATCTGCAAAGTAACAAAGCTATCGAAGAAAAAGACCCGCCTACAACTGATCAGATATTACTTCCGGGAATGTCTACGTCACAGTGCAAATACTATCATAATGCAAGGCTTCAGTGAATTGCAGTACTGTCGTCATGTTGTGCCGTTCCAATAGAGCTGCACGATTAAAAACATCACGATCTCGATTCAAGCACACACTGATCTTACTTTATTAATGACAACGATTTAACAATTGAAAAAAATCATACCGGAACATTCAAATATGTGTTTGTGAGAAAGCAGTTCTGAACCACACATTAGTTATTTCTGTGTAACAAATATTCAAATGATCACAGAAGTACCGAGATATCAGTTTTAAGTTAGTATATAAACACCGTCTACGATAGCGATCAAAATAGAGCAAACTACCTTTTGAAACGAACTTGTCGCATCAAATAATGGTTGTATCAATTACATCTTATTCCACTAGTTACTGTTAAATTGATTTGTCATTGAATCATTCATTCAAAAGATTCATTCAAAAACATTGATTCATCCAGTAATGAAACAAGTATTTATTAATGAGTCATTGAATTCATTCAAAACCATTTTTTAATGTAATTCACTCAAAGATTTGCCAGCAATTTAGAATCTCTAGTAAATTACATGTAATTGTTTGATTGTATATTCAGAATCGTGGAGAATCGTGCTCTCTTTTTGGGAAACGCAAGCCGGCTTGATCATCCGCATTTATAGAATTTCATATGGTAAAACGGACAACTTTATTAACTGTGTTTACAATTGCTTTAGAAGTACAGGAAACTAAAACTTGTGGTTATAGTAACTGGCATTAAATTCCTGACACACACTTTAGGTGTTTGGCCAATCACAACGTATTGGGTCAACTGGCCAATCAGAGAGCGCACTGGGCTTTTCGGAAGGAGTGGCTTTGTAGAAATCAGGATGTTTCAGACAGACTGTGAATAGAGGAGCTGCAATGTAGAGCGTGTATACTAAAAAAAAAAATATATATATATTTTTTTTTTTACATGAAAGCATATTAACCTACTCTATTACACCCAATTAACAAAATAATGACCTTTTAAAATAGCATCATATGCTCTATTTAGTATGAAAGACTTATTAGGACTGGAATTGAGAATCTGTTTTGAGTACGTTTTCAACGTCTGAAATGGAAAGAAGGTACTGACCTCACCACAACCTTCCGTTGTGTCTGGTCGATCTTGCAATAAACCATTTTAGTCCGAACAGCTAGAAATGAACAGAAAAACACTATGTATAGAAGTACATGGGTTTTTGTCCAATAACAAGCTTTTTTTCAACATTAATTTTACAAACCGTCAATGACGAAGGCCTCCACATCTTCAGCTCCGATCTGCAGCTCCTGCTGCATGGTGTCAAATAAGATCTCCTTCATCTCCACCGCCATGCCCATGAACGTCAACAGCCTCATTTTTGCCATGTTCTGCTCATGAGACAAACCTGAAAACACCACAAAGTATTCAGTGGTTTGATCCTTAAAGCAGTTATGCCACCGGACTGTGAATTGAATTGAAGTCATGTGATGACACTATAATGAGATTTCCAGAGTTCAACAAATGTTGCTAATAAATGACTGATATTCTCTGGCCATTTTTGCTCTACACTGACTGAATATTTATAATATATTTCATAGGCAATGACTTTAATCAATTGGTCTTTCAATTAACAACATTTTACAGTGGCTGATTGAATTAGATTAGCAAAGACTGATGGAGAAAATATGGGAAAAATAGATTTTTTGGGCTATTTGGCTTTTCATAACGTTTCAGACTAGGAGAAAGAAAACATTCAAAATACATTTGTTCATTTTATTGAACTTTATCTATTTGCGTCTGTAGAATTTTAATTAAAATACATATCTTTAAAGAGTTTTTTCTCCAGAACTGAACCAGAAATCTCCATTTCAGCAGCATTTAAACATTACAGTTTTAACAAAGGTTTTTCATACATATATATATTTATTATTTGCTTGATTTTATACAAAATTATATTCATAAATACATGAAAATGTATCTTTCTCCCTAGATGTTGACAGTATTTTCTGATTTATGGAGTGATAAAAAGCGATATCAATAATCCCTTGGTTTTATTTATTCAGATATCTGTTCTTTAATCAAATTAGTGCATGTTTAATTAAATAATGCCTCTTTTGTATATTTAAACAAACAATTTCAGAATTTTAATGTCTGCCATTTTTAATGTAATACACTGGGGATTGTTTTACCCTATTTACCTGGGGTGTCTTGTTATTGGATGTAGGTGAAAAAGATTCCTGCTAACGTCGACTGGAAATAGTTTCACCCTCTCAACAGAAAATCTGTTTATATTAATTATAAAATAATCAAAATGAGAAGGCGGCCAATGAGCCATTTCCTTCAGGGTTCAGAGGGAGGTGCAGCGGGTGAACAGCTCACTGTTAGATCAACACTGCATCACGAACGGTCTGAATTGGCTGTCGCTGGTCAATGGCAGGGAGGATTTTGCTCTAATTAACGTTTGCCTTTTAAAAGAAGCAAAACTGCTGAGACTCAAATTCCATCAGTCCAGCGACACTGTCTCCTGACATGTGTGCGTGTCTGAACAGTCCAGTGCATTTACAAACAAAAGTTGAGCAATAATGGACAGAAGAGAAATTTCATTTTATTTAATGTTATTTTAAATATGAAGCAGCACTCCGTAACACTAACAGTAGCTACAAAAGTTAATTATTATAAATTATACAGTTAAAGCACAAAATAAATGCCCCTCTTTTACACAGATTAAAAAAAATGATCAAAATGTGACTCATGTTAGCAAAATAAGTTGCAATGAGCAAATTTTCAAAAATGAGTTTATTCATTCTCTATTAAAAAACCTTGATTAATGATTTGTTGGAATCAGACAAAAATGACTGAGCTACACCCGTTTAAAGATGACAGAGTCAGCAAGTTTGAGTTCTTAAAATCCCTTAAAATTTGGCACAAACCAAGTAAAAACCAAAAAAGTATAGGAAAAATATATATTCAACTTCTTTTCCATGATTCCACAATTGTTTGATTAACATTGAGACAGAATATACATTAAGACCTACTGTACCAAATGAATCTAATATGTTACACATCAGATGTTTTTCCCCCATAGTTAACCAAACGTTGACATAACAGATAATGTTTGCCTGGGTTCTTGCCAAGATAATTTGAAAATTAATATTATTGCCCCCCAAATTATTATTAAAAATTTTACACTTTATAAAATTGAAGAAATATTGTGCCGTTGTACTGTAAATAAAAAAAATATATCATTGTAAAAGAGTATATTTAAAGAGTATACTATAATAAAATTTGTTAATGTTTTATTATTATTACTATTAATATAATTTTGCAATTTCATCCATAATACAAATAACCAGCCCCACCCAACCACTTTTTTCTCAAATTTATGCAATTCACACGAGTCATACTTTTAAGGTAAAAAATACGGAAATCTGTATAAATTTGGAAAAAATTACATCCCTGACAAATATTAACCATTTTAACATTAAAAATACATACTGAGTGACTGAAGCAGTCTTTATCAGAATATACTTGTTCATACCGAGTTGATAGTTTGAACTTTCTCGTTTCCTTTAATTTATTTTCAAGATCCGAGGCGAGTTACACGATGTTGCTTTTAATATGGCTATAAAAAGGTAACGCAAAATGATATTCAAATTCACATCAGAAACTTAATAAATAAAGCGCATAAACAGTACATGAGATGAGTGACAGTTTTTATGTTGTTGTTCCAGCCGCGTCAATGCAGAAATAGAAACTGTTTCTAAAACAGAATCGTTTATCACGGTCATGGCTGGTTAGGACAAAAACTACGACTGCCATGGAAAAGATGCCACATTGCGTCTGGTTAGGACACGGTGTAAGAGTGTCATGGTAATGAATGTAAAGGCCTTCAGACTGTACTCACCGAGAGACTCGATGAAGTCTTTGTTACTCTGGTAAAACTTCACGTACGCGACAAGCTTTGCACTGACGAAGATAGTGAGGAGCTGGAAGAAGAAAAAGGCATTTTCTCCAGAGACTTCCTAAATATATAATACTTTTAATATGTAATAAAAAAATATACATCAAAAATGTTCTCTTACATCATGGATGAGTTCTCCCTCCAGGAAACGCACCGGTTTCAAAATCAGGAGGTGGTCGAACAGATAGGTGTTTGGGTCTTTCAGAGCGCGGACGATGCACCTGGGAGAACAGGCTGTATGTTAATCACAAAGACAAAAGATTAAAATTGAGCGAATGAAAAGGTGGAAGTGGAGAACGCCATGCCTGTGTGCATCCACTCGGGCTTGTGAAGCATTGTCCTCTGTATAACTGCCCAGCAACTCCACCATTACTTTGGCTGCAGCTTCACTGAAAGAGACAAGAGAATAAAGGTCAAATGAGCGAAACCCACAATCCCAGGACACAGCTGACTTAAAATCTTCGAGGGCAGGCACCTCTTCTTGCAGTCGACCAGAGCTTCATACACCAGACGGAGCAGAGTGTGTTTCTTCTCTGTATTCAGATTCCAGTCTGTGATCCACTTCCGCACCTGCATAAGACACAAAACGTCAATCATGCTTCACAATTTTACTTTTTTTGCCTTCAGGAAGCATTTTCTAATTATATCAATACTGAGAGAGAAATGAGCAGTTTGAGGGTTAAAGCTAATGATGGGTATAGGTTAATCTCAAAGAAATTTCCAGATAATTACATAACACGTGTATGTATGTATGTGTATATATATATATATATATATGATGTATATATGTGGGTGTGTATAAATACATATTGAAAGATTATGTGAATTTTCATCATCTTTAGTTAGATGCATTTAAATTGTGACTGTGCCTCAGACACAATCAACTCTGTCCTTGATGCAATCAACAGTCTGTCTGTAAAGGTGTGAACCAAATGGCCTACAGAAACTGAATAACAAAGAAACGGTTTGCTCAGAGTAGATTGCAGGGTAGAGCAACCTCCTGTAGGAGATCCTAACAGTTTTCTATTGTTTGTAGCCCTTTTGTAAAGTTCTGTCCCCACAAGAACTCTGGTCAAGCTATATATATATATATATATATGTTGTATGTGTGTGTGTATATATATATATACAGCTCTGGAAAAAATTAAGAGACCACTGCATATTTTTTGTTATTTTGACCAGTTGTTGCTTTTGGCAAATAAATGCTCTAAATTACAATATTTTTATTTGGAATTTGGGAAAAATGTCAGTAGTTTATAGAATAAAACAAAAATGTTAATTTTACCCAAACACATACCTATAAATAGTAAACCCAGAGAAACTGATAATTTTGCAGTGGTCTCTTAATTTTTTCCAGAGCTGTATATATATAGATATATAACTATATCTATATATATGATGTATATATATGTGTGTATGTACAAATACATATGTATCTATCCATCTATCTATATACATACACACACATCTATACATATGATGTACGTGTGTGTGTATATATACATATGTATCATATATATATATTTACACACACATCTATATATGATGTACGTGTGTGTGTGTATATACATATGTATCTATATATATATATATATATATATATATATACACACACACACCTATTTATATGATGTACGTGTGTGTGTGTGTGTGTGTGTATATACATATGTATCTATCTATCTATATATATATAAAACTGTAGGCGTTCTATATTGCTCTGATGTTCATACCTGGTCCAGCTCTGTAGGAATGAACGCAATGGCGTTGCAGGTGGCTGCCACTTTAATCAGACTGCAGTACACAGTGTGCCTCACGGGTGTGTTCTCATCCATACCGTGGAACAGATTGCTCAAGCTGAATAAAGATTTTAATAAAAGCAAATGAACAAGACTGGAAAAAAGAGATGGCAGGTTATTTCAACAACTCTGTGAAAACACTCACAGCTGCATCCTGAGCGAGGGCCGTTCACCCTCACGGAACTTCACCAGCTTCTCACATAAACTTTCAATGAGGGCTTCCTGTTTCTCCGTCTCCAGAATCAGCAACAGGGACACAATGCTGTTCATCACACTCTCAACATCTGCAGAGGAGGCCAGAGATCAATTAAAAATGTTCTTCTACACTGTATTTTTTGCATAGATACATGTAGTAGGCTTGTAAGCTTCAACCATTTAGTACCTTTATCATCGTCTTTGAGGCAGACGTCACAGGCTTCAATGATCTGAGCCAGATCAACATGGAGGCCTCCTTCAGAGTTCTCCTCAGAGATCTCAGCTCCTTTAGATTTCAGATAGGACCGGAGCTCTAACGCCTACAAATGACAGAAAAAAGAATTTAATATATAACAAAACCACATCAGGAAACACCTGAATGTCTGACTAAACAGCATCCAGCCCCTTAAGACATGGCAGTGAGATTTCTACTGTGGCGAACACAATAACACAGCAGATGCGTGACTGCTGCTTCAGAACATCCAGTCGAGATTTCACAAACTGAGTGTCTGCCTCAAAGCAGCCAACTCAAACACAAGTGGAATCAAAATATGCACAAATATAAACCTATTTCTGCCTGTTAAAGTGATTATCACTGAACAAGTCCGTTGTATGGAAACAAGCTAAATGCTAACAGATGTTAGCATCTGAAAGCATGATTAAACCACAGGCCTTTTATTTGGCTGAATCACGCGTGTAACGACGCAAAACTGATTGTGAGTTACTTAAACATACCTGGTCCTCCTCCGTTATATCAATAAACGCCGGGACACTCATTATTTTTTATTATTTTAAGAGCACAGATAGGAATCCACGCTCGCAGCCTAGGTTCACAGACCGGAAGAGAATCTGTACATTTGCCGGTGATGCTAACGCACTTCCGGTTCACAGGCTTAAAGGGACCGCGCAGTTAGTGGCTTGAATATTGTAAAAGAAATTAAACATATAAAATAAATTAGATTAATCGTTATCTTTTGGCTGTGTTTTATGGACCAAAATACTTCTATGTGTTAAATATTATTTGAAAAATATTTAGATTCAGAAGTGCAAATAGAAACGCACATATTAAACATATAAGTTGGTGATGTGATGTGACTGAAATGTCATTGAACCAATACGATTTTAAAGCAGTACGTAACTTGAGGCCTTCTAGCGATTAAAAAATAAAACCGCATGCATCTCGCGTAGCAACGGATGTGACGTGACACGCGCGGGTGAATGACGTATGTACGCAATTTCCCATGAAATCCGTCCCGACAAATCTAAAATATAAATCATTATTATAAGTTTTTCAAAGTGTATTTGGGAAAAGTAAAGATATGGTTTTGAAGATGGATTAAGAACATTTTATTATTTTTATTTAATAATGTTACATATCAAAAGTAGGCATATTTATTTTCTTATTCATTTCTTTTCAAGCTTTTGTGTAAAACCGTTAATTATATATATATATATAAAAAAATACTGAATGAGGAAAAACATTGCTGAGTGCACCATAGCAAGGAAAAACTTCCTTTAATAATAAGAAAATGTCTTTCCCGCTCATTTCCACTTATAGCTAATGATGAATGCCCAGTCAGACTGCATACTTGAGCAGTTCAGGATTATTTTCTGTGTTTAATGCATTGCTTACATTTTTTAACCTTTAGGCACACATCATGCTTGCATTTCTTACCAACAGTACAGACAGGAATTACTGGCACCGAATTCAAGCGTGAGGTATGTAAAAGCATTAGTATTCTGCATTCAACAGGTCATTCTGGGTTTAAAGTTTATGAGTCACATAAGTCATCTAACCCCAAACAAGCTCTACCTCAGTGTCTGTGTAACTCTTCCAACATCCGGTTATCAATCTCGCAATTAAAAGATTAAAGCCAACCTGACCTTGGACTCATAAAACAACAAGGGTGATGGTCTTTTGAAAGTTAGATGATAGTATTACATTTCGAGCGCCAGTATGGGACCACCTTGACAGTTACTTGTATTCCTATCCGGGGATTTATGCATGTCTCTCAGGTCAAGACAATTCCGTTGTCCAATCCTTGGATATTCAATATATCTTTTAAGTTCTGTGTAGTGTGTAGGTTTTCCTATTTTATTCTTGAGAGCAGTGGCTGCAGGAGGTAGACCTTATAAATACAGTAAAGCTGTCTGAATGAGTAAAAACACCAGTGCCTGGCCAGAGTTACTGCTGATATTTAATATCTTGCTAAACATGGAATCATGTTTTTATTTGTCTTCATGATTATTTTACTTTAAAAAACATAACTAAAGTCAGACTAGAGTTTGCATCCTTGACAAGCTGTTTTTACCCATAAGTGTGTTAGGGGCTTTTCAGGATTATTCACTGATGGTTCTGAAATCGTTTTAAGAGTTTCAGTTTGATGATGTTGGGTCTGTGTGTTTGGCTTACATTGAGTCACAGGGAGTGGTTGTAGATACTGACCAAGTTACATAAGTGACCTCCACGCAATGCCAGAGAATATGTGGAAACGTTGAGAGATAGAGGAAATAACATCAAAGATCACTGTAGTTTTAAAACTAATGAACACTTTTATTCCATTTTCAATTTGAATGCCATTTACGACATTCCAATTTTTGTGTCACAAACCAAAATTGATTGAATTGATGAACAAATTATTTTAATTTTTGCACTATTACAGTTTTTCTCAATTGCTTTGGCTCAATTCTCGAATGAAATGTTTTTTTTCCCGAAACAATACGTTCAGATCTCGGAACAATTAGCTTCTTCTTCACATCAGATTGTAATTTCTTATTGATTTGAGCAAATTGGAAATGCTTTGGCACACTAACTGCATATGGCTTGTTGATCAAAACGAGTCGATTCTCACTTAAACTGTCAAAATCTTCACAACTTCTCAATCATTTTTCATCGTGTAAGCCATCACATTCAAAACGATCCATTCAGTTATGAAAACTTGGTGTTCATGCATGTATATTCCATAAACATCTGACATTGACATTGTTTGTAATTGGCAAATGACCTCTAATTCAATCAACCATTAAACCATTTAACCAGTCAGGTTTGGGAGCATATATATGTAGATTACCCAAAGCACAATCACTACTGTAACATTTTTTCAGCATGGAGGTGGAAAGTATATGATCATAGACCACAAGATCAGATGTGTCTGTTGGATGCCATGAATGCTGCATGTGAGGACATCACAGCTGATCTGTGCAGGGGATGAGTGAGGCATTCAAGGAGATTTCAGATGGAAAACATCTGATGTGATGTTCTTGAATATCTTCGGCCTGACCAACAAGAGCGACAGGATGTAATTTTTTTCATGGATGTTATTTTGTAGTTATTTGGGATTTTTGTGTATTTGTGGTAATGTACAGTAATTGGACAGGCAAGATTGAACTTTACATGTAACGCATTCGTATAAAAATAAATGTAATGTATAAATACAAATGTTCATATACCTCTTTTTCTATGTACTATTGACTCTTCTCAACAAATATCAGATTTTTGTTATAAAACCTTAATTTCCATGGTTGACTGTCATGGTGAAAAAACAACTAAACATTTTGTCCAGTCTGGCTCACACCGATGAGAAAAATACTTTATATTTTGGTGACCTTGGCCAAATTACAGACACGATAACTAGGTTTTGAAGCATGAATGAAATGTTTTGGGTGAGTAACTATGTTTTGCAAACATGCAATAAAGTTCTGAAGTTCCAGCAAACAGTTGTGACATTTGCACTCACAGTTTAGTGAATGTTAAAACTGTTTCGAAAAAATTCTTTGAGAAAAACTGTATTTTTTCTGACAGAACATTTTAAATCTTGTTTTTGAAGACAGACAAACAGACAGATATATAGATAGACGAACAGATAGATAGATAGATGAAAAATAGATGATAGACAGATAGATAGATGAACAGATAGATAGATAGATAGATAGATGAAAAATAGATGATAGACAGATAGATAGATCAATAGATAGATAGATAGATAGATAAACTGACAGATTGATAGATAGATAAATGGATAGATATAGATGAAAAATAGATGATAGACAGGCAGACAGACAGATGGATAGATATATGGATAGACAGATAGATAGATAGATGAAAAATAGATGGATAGACAGATAGACAGACAGATAGATAGATGAACGGATAGATAGATAGATGGTAAATCGATAGATAGATGGATAGATAGACAGACAGATAGATAGGTAGATATAGATAGATGAAAGATGGATAGATAAACCGACAGATTGATAGATAAATGGATATATATAGATGAAAAATAGATGATAGACAGACAGACAGACAGATAGATGAAAAATAGATAGATAGATAGATAGACAGGCAGACAGATAGATAGGTAGATATAGATAGATGAAAAATAGATGATAGACAGATTGACAGAAAGATAGATAGATAGATAGATAGATAGATAGATGGTAAATCGATAGATAGATAGATAAATGATAGATAGACAGACAAATAGATAGGTAGATATAGATATAGATAGATGAAAAATAGATTTTTTTTTAAAGTAAGCATGAAGCTCCGTCCCTAACCCTAACCGTCAGTGTGGGAAAGCAGATCGTACAAAAACATACAAATAGGATTGTATGAATTCTTATGAATTAGCCACTAGTTTGCCAAAAATGCAAAATAGTTACGAACTGTCATGAGATTGTGCTGGATAAACATGAGTTTAAATATCGAAGAGTTTATTAAAAAAAAAAAGTTCATAAGGTTCAAGGATGAAATTGGCATCTATTTATAATACAAAAAAACTATTTCTATTTATTTACTTTTTTCAAAGTGTATCCACGTGTGTATGTTTCTGCTTGTATAGTGTACAGGACATGAGCAACTAACAAGAAACTCTGCTGATGGAGAGCTGTTCCAACCACACAACTAGTTTGTTTGCCAATGTTTGCTGGAACTGGTCTCAGAAAGCACCAAATCACTGAAGTATGTCGGAAAGTTGGCTAATGATGCTTTTGGGAAACACACCCCAGATTGACACACCAATAGAAAGAGTTTTATGCCATGCTCCAGGCTCATTTTGATCATTTCTTTGTGTTGTGATAAAAAAATGCTTTTCTTTTTAGTGTCATAGATACAGAATAGACAGACCGCACTCTGGTTCCCACAGTCTGTGTTACCGCCTTCCTCTCCTCCCTGTATCAGGACCGTTCTCCTCTATCAGCAAGGTCAGTGACCTCATCAGAAAGTGTCATGCCTGAGCGAATCACACACATCCCGGCCGGGTGACCTGATTCTAGGTGTGCAGGAACAGACGGGGGATGAACAGGAATGTGGGACAAATGGCCACTAAAAACACTCTTTAAAATAAAGGTTCCAAAAGAGTTTTCCCCAAAGAATCTTTCAGTGAGCATTTATTAAAAGAACCAGTTTTTTTCTTATTCTTATCATTTTAATAATCTAAAGAACTTTTTTCTGCTATAAAAAACCTTTTGTGCAATTAAGAAAGATTACCTGGATGTTAAAGGTTCTGTTTAAGAGGCCAGTAAAGAAACTTTATTTTTAAGAGTGTGTGGGGGGAAGATGTAAGACTATAATGAATCATATTATGGCAGTTTCTGAATTATTACAGTTTCCAATCAGCATTATGCATTAGCACCACAACAGGAAAGGAAAGTGTGATACATTATGTGTGAAACTGCTGGAGCAATTCTCTTCAATGTGTAAGTCTGTGAGATGACTAAAGCAACAACCCTGTTATAGCTAAAGTGTTCACACTAAAATGAAAATTCTGTCATTAATTACTCTACCCCATGTCGTTCCAAACCCTTCAGACATTCGTTCATCTTCAGAACACACATCTTTTCAATGAAATCTAATAGCTAAAAACAGTTTGCACAGCAAACACTTTCAAGCTGCAGAAAGGTAGTAAAGACATCATTAAAGTAATCCATGTGACTTCAGTGGTTTAACCTCAATTTTCTGAAGCGACGCAAGTGCTTTGAACAAAAAACACCATAATTTACCACTTTATTTACAAAATATTAATCTCCACCGCGTTCACGCAACAACGACCATGACCGCTCGTGTCGACACAACATGCATGGGTCGTGGAGCTCTAGTGAACGAGCGATAGAGTTTAAAGGCACAGTATATTTTTTGCCGCTAGGGGTCACTCTTCAAAACAATAATAGGCATGGAATCATGGAACTTCTCATCATGCCGATGGATCTAATAACTTTTATGAGTAAATAATGTTTATGGATGAGTGAATGTATGTTTTGAACATGACTGTGGTGTGAAGCAGTGTGTGGACGAGAATCACGGACGCAATTGCTAATGAGAGACAGATATCAGTGTCACACGCGAGTCCAGGGGATATAAAGAAACGAGAGCTACTCACAAGTGCTGAAATACTACTCATACAGGCCAGTTTATTTGATGAATTAAAACTGTGAGGTAACGCAGCGCTGTTTCACTTGATCTAACGTTACACTGTCATACTAAACTGTGTTTGAGTTTGTTGAAAGCTGTAATGTTTAGTATTAGTTTGTTGTCTGTATGAGACTTAACATTAATCTAGATCAACATTAGATTATCATACTGATGATATTCGAACACTTCATAATGTTGAGCTTTTTAACATTGATTGGTCTTATATGGCCTACATTTGCTTACCTCGTCTAATAACGTTCAAGAGCGTCGTCTCTGTCAAGTCAAAGTTTGTCACAAAGCTCTCGCCATCTCGGAAACGCCACGCCGATATTGATCCTCGTTTTATTTCTCCTTATGTCCCAAAGTTTGCTTGCCATGGTCCATAATGTTTGAACGAAACAACAGCAGCGCGCCGCTAGCCGTTACACAGCCGCGTCCGTTGCAGCACAAGAAACCAGGGATAACGCAGGTATCACGTCATTGACAGGCGCAAGAGAGGGACGGGCACTACTTAAAATTGTAGATTTCTTTGAATTTACAAATTCTTGGAAACATTTAGGAAAATGTAAGTACACAGCTGAACGAAATATATAACAATGTGCAAGTGGTTTTTGGATATTTTAATATAAAAATCTTACATATTGTATCTTTAATATTTTGTAAATAAAATGGTCAATTTTTTTATTTTTGCGCAAACAAATCACTTGTGTCACTTCATAAAATTGAGGTTAAACCACTGGATTACTTTTATGATGTCTTTACTATCTTTCTGGGGCTTGAAAGTGGTAGTTGCATAAACTGTCAATAGAGGGATGGAAAGCTTTCGTATTTAATTAAAAAGATTTTCATTTGTGTTCCAAAGATGAACGAAAGTCTTACAGGTTTGGAACGACATGAGGGTGAGTAAATAATGACAAAAAATACATTTTTTGGGTGAACTAACTCTTTAAGGGAATGTGGAGTGAGTGTGTTCTCTTGCTGGAAATGTTTTATGAGTCACTGGGCTTGTCCATCCTTCTGAGAATGTTTGTTAACACTTTATTTTACAGTGTCATTGTTATACATGTTACATTTATTATTATTACTATATTATTATTACATATATATAGTAATAACTAGAATTTATGCTTAATTACATGCAATTAACCCTAAACCAAACAACATCCTAACCCTCTAGTTTATAGGATTAGTTTTCTGATCTCTTTTTGAAGTGTCAAAGTTACAATTGTGTAGGCTGTCTATGGAGGGACAAAAATCTCTTAGATTTCATTAAAAATAATTTATTTGTGTTCCCGAAGAGGATCAAAAGGTAATTAATGACAGCATTTTCATTTTTGAGTGAACTAACCCTTTAAATCCTGTTTATTTTTAATCTTTGCCTCAAGGATATGTGACAGATGTCACACTCAAAAAATATTTAGGCCTAAATTTAAGATTTATGTATTTGAATTGCATATAAAATTTCCATCCATTTGGATTACAGTTTTAACATTAATTAACTTAATGTTATGCATATTTGCCAGTCACACATAAATGGAAATAAAAGAGTTTATTATTAACTATTTGCATTTATTGTACTTTTAAATTTTCAAAATGCATAGAATCAGCATAAACCTGGTAATTTTGAATAAATTTATTCAGCTAAAATGTATGAACATGGATGTGACTAGCTGTGGAACAGGCAATATTAATTTAGTTAAAATGTATGATATTGAAACAAATTTGATTTATTTATACAACATACAGTATATAAACCTGGTTATTGTGTATTTAAAGCACATTCCCCCGGTTTCACAGACAAGACTTAGGTTTACACTAGTGCGCTTTCGTTTTAAAACGCATATGTTTTGCTACGGTTACGGACGTTTACACTACACCAGCGTTTTTGTACCGTTTTTATTCACAACTGACACATATGCATTACCAAATGGATGGAAATTGTATATACTATTCAAATACATATAAGTATGAAATTTAGGCCTTAACATTTATTTAAATGCACAAAGCGATGGTGATATTCAGAGTGTTTGATCTGAAAACATCTACTATTTCCCAATTCCCCTGTTTAGAATATAGAATGATGAAATCACATGGAATGATTTTTTTGTTCAGGTTCTCATGGCATGTCTCATACTTTGTGTGATGGGTGTGTAACGGTGAAGATGTGGATTTCTTTACTGTAACTCAGCTGATCTTTGACTTTTTGGCCTCTAGACTGACTCACATGCACCTGCAGTTGCAGAGACATAGATAGCAGTTTTTAACCACAAAGCTATGGCCTGAAGATGAACCAAAAAGAAAAACCACAGTCCACTAATCTCATGGACATGAAGATGTGAAATAGGCGTGATTTTCCTTTCTGGAATTTAGGGTACACTTACTGGACAATGATGTACTTAAAATGGAAAAGTTTGTGTTTTTCATGTACAGACGGTTAAAATGATCACAGTTCACGCAGATCCACAAAAATGACTATTAATGCTGTATTCTGCTGCCAGGCCAGTAGTTGGCGATGTCATTTTGTAAAGAAACACTACATGCCTGTAGACTGAAAACATAACGCATATGCTTATGACGCACAAATTGGTGTTTTTGTAGTTTACACAGTGTTTCAAAAGCTTGCGTTTTCACGCCTCCCCAAAACACTGATGTCGTGTAAATGAACGGCCAAAACGCAACAAAATGTTTTCTGTTTTTGAAAACGATGTGGTGTAAACGGCCCATTATTCGGTTCTGCTCATTTTGTTTTCTACATGACACAGAGGGACATGTAAAGAGACGTATTCACGAGAGGATAATAACTTTAGTGATTTGTGTTTCTGTTTTTAGGATCCTCCTCTCTGTTGCTGTGGGGATTGTACTGTGATTTTATCTATGAGGAGATGCAATCTCTTCAGTCCGATAGACCCTGGATAATCTCATTCACTCATCTCATAAACTATCTGCAGGTCAGCTCCAAACACTCTCTTGTGCATGTTTAAAATCACTCACGGAGAACCACTTGATCTTTGATATACATTTAGTGAAAAATCCCTCCATAAACCTTCCTAACTCTGCGTTTTTTTCCCTGTATATTCACACCATTAGAGTTGGATCAATGACAAATGTTCAGTCATAGGTGGGGTTTCATTTCATTGTTTACTTGATTAGGTGTATTTGTAAAGGAGCCAAAGGCAGAAAATTCTGCTTTTCTGGTGGTTTGTGCTGATAGATTCCATCTGATCTTCCAGTAATAATTGCTCATCAGATAAAAAAGTATTTCTACATGTGGCTGCTTATGCCCATGTCAAAAGAGTGCACTCATGTCTGTATTCTGCTGTCCAGATATAGTTTGCATTGCTACCTCAGTGTAAGTCTATTGGATTTTTTACCCTCTATTGCCCATGAGGCAAGTCTGATCACTTAGAAAAGTAATTGCACACCTGTCCTCAAGCTACGTGATACACAAACTCTTGCGAGATGAGTTGTGCATTGAAGTTCTAGGTCTGTTTAAAGGGGTAGAGCTCGGAAAAAATGAAAATTGTCATCAATTACTCACCCTCATCTTTGAAGCACAAATGAAGATTTTTGAATGAAACCTGAAAGAATTTCGTCCCTCCATTAATAGCCTGTTCAACCAAAACTTTGATGGTTCAAATTAAAGGGTTAGTTCACACAAAAATGAAAATTCTGTCATTAATTCCTCACCATAATGTCGTTCCACACCCGTAAGACCTTCGTTCATCTTCAAAACACAAATTAAGATTTTTTTGATGAAATCTGATGGTTCAGTGAGTCTCTATTGATAGCAAGAAATTAACACTTTCAGATGCCCGGTGTAATGATTGTCAGCTTAAGTGCCCGCTAGAAATACTAGAGGGCACTTCAACATGGACTCACTCATTCACTCAGTAAGGACTTCATTTCCCATAAGCCCCGTAACCATTCAATGATCATCGCACCAGCTGCACCTCATTCACCAGCCACTGATTACACACACACCTGAAACACATCACCCACTCCTTAAAAGCACCACTCTCTCACCACACATTTGCGAAGTCTTGATCAGCTAATACCTATCATCTCTGAACGTTATTCTCGTGTCTGGTTTTCCTGGTTCCGTTTCCTGTCTGTCCGTCCCGGTTAACGATTGTTCGCTGCCTACCCTGTTTGACCCCTGCCTGGATTATCGGACTATTGCTCTCTTGCCGCCTACCTCGACCTTGTTTGCCTGGACATTATTACGACTCTGTCTTCTCCCTTACACTCCTGTTTACTGGTATCTGACCATCGCCTGTTTGACCACGTTTGTAATAAAGCTTGCTATTGGATCTCATCCGCTGACTCGCCTGCTCATTACACCCAGAAGGTACTAAAATATATTTAAAATGGGTCATGTGGTTCAACCTTAAGAATACTTTTTGTGCGGCAAAAAAAACAAAATACAGACTTTTCGACAATATCTAGAGATGGCCGATTTCAAAACACTGCTTCAAGCTTACGAATCATTTGTTTCGAATCAGTGGTTCAGAGCACCAAAGTCACGTGATTTCAATTTTATTACAAGTATAATAATTTGTGATGAATGACATGATGGTGAGTATGATGAAATCTCATTTCAATCTTTAAATCCAAAGAATCCTAAAAATAAGCAGTGGTAACAATTTCCAGGCAAAACTACTAATACTGATATTATTCATCATATGCTTTGATTATTTTTCAACATACCAAGTATTTCACCATATATGTTTTGACTCTGACCTTAGTTGACCTTTTGATGCATTTAATCACTGGATTATGAAATGCTTTGCCTGTTTTGTGGAGCACTTCCTTTATTTTCTTTTTCTCTCTTTTTCCCTTCTTCTTTGCAGCGTTCTTGAAAAGGGTATTTCCTTTGTTACAAGACATTGCAGAGCTTATATCGGTAAGTGCACCATGTGATGCTGTTTTTTGAGATGTTGTAATATTTGTGCCCATGAATACTATGGAAGAAGAACTGATTAGTGATGTGACAGACAGCTAAAACATATCAGAGGTCCAGAAAACTTGTCTTTAGTCCACTTTCCACCAGGACTCTGTCATCTCTTTTCACTGGAAAGAGATGACAGAGTCCTGGCAGTGTTTTTCAGTGTGCTGTGAAGGAATGAGAAAATATTGTTGTAGAAGGTTACACACACACACACACACACACACAGTCAAAGTGAGGGCATTCCATAGGCGTAATGATTTTTATACTGTACAAACTGTACATTTTGTCCCCCTACACTAATCCTACCCATCACCGAAAACATTCAGAATTTTTATATCTTTAATAAAAAATTGATTAGTATGTTTTTAAAGCAATTTTAAATATGAGGACTCTTGAAATGTCCTCATATTTCACATTTAAGTTGTAATACAAGTGTCATACCCGTACAAGTTTGTGTCCTCATAAATCACAAAAACGCACACACACACACACGAGCGCAGCCGTGGAGGGAGGGCTTGAGTTATGACCCCTTTAATGTTTCTGTTTAATGTTTCTAATCTTCATGTTTCATACACAGAAATGTCCAAGGATTTGAGCAAAACTGAATTGTTAACTACATGTACAGTTTTTCAGATTTTTTTTTTATCTCAAGCCCTCAGTGACGTTCCTTTAGATGCAGGTGTCACATTTTAGTAAAGTAATCTTCGTTAAAGTTTGCTTCGCAGAAATAAACAGGAAAATAACAACATTCAGCTCAATAACTGTCAGTGTCTCAAAGATCCTCAATTATGAAACAAATTCAATTTCAGCAGTAAAGCGGCAGCAGCTTTACAGAAGAATACTGTATCATTATTCAACGTAATTCAGTTCAATAACTGTCAATGTTTCAAAGTTCATCAGTGATGAAACGAACTCAATTCAGCTACAAGCAGCTCTACAGAAGACAAGTGTCATTTTCAGCTTTTTTTCATGTCTTTCTTTCACTTTAAATCACTTTATAGAACATTTTCATTTATTGATTTTGCAGACTTACAAAGCAACTTACAAATGAGGAATACATCAAGCAACTCGTGCATTACGTACAAAGAAGTTGTCATTTTCTTGGATGTCTTTGTTGGAGTTCATTTCATCTTCTATACTGTATGTAAACAGGAGTTATTGATTGTTATTGAGTCAAATGACCTCTTTGAGACCTCTTACCTTTCAGTGGCCTCAGCTATTACATCATGAAGAGCTCCAAGCATAATTAAGCAATAAGGTATAAGAGGTTTTATATTATTTAATTAAGCAAATCCATTAAGTTCCACACTACTAAAGATTTATTTCCAGACAAATTTGTTGTCTCAGCAATTCGTGTCACAGCTGTTACTATAATGTGTATTTTAGCATGGCTACAAGAATGCTGCGTCTGGTGCCGGAAACTCCCTGGATGGATGGCCGGTCCATCACAGTTCTACTTTAATTGTGTACAAAGAGCAGAGCACTGTGGGACACATTTATATACAAATGCCATGCGAAATCTGGTTGCTTTGGTCTTCAAGCCTCCAGTGAGGAATTCCCCATTATTTGGCTGCTATAAAACAGATGATGCATGGATTGAGGAATCGGCTCGGCTGGAGTCTGTCTCACTCATACACCTCCAGAGTTCTCACAAGTGGAGATTATACATTTTCAGACCAGCACTCCAGAGGTTTACGGGTGAAGAGGTAAAGAAGGGGTGATCCCAGAAGACTGTATGACGCTCTTCATTGGACTGAACCTAAGCCTAGAGCAAATTGAGACATATAGCACATAGAGACTCTTTCACCTAGATATCATCACAGAGACTGTGTCTGTACCCCGAATTAATAAATACAAAAAACTTCCAAACCCATTTAAAGGTAAAAATTTAATTGATGTTCAACAAGTAAAAAACAGAGATAATAAAGATAAACAAATGATAAAGCTTGGGTTGCTGATTATTCGATCCCTTATAGAGTACTGCAAGGCTCAGTACTAGGACCGTTGGTTTTCACTCTGTACATGCTACCCTTGGGAGATGTCATTAGGAAGCAGGGCATTAGTTTTCATGGACATATTCTGAGTAATATGAAAAAAAAAAATTGATGCCTTAAATTTTCAAATAATTACATTATAAAATATATTTTAAATTGTAATAATATTTCAGTTTTGCTGTTTTTACTGTATTTTTTGATCAAATAAATGCAGCCTTTGTCAACAAAAGAGACTTCTTTCAAAAACATTAAAAGAAAATTAAAATTTGAATGGTGGGGAATATAAATAAATACATAAACAAATTAAATCTTCATTATGTCATATCCGAAGCAGGATTCAGCATTCACTTGCAAAATTAAAAAATCCCCCCTTTGCCATTCATTCACGTCTCTTATTTTTTCAAACAGGCCACAGACGGTGCTGGTATTTCACAACAGTGTTGCTCAATCCCAATGCACATCCATCAGCTTAATTGAATCTTTACTTTGACAACACAAATCCCTTAGATAGCACTCATTTATACTTCCCCACAGAGAACACAGTGTCAACACTTCAGTCGGAGACCCTTATCTGCATTCATTTCACTTCAATCCAAACATAAATGCACTTACATTTGAGATTGAAGAGAAAAATAAATGGCGAAATAAGTGGACTTATTATACACTCTTAAAAATAAAGGTTTTCATAAGGGGCTTTTCATAGAAGAACAACTTTTAGTTCCCTAAAGAACCTTTCAGTCAACAGTTCCTAAAAGAACTTTTCTTTTGTTAGTATGAAGAACATCTTACATAAGAACCTTTTTTTTCCACTATAAAGCAACTTTTGCGCAATGGAAAGATTCAATGGATGTTAAAGTTTCTTAATTGAACCATCTTTGCAAACAAAGAACCTTTATTTTAGAGAAATTAAGTGTGTATATTTAGTACTATAGTTGAACAAAATAACAAATAAAATAAATTCTGTTCTATGAGAAACATCATTTCATGCTAACCAGGCAATAAGCAACAAATAAACACCCACACACACATTCACAACATTAGTCAGACGAGGACTGAATGTGCTGTTTGAGTAAAAGATGAGTAAGGAGTGAAGCTTTTGGAAGTGAAGCTCTTGGCTCCTCCTCTGGAGATGGGGTGGTTTTTAGAGCTGACAGTCCCAGACAAATGGATAAGAGTGAAGTTACTCCTGCTCAAACTCTCCCATGCATTTCTACTACCACATCAGCAGCGCTTCCCAGCAGACAAACCTTGTAGGACCTCTTCAAGGGCACACAGCCCTTCTCTGAGATTTTAAAGTCTTTTTCCTGTAGTTGTCAGTACAGGAGACCTCTGTGTTGTTCTCGAAATATAATCTGCAGATATTCAAGGGTGTTGCGGCGAAGAAAATCCTCCTAAATGCTGACTGAGCCGCGTGACCTGATGGGATCGGACGTCAGAGACCTGAGCGCCCTGCTTCCAGCCGTCCCGACGCTGCCGGGGGGGAACGTGAACTGTTCCCTGCCCGTCGGCGGAGCTCCGCAGTGGGGGCCGATGCTGGACTTTCACCCTGCCTCCCCGTACGGATCTCTTCCCTCCCACTCTTTCGTCAAACAGGAGCCGGGCTGGGGGCCCGCCGACCCTCACGAGGATCCTCACTGCGGTTTGGGAGCCTTCACCGTACACTTCTCTGGGCAGCTCACAGGGATGCCGTTTGCCGATTCTCCCTCCAGCCAGAGCAGGATGTTCTCCAGCGGGCCTTATCTGCCAGGCTGCATGGAGAGCCCTCCTGCCCCGCGTAACCAGGGTGAGACGGCCGTCCCGTTGCTGGCTCACATGCTCTCTGGCATGAGCCACATAATCTGTTTGTCTCTGTTGTTGTTGTCAAAAATGTAAAGAAGAAGAATCAAAATCAAAAATATATTTTTAAACAATGTACTGTAGGTGTGTGTTTGTAGAGTCTAGGAGTTTGTTGATACCAAACTACTCTTATCACCCTCAAAATATTATTTCTAAAAAGTGCATTAATCATGCATTTAAATTCAACTAAATATTAATGTTAAACACGTTTACCTAAATTTGAAATTATTAATACATTTAATAAATTTCAAATAATAATTATTTTAATCACATCATGTTGTTTATGATAACCAGCATATTGTAGAAAAAAAAAAAAAGGTACTGGTAATTTTTGACCAGGATATTATTTATTATTTATGGACATTTTCTAACCCGAAAACACAAAAATCATGCAATAATTCAAAACAAAGGTAAAAATGTGAAAAATCTATTTTCTTAGAGTGCAGTTAAACATTTATGCATTTAAATAATTTTCTAAAAATCATCTAAAAGATTCACATGGACATACAGAAGTAAAACATCTGTAATAGCTTTGAATATTTCATACCTGAAAATGAAGGCAAATCAAAGCCACTTACTGAAGTGAAAGTAAAAGTAACAGCAGCCATCCTCCATATTTTTCCATTGTGCTCAGTTTTATGTAATGTTTTCTGTAATGACACAGCACACTATAAAGTCTTTTATATACTTTGATAAACGTAGCGGATCGTTCATTTTATGTCTCTCCAGCCGGAGTGTTTGGTTGAAGAGCTGCTCAAAACTATGGGGAAACCAGAAAATTGATGCTCTGACATCTGACGTTTTAAAGGAAAACAGATTCAAATGTTTCTCAAAAGAAGTAGTTTACTGTGAAATAACCAAATAAATACTGAAACGGTAATTATTTGGTGATAGAAGTCATGAAATGAGATTTTCTGCTGCGTTATAGCTCAATAGATATTAAGGTTGGTCTTTATTTATAGGTGTTCATTTCATGAAACAAGTATTGAATATACGATATGTAAGTCTCACAGGAGAGTCATCCCATCTTTAATTTTTCTTCTTCGTGTTGATGACTGATTTACAGCATCCTGTGAAGCTCTTGAAGAGCTTCTCTCCTTTAAATCTGGACACTGAATACAAATGTCTGCTTTAAATCAGTGCTTGATTGTAGACTATAGATAAAGTCTCCTATTTACTTCTCTCATTTATTATTAGATTAACTTCAGAAAAAGTCACAATGACATAGTGATTGACTGCAGGTTTCCCACCAATTATAAGTCTGATGGTGAGGGATGTGTATTTTGTCAGGAGTAGTAAGACCTTTTGTGTCTTACTTTTCTAGTCAATCTCAGTTACAACTGAAAGCAATGGATGTTTATTTATATAAATATTACTGGTATTATAGGATATAACAAGTATTTGTATAAATATAGGCTATATTTCAACATAGCGTGTATGATTTTTCAGTAACATTTTACAATACGGTCTAATTTGTTAATTAATGCATTTACTAACATGAACTAACAATGAACACGTTATTTTAAGGTGTCGGTGTTACAGTGTAATTATATATTTAAGTACTTAGTAATAATAATTAAATACACGTACTTACTATAGCGTTACGGATTAAGGTTTGGTTTAATGTCAGTCGCATGTAATTATGCATAATTTATAGTTATTACTACAGTAACTACATGTAAAACAACTTTTTTCTTTGTTGTGACTTTATTTTGTTTGACTTTTTACTCTGTCTGTCAGAATAAAACGATGTTTGTGTGATGTTTCACCTGGTTGGATTCAGCTGAAATAGTATATCCAGTGAAAAAAACATGGATTTCGTTGAGAATAAACAAACACTTATTGTTTTTTTGTCTCTTTTTCTCTCACAGGTTATGGCACAGTAGCATTAGACGGAGCTCCCAGTTACGGTCACACACCTACACACCACACGCCACCATTCCCCAACAATACCTTCAAACAAGAGGACCCTATGCCCCCACAATGCACTATGGGTAAGGAAAATATGTTCCTTAAATATGTTCCTTTGAATAACTGATGAGAATTATGAGGCAAAAGTTAGCCATTTGTAGATTGATTTCCATGGAAAGTGTAAATACTGTTTGTTTGAGCTTCCTGACCCGAGTGTGGAGGCGGAGCGATGTTTGTGACACATATCACACCTTTAAATACTTTGCTCACACTTGAGAAAAAGAAGTATGCTTAATTGCAATGAATGTGTACTTTTGTAGTTTTTTTGTGCTTGCAGATAATTATTGAAATAATATTGATGAAATAAAATTAGTTAGCATGAACTGTACTTATACAGCATTTATTAATCTTTCTTAATGTTAATTTCAACATTTACTAATATATATTATTAAAATCTTTTTCACATTAGTTAATGCACTGTGAACTAACAACACAGTAACAAATGTATTGCTCATAGTTAGTTCATGTTAGTTAATACATTAACTAATGTTTAACTAATGAACCTCATAAAGTGTTACTGAACACTTAAAGAGAGACTTTCTTAACACACTTTAAAAAAAATGCAATGTAATAATGTCAAATTTAAGGTTTTACTTTAAAGTACATTGTTTTAATAATCATTTGTCATGCTTTAAAGTACACTTATTTTGATGCGTTGACTAATATACTGAAGCAGTAGTGTGTTAATATTAAAGTAAATATATTTTAAATGTTCTAAAACATCATTACAAATATATTTAAATACATGACACACATAAGTGTATTTTAGCTTACTGTAAATGCTTGTCAAGTACATTTTAATATTTCAAAGACAATAGAAGTAATTATGAAATTACATGTGAAGATGCACTTAAGTGGGTGAAAAACTAATTGCACTTAATATAATTTAACTATAACGAATCTTCATTTAATTATAAACAACATGCAATGTATGAAAACATTAAGATCACTTTGCATTTAAGTATATTCTTTTAAACTGTATTATTTCCGTAACAAGTACTCTTTTTAAAAGTTTGCTAAAGCGTACTTCTTGTTCACAAAGGCTGTGCAGGATAGAGCGAATTTGTGAGTGTATATTTGAGTATAGACAAATAAGACGTATAGATATCTGCAGCTCACAGAGGAACTCAAGTCGTCACCGCAGGGATCATCTGGAGGTTAAGTGTCAGATGAAGTTTTAATGTCAGGGCAGTAAATTTCTTCCTTCTCATTTTACTTCTCCTGCCTCAAACACTCAGAACACTGTATGCAACAGTTTCGAAGTTCATTAAGCATAAATTATGCTGGCATAAATTATCGGCTCTCTTCTTCGGGCAGCTAACAGGAGGAAGCAGAATTGTGGATGTGGAGAAGAATGTTTTTAATGCTGTCGTGGGACTGATTCCCCGTCTGTTGCCATAAGAAATGAACAGTGTGCTCTCAGAAACTCTGTTGACGGCTTTATGGTCTCAGGGATCCCTGCGCTGTTTGGATAACCGCAGTGAAGATGAGGTCAAACTCTCTGTTAGCTCTACTGTAAAACGCTTTGTTTCACTTGTAAACAGGAACACTGAAGTATGAGGTCTTTGAAGAGAACTTTCTTTCAGATATGGTTGATATATGTGTTGTAATGTGCTTTGATTTTGTGAACGTGCAGGTGAGCAGCAGTACCCCGTCCCGCCGCCTGTCTATGGGTGCCACAGTCCTCCTGACAGTCAGACCCTGCTTTTGAGAAACACCTTCAACAGGTACCTGCTTTACCTTTGCTTATCATAAATATGAAAATTATTAAATGTTTACTTATTGAGTTAGTTAAGTTATTAACCTCCAGGGATTTGTCATGCATGATATAATAGAAATACAATAAATTGCATCATAGAGGAAGCAAACAGCCACGAATTACAAGAAGTTACAAAACTACAATGAATTGTTTACGCAACTGCTGATATAAATGGATATTCCTGGATATTATCTAATGACAGCGTTTGAGACGTGCTGTCGATTACCACAGAAAACTATTGTGAGTCCGTATATTGTTGTAACTTGAGGGCAGAGTCAGAAACAAGGGGAGATGGTTCTTAACACAGGTTGACTTAATGATATATATACGTTGAGGAGGTAACAACAAAGGAAACAAAACTGAAAACAGCCCCACACGACATCCATGGGAGGACAACAGCTGACAATGAAACACCGTTTTTGTGTGTGTCCCTTTAAATGCAAATGAGCTGCTGCTCCCGGCCCGCTTTCCAGAAGAGGGCGGAGCTTTAACAGCTCAACAACAACAAAGCTGGAGAATCTCACGCAGCCAAAATGAGGATTGTCAGTAACGGTGTTCAGCCTTACATTGTTCAAACCGGAGTCGACACTGATGGAGAGACTCAGTTACAACTTTTAGACGTTTCTGAACGGTTAGTGGATCAATTTATGTAGTTGTTGTGGAGTTGATTCAACTCATCCACTAGCATGTGCCGTCATGTTCATCTTTTGTGCAAATCCAGCGTTGAATTGAGCCTCGTTTGTGAAGCAGTCCGGGGTAAAATAAAATGACGGCATCTACAGCACTCTACTACAACAACTCTTCCTCTTCCTCTAAAGCAGCACAACACGTCCCCCTTTGTTGTGGGTTCTTGAGGGTGGGGTTTATGTAAATTTTGGGGTTAGTGATGCCACCAATACAGGAAGAAGCTCGTTAGTCCCTACCAGCCGTTTGTTGTACTCCTTAAGCTGTGTTCGACTTGAAGCGGAGCTGTGCAGACAGATCAGTGTATGCCATCAAAGTTCAGCGAGAGCTGGTGAAATCAGGTTCTGCGTCTTTGAACGGTTTTTTCCCATGCATTGCTTTGCCCCATAGATCTCCATTCAACATGTGTCACTATACAGATGATTTTTGCATTTTTTTTTATTTATTTACAAAATAACTTTTCCATGGTAATCAACAACATGTTGATAGAGTAGAATTTGTATTGAACCCGGAACAATCCTTTAAAAAAGGCACATTAATTCTTAAAAATAAAGGTTCGAAAAGTTTTTTTTTCTCAGCAGTGCCATAGAAGAACCATTTCTGGTCACCTTTCTGTGAAAAGAACCACGTTACTCTGAGTGGAAATGAATATTTTAATAACTTTTTCCACTATAAAGAACCTTTTGTGCAATGGAAAGATTCTGTGGATGTTAAAGGTTCTTCATGGAACTATCGATGCCAATAAAGAGCCTTTATTTTTAGTATATTGCTGATTGTGTCTTTGCTCTGCCCCTTCTGCTTTCTGAGTGACTAAATCGAGCGTCAGTGAGGCCCAGTCTCAATGGCTCAGATAAATCCTGAGTAAGTCTGCAGTGAGTCTTGCTGTCTGCACAAAGGTTAAGAACTGCACAGCAGCTCCCGGCAGGCCAAAATACACTCACGGTGATCTACTGCCCGTTTCCTCCAAATTCTTCTTCCCTTCTCTGCCTGGTCTTCCCCAGAGACATGAGAGGAGGAGAGAGGGGGGAGGACAGAAAGAGCCGTGTATTCAAACGATTCAACTACATTATTATGAGGAGAAGAGAGTTTCAATCAGATTCAGATTATTTACTTGCCCTCATGTCTTTTCAACACTGTTATTTTTAATCACTAAACCAGTAAAAAACAAAACTTTAGTTTTCAAGTTTCCAATTATCCTCACCAAGGCTGTATTGAACAAAAGGCTGCATTTTTAAAACAAAAATACTGTAAAAACTAACATGGTGAAACAATATTACAATTTAAACGTTAGAACGTTCAAAAGAGCAGCACTTATTTGAAATAGGATTTTTTTGTAACAAAAATATCTTTACTGTGAACTTTGCTCAATCCCTTCTGAATACAAAAAAAGATATACTGATTTGTATGAGGATTCTGGAAAGTATCTCTTTCATGTCCAATTATGTATATAATATAACAGCACACAGATTTGGAATGACTAGAGGTTGAGTAATTTTTGGGGTAAAATATTCTTTAATAGAAGGGTCTGAAAGAAGAAGATACAAGAGAAATGCAGCTTCTCATCAGTGTGCATTCTTCAGATACTGCTCTCATGTAGTTTAGAGAAAAAGGAGAACACAGAACCCAACATAAAGCGTCCAGTTTTGATAAGACCCGAACAAAGCGTGCCTTTGGAAACCATCACAAGAAAATACACTCGCACAAACAATCTCACTGACTTGCATCACCCTGGTAGTGTTGCACCGTGTTCCACGAACCGTCATTTCTTGGGTATGAAGTGAAATTAGATGGGTGTGAAAAAGGAAATTCAGTGATCATCAGTGTTTGGCCTAGAAATTGTCTCTCATTTTGAAACACTGGTGTCACCTGTAATGGAAAGTAATTTATCGGGAAGCGATGTGGCAACCAGTCATAGACCAATAATGAAATATCACCATGACTTCTTTATTTTCCAATTATTAATTATTGTTATTAATTATTAATTAATGAATTATATAATAACAACAATCATGATTTAAAAAAAATATATATTATTATTAAATAAATAATTAATAGTGTAGTAGTTGGTTAATAGTTGATACGCTTTGGCTGGCCTTCAAAAACTGCTACTTTAGCAGGGACAAACAGCATGAGTCAAGACCATTTCCCTAAATCCTTCCCACGGTACCCAGAAATCAGTGTGACATCACACTATAACTTCACTGTGCCAGACACTCGACTCGCCAGGCAGGAGCATGAAGAAGCTGGCAGAGAAACGGCTTCTCACAACATGTGGTGAAATATAATGATGTGTGTATGTTAGCAGTTTCCACAGTACCAAACAAGCCACTAGTTTTGCTACTTCCTTAAAAACTTGGTAGTGAATCAGCGGTGGATGATTAGAAAGAGACATGAGTACACCACACTGCTGACGATGTGCACTTCTAATCAGTCTGTGAATCCAAAAAAGCACTGTATGAAATTTTTAATGCTTTTTCTGTTTTTTTCCATTCTATTTTTGGCTTGTTTCTTTCCATTTTAAAACCTTTGTGCTCCTTGAGAAGCTGAGTCGTAAAAGTTTGGTCACATGACTTGTAATTTATCTCTTCTGCTCTGGCAGTGATAATCTGTACCAAATGACGTCCCCGTTGGAATGTCTTCCCTGGAATCCCGTCAGCTCACTGACACCCAGTGTAAAGAGGTACAGACTCTCTCTCATATCAACACCTTTGCTTTTGAGATTTTCCTTTCCTTATCTTTGTTTTACAACCCCTTGCTTTGCTTTTCCTTCACGGCCCTTTCCTTTCCGACTCTATTTTACAACCCTTTCCTTTCCTTCATATCTGACCCCTTGAGAATAAGACAAAGCGCGCACATTTTTTTAATACCATTCATTTATATCCATATACAATATCCTCCTCATGCCATCTTGTGCTCTTCTAATCGGTGTCTGTATTGAAAGAACTGCACTCTTCTCTAATGCGCACTTTGAAACAAAAGTACAGCCTGAAGTAGGAGCATGAATTATGCTGTGGTGACAGTACAGGAGACAGGAATGAATCCTGCTCAGTCAACCAGTCCATCCCAGATAAAGTGTCTGACCTTGGGTGTGCTGAGGGGGCATTGAGGGGTAGTGTGTTTTTGTATGTGTATGTGTGTGTGTGAGAGACAGGGAGATGTTAAAATGAAAAGATGCAGACTAGCTGAAGAGTAGAGGGGAAGTCCCTCAGCATTATGGGAATTTTGGGTTGTTTTTGAGTGATTGAGTGAATGTGTGCTTGTCTACAAAGGCAGATGAACTCTGCCACTGGAATAGGTGACTGGGATGCTGGACAGAATATTTATGCCAGCTGTCCAGATAAAAGATTTGGTATCCACCTTCCTCACACCCATTGCCATGACAACAAGGTGTTTATCTGCTGAATGGATGGGCTGTGGGAGGACCGGACCAGCAATGGCTGAGTGTGTAGCCTGAGATGTGAAGTGAGTCGGACAAAGAAAAAGCTTTATAGGTCTTCAACTCTTCATCCGTTACTGCCCACACTACAGATCTCCCTCTAAACTAACAGTCCTCCTTTGCTATCATTTATGACAGCAGCGGCAGCTTTACAGTCATTTCTGGCTATAACAACATCCTTTTGTTAATGAGGAGGAAAAGCTGATTCATTTATAGCAGAGCTATCATTAATTAGTTCAAATCTGTCCTTTCTGGATCTTTTCTTTACTGAGAATCTTATTGGTTTTAGGTTCATGTGCTATGCTATGGAAACTTGTTTTCACCACAGAATAAAAAATAAGTAATTTTAGCTACTTTTAATCGACAAGTTCTGAATTTATTTCAGTTGTGAGTTTATATCTCAAAATTCTGAGGAAAAGTCTGATTTGCGAAGTCTGAAAGTTGCAATTCTGACCTTTTTTTGTCACAGTTGTGAGTTTATGTCTAGCAATTGTCTCTTTATTTATTCGCAATTCTGAGTTTATATCTTGCAGTTATGAGAAAAACAGTCAAAATTGTGAGATATTACCTGGTAATTTTTTTTTTATCAATTACTAAAAATTCAGAATTGTGAGATGCCACAATTAGATTAAGTCTCACAATTCTGCAAATCTGAGTTTCTATCTCACAATTATGAGCAAAAAGTGACGATTTATTTTTTTTTCTTCTCATAATTGACCCTTCGCAAACAGTTTGATTGACAGGCGATCTGACCAATCATAACCCTGAATCCACCATTTTGTTTGACAAAGCAGTCAGGGGAGTTAGGAGATTAACGTTGGTGAACTTGAACCTGAAAAATCGTGTGTACTCACGTCTTTCCACGCTTGAAACAACATTCCTTCTGATGTTCATTCATGTTTATTTGATGCTATAAATGAACTAGTATGAAGAGATGATCGGTTCATGAGGAGCTACAGCGACCTGTAACGACATATTAAAGAGACACTATACGCTATTTATTGCTTAAACTTATTTACAATATTACAGTATTTTAAATATGAAACTGTTTCATACATTGTCAGTGTCCTCTTTGCTCCGCGATGTATTTTTCACCTGGTGAGAACATGATGTGTGGGCGTGAGAGAGCATGGGTTGCAACTGGGGGCGGGTTTTGGGAAGGGTCAATTGTGAGATATAAACTCGCAATTGCGAGTCATAAAGTCTGATCTGTGAGATAAAAAGTCGCAATTACCTTTTTAAATTTTTTATTCTGTGGTGGAAACAAGCTTACCCTACGTGAGTGGTCTTGTTATATCTGCTGTGTGTAACTGGTCTCTGTCTTTGTGTCCAGTCACAGTGCCAGTTATGAGACCGATCTGTCCTCAGGAGCCGCTCCCGTTTTGTATAGCTGCAGCACCCAGTATCACATACACACACATGGTGTGTTCAGAGGATTACAGGTGGGTGACATCAAAACACACACACACACACACTCAAACACAGAGACAAACTCATACACATACCCATTTCAACTGTGCACACACAGATCACATTCTCACAATAATATAATCAAAAAAAAAAAATAAATAAATAAATAAATAAATAAATATATATATATATATATATACACACACACAGGTGCTGGTCATATATTAGAATATCATCAAAAAGTTGATTTATTTCACTAATTCCATTCAAAAAGTGAAACTTGTATATTATATTCATTCATTACACACAGACTGATATATTTCAAATGTTTATTTCTTTTAATTGTGATGATTATAACTGACAACTAAGGAAAATCCCAAATTCAGTATCTAAGAAAATAGAATATTGTGAAATAAATCAACTATTTGATGATATTCTAATATATGACCAGCACCTGTATAATACATAAACATAGATGTAACTTATATAAAAGATCGTTAGTTCAATCATGGCAACTCATTTAGCACTATACCGTACTCATGTAAGATATGATACTGCTGCATAAATAGACATACATAAATCCTGTAGCAGGTGGAGCTGGGGAGGTGGAGGACCTCTCATAGGACCACCATACAGCAAACAATGAACCGGACTATTTAAAGTAGTGGTTCTTAACCTTGTTGGAGGTACTGAACCCCACCAGTTTCATATGCACATCCACCGAACCCTTCTTAATAGGAAAAAGCGGGGCGTGTCATCACGAATCATATGAGTCGGGTGTGTGTCTTGACCTCCGCCGAATCCCTGAGACTGACTCACCGAACCCCTGGGGTTTGATCGAACCCAGGTTAAGAACCACTGATTTAAAGTTAAGCAAGCAATCTCATTGGCTGCATGATCAGCAGAGGCCAATCAGCTTGTGCCATGTGGTAATGGTATGATTGTTTGTAGATTGCATGTAAAAGACCTTTACAAGAATCAGCCTGTGCCATATAGAGTTTCGTGACCGAACTAGATATATGTACGGCGCAGGCGAGGAGTATAAAACAGTCTCAGTAAGAGAGTCCATTTCAGTCTGTAGTGTGTGTTTAGCATGAATGAACATCCATCCATCAGTGCTTTAGAAAATTGATACTGTCCAGAGAATAGCGTGTGTGTGTTTGTGTATGTGTACAACTTTACTTTAAAGCTTTCCCATTAAGGCTTTTAAAAGATAAACTGATATTTAACAGGCCACAAGATAAAAGGGTTTGTTCAGATGCAGAACGTATGTGGGGTTTGGTAACACAGAAGTTAAAACAAACAAGGGCTCAAAAGTGCAGCAGAATTGGCAAAAAGAGTTTATCGACTGCCAACTACTCTCTCGTTTCTTTTTCTGCAGGATGTGCGGAGAGTACCAGGCATCACCCCCTCCATTAAATCATCAGAGACCAGCGAGAAGCGTCCGTTCATGTGCTCTTACCCAGGCTGCAGTAAGAGATACTTCAAACTGTCACACCTGCAGATGCACGGCAGGAAACACACAGGTGAGACGAATGTGGCCGGTGCAAAATGCATGCTTTTCAGGTCGGGGTCACAAACAATCCAAACCGCTCTTTATATTCTCTTAAAAAAGTGCAGCAGTTAAGATTTACAGTGTTATGCAACATGCATAACAAAGTCATAATTCATATGTGAATCTATTTTTTCAGAAGTCCAATAAGAGTTTGGCAAACATTGATTGCAGGAACTTAAATTAGATGTGAAAAGCTCCAAAATATAAATTCTTTTGATCAGGCACCTGGACATTTGAATTACAGTTCTCAGGAATGTCTCACTTTATTCTAGTGGCAGTGCGAGTCTGATAACAGTGATTCACAACCGTGATTATCATGAAAAGTGCGCACGCACACACACACACACACACACACACACACACACACACACAGCGTTCTAAAACTAAACATGGGGTCACTTAGGGGGCAACATGACTGTACTGTCTCATCTCATCTCATCACACAAAACACCCCAAAAAGACACTTTACAGTAAACATTAGTCATTGCAACAGTCATTATTTTTCAAAAAATGTTTTCATTCACACAAAAACTGAGCTATTTCACTTTGGATTGCATCTGCTAAATAAATATATTTAAATGTGCATTTGCTGGAACTTTTATATAAACTTATATAAAAGAAAATGACCATGGTTATATTTCTTTACTATATTGGTTATATTAAACATTTCATTGCAGTACAATTATTATTATTTGGAAAACATTAGAAAAAGTTAAAACACTTACGATAAGCTTCTATTTTTTAACATCAGTTAACTAACATGAACTAGTAATGAAAATTGCTCATTTCAACTTTTACTAATACAGTATTAAAATCCGAAATTGTTGATATTATGTTGTATACACCTGCTAATATGAACTAACAATAAACAGTTGTATTTTATTAATTACTAATATATATATATATATATATATATATATATATATTTTAGTAATTAATAAAATATTATATATAAATATTTTATATATTTTATATATATATATATATATATATATATAAATAGTAAAAATGTATTGCTAATTGTTAGTTAAATGCATCTACCCTATTGTAAAGTGTTACTGAATAATGTGCAAATTGCTGTAATTCTTATTTAAACTGTATATATATTTTATATACACTTTATATAATTATTATCCTTTATTTTTATCACAGAAAATATGGAGTACACGTATACTTTAGTGGAAAAGAGGTTGCCATGGTAAATAGTAAACCTCTCAGTTGAGCAAGAATCACCAGAATTACTCAAAAACATCTGGAGTGGTCTAATTTGTGACCTCGGTGTTTAAGAGAAATGTTCCATTTATGACTCCAGCCTGAAAAGAACAACAACAAAGTAAATGCTTGAAGTTGAAACGGCGCCACCCTGTGGAAGCTTCAGTAATGGCCACAGACCTCAGATCTTTCCACACAGGATTCCTCTAAACACATACTGCAAGAGTGATGGAATGATGCTGTTCTCTGTCACGTTCAGGTGAAAAGCCCTATCAGTGCGACTACACGGGCTGCGGCCGCAGGTTCTCCAGATCTGACCAGCTCAAGAGACACCAGCGCAGACACACAGGTCAGTCACGTGCTCAAAAGATGCCAACACATGAAAGAAGTTCTGCGGCTTTTAACCATTAGAATTGAGGTCATTTATTCGCTACACTCTTAAAAAAAATTATTTAAAGCCCCTTCACAAGAACGATAACTCTAAAGATAATTATAACGATATATTTGCATCCCCACCAACGAACGATAACGGTCGGTGTATTGTAAGCTCGCGCGCGCCGCGGTTTTTGCTGTTCTTGTTGCGTTTACAGGCTTTAACCAGCAGGTGTCCTCAGCATGCTGTGTTTCGAGTGAATCTGGCAAATGTAATCGATCTAATCTAACAGTGAATTTAGCTGATGAACTCAATACAGTGGAATAAAAACAACACTAAGCCTTTTCCCCTGCAACGTAAAAGAAAGTAAGACGATGTCGCTGAAACTAGTGAGGTAACGTAATATTATGTTACACAGTTTGCTAGCCTAGCATAATGACCTCATCTCCGTCAGTTATACTTCTCTTACCGTTTATCCCGAAGGTGTGACCGATTGTTTTCCATATATCCGTTTCCTTTAAAGTATCCTTGAAAAGGGAGCTTGACTTGTCAAACAGTGGTGGATTGTTGTGGACCTCGGCGATTCACTTATTTCCCCTCAATGTCGTCTGCCGTTTTAAATGCGCGCGCTCTTAAAGTAGAATGGATTCTGATTGGCTGTCAGGGTTTTAAAGGCCAATTCGCACCGACAAAATCCGTTGGATTTAGAATTCTATGAGAAAAAACGGTCATGTTCACACTGACCCAACAAACACTGAGATCGACAACTACATACGTGTAACCATGTTAGCAATATTTTAAGACGTTTATTAGATCAATAATATAGTATCATATATATTTTTATTGCATTAAAGTATTGAGGCAAACATAAAAATACTAACCTGAAATCTGAAGCGCTAGCCATCCCACATAGCAAAATTTGTCTGGCCCACTTCTGGGCCTCACCCTTGCTGCAGTTCTGGCCCAGTTCTGGCTGGGACCCCGGCCCAAAACTGGCCCAAACACTGAAAACCAATTTCCTCTGGCCCGCTTACTGAAAACTGACTTTAAATTCTTTTGTGGCCCAGGTCTGGCCCAGCCAGATCGATATCGATCTGATCGTTTGCATTAGGTTTGGTATAGCCTACAACGGTTTTTAAACTTTTTAGCGTGACCCTTTTTTATTGACGAGACCCAAAGGCCTATACAACCATTTGTAGATAAACAAGCCAAACCTGTGTTAAACCTGCGTTGCTCTCACGCGTACTCGCTCTTTCGGCACGAATCCAAATATTTCCATTTCGCAAGTATTTGGATGCTATTCTTACTATTTATTATGTAAAGTCTCAGTATTGATAGAAAAAAATAATCCTCTTCACATGAGCAAAAATGGCAACACCACAGAGGAGCAGTGCTCTTGCTGAACGGCACGGATTGCACTACGTCAGCATTGTAACTTTTATATGTTTTGACTGTATTTTACTTTTACAATGAACTGCGACGTCACGTTTGTCGTGCTTTGGTGTGTGTGCGTGAGTCGCCGGCGCGATCAAACCGCAGTCTTTGCGAGGGACTTGCCTCATCGTAATGGCAACGGTTCGCGGCCAGGTCAGATTACGTTTGTTGGCGTTTGTTGGAAAACCATACCACACTGCTCAGACATTCCACGACCCAACAAACGCCGATTAAACATGTTCAGTCGGACTCCGACCAACTCCAGGGGTATCACACCGGTCCAACAAACGTGACGTGTTTGTCGGTGCGGTGTGAATTGGCCTTAACAGCTGGAAAAAACATCAACGATATCGTTCTTCTGTATCGTGATTGCTGTGGTTTGGACTCTTATTCTTTTATATTTAGAACTATATCTTTATCATTATATATTATGGTTAGTCTATAAAAAAATATTGCTGACTCATCTTGCTCTCAGGGGCATATCCAAACTTTTGTCCAATTAAATGCTGTAGAATTACATAGCCCCGCCCACTATTTACATCTGCTAGTAATCCATCAGTTTCATTAAACATCTGAAGCCCAACGCAGCTGTCTGTCATTCTCCTGCTCTCTTTGGTCCTGTAGGCGTCAAACCCTTTCAGTGTGAGACATGTCAAAGAAAGTTTTCACGCTCAGACCATCTTAAGACCCACACTCGGACTCATACAGGTAAAACAAGTGCGTACGCCTTTTTTTTTTAAACTTCTCAAAAACTATTTGAATGCATATTGAATTGATCCCATTCTAAGTGAAAGTGAGTTACTGTATTTCTCGCCGTTCTCAGGTGAGAAGCCGTTTACGTGTCGCTGGCCCAGCTGTCAGAAGAAGTTCGCCCGCTCAGATGAGCTGGTCAGGCATCACAGTATGCATCAGAGAAACATGAACAAATTCCAGTCTGCTATTTGAGACACTGGACATTCACACTGACGCTGAGACACTCTCAATAGTGAAGACCGTCAGTCAACTACAGCGGAGATCTGATATGAAGCAGAGAAATGCATCATCAAAGCATCCCTGTAAGAAGCAAATGTTACTGAATGTATATAAATATGCACTTATATTGGATTTTTGCCATATTGTATTTGACATGGGAACACTGCGATTTATAAAAGACTGTGGATAATTTTGGATCATCTCATTTTGCAAATAAAATTCTAAATTTAAAAAAAATTTTTTTACATATGGACAGTTGATTGCACTGGGTATACTTGTATTTCAAAATTGTAAGATGTTCTGAGTCACATGAATTTATTTTTTAATTTGGGAAATAAATAGATGAGTGAGAAATGGCTGGTGTAAAAACTGAAATGCCTTTGTATATATTATTAACAGCAGTCTTTCTTAAAAAAAAAAAAAAAAGCCCTTTATAATAAACTACATTAAAATTCTCAGGACATTATTCAGTGTTTTCATTTGGAGGGAATGGTGGAATAATTTCACACAAATGGCAAATTATAAATTTAATACAAATAAAATATATAATGAGGTTGTACAAAGAGTCCGTAAATGGACATGTACCGTCATGCTTAATGCATTTAGATTAGAATAATTTTTGCACATAAGGAGGATTTTGTGTGAGAACTTTTTCTGCACGCAGTAATACACACAATTGTATGAGGTTATTAGTCAGTGAAGCACATTAAAGGGTTAGTTCACCCAAAAATGAAGATTCTGTCATTAATTACTCACCCTCATGTCGGTCCAAACCCCTAAGACTTTTATTCACTTTCAAAACACAAATTAAGATATTTTTAATGAAATCTGAGCACTTTCAGTCCCTCCTCCCTTTTATGTCTCACAGTTCTGCAAATCTGAGTTTCTATCTCACAATTCTGAGAAAAAAGTGACGATTTAATTTTTTTTCTTCTCATAAGACCCGTCGCAGTTTGATTGACAGGCGATCTGACCAATCATAACCCCGAAACCGCCATTTTGTCCGACAAAGCAGTCAGGGGAGTTAGTAGATTAATGTTGGTGAACTTGAACTTGAAAAATTGTGTGTACTCACGTCTTTCCACGCTTGAAACAACATTCCTTCTGATGTTCATTCATGTTTATTTGATGCTATAAATGAACTAGTATGAAGAGATGATCGGTTCATGAGCCGCTTGAAGGATTAATAGGTTGATATGATGAACAGATTAAATTTAAGATTATGTTCCAAAGATAAACGAAAGTTTTACAGGTTTGGAACCACATGAGGGTGAGTAAATGACAGAATTTTCATTTTTGGGTGAACTATCCCTTTTTTTAAAAAAAAAAAAAAAACAGACTTTATGTAGTGACAGACATTTTCATTAAAAAAAACGACCTTACCAGAAAAACAAAAACAAAAAACAGAAGCCCCAAAGATGTGCCCAACATGTACAGCTAGGTCATATGGAATCCTTACACTAGTCCAGGGTAGGCAGGTTCGGTTCTAGAGAGTCGCTGTCCTGCAGAGTTCAGCTCCAACCTTAATCAAACACACCTGAACAAGCCGATCAAGCTCTTCAGGATTACTAAGGCTATAGGCAGGTGAGGGGTTTTTCAGGGTCAGAGCTAAACTCTGAAGGACAGCATCTCTCTAGGACCGGACTTGCCTACCCCTGCACTAGACTAACAAATATAATTTCTTTGAACAAAAAAATATGCAACAAAAAGGAATAATTTCTCCCAAAAGTTGGTTTGGAGCATTTATTAAAAACAGTGTACAAAAACAAAACTGCATACAAACATAGACCAATGTGAATACAAGCAAGCAAGACCCCAGACAGAGTTGAAGATAAATGTTCGTACACCGAGGACGTTCTGTTAGCTCAGCGTGGAGTCGTATGGAATGCATTTCTATGTACATATCTAATCCTCATCCTGTTTAGCAAACACTGTATACCGTCATGGTTTGACTTCACTGCACAAAAACTGTTAATGATTGTCCTAAAATGAATGGGAGCCCGCTTTGAAGACTGACTGAACACATGCATGGATCAGGAAGACAGTCTGGGCTTTGAATGGCCTTCAAGTTTCTATATACAAAAAAAACAAAAAAACATTATGCTACTACGAGATCAAACGTTGCATTTGCATTATTTCTTATTGCCACTATTAAACACAGATTTGTTCAAAGCTTATCAGGTGTGAAAGTTTGACTTGTTCTTGCAGAAAAAAAAAAGGATCAAGAAAAAAAAAAGCAGCAAGAGCTTTTCAAGATCAAGAAATAAAAATTAAAATCTTGCTCAGACACACGAATATATACATACACGTACATTCAAGCATCTAGAAATCAATCGCATTAACGTAACATTACAAATGACAGCCTAGACTAGAATAAAGTGCGTTATTGCCCACAAATACTTTGCCATAACGGAAGGATCTTCTCGTCTTGAGGCAGCAGGTGTTGTCGAGAGGTCAGCGGGAGTGATCGCCGTCTTAAAATTACATCAGACATTCCAATCAAAAGGAACATCAATTGAGTCACAGTTCCCAACATGAACCCTGATTCGCCGGTTAAGCTCCTCCTCTGCCAGCAAGCGAGGAAAGGCAGGTCTTTCGTTGGTTCCTCCGATTGGTTGAGAGGTTTGGAGGATGGACGGCAGCTCTCAGTGGTTCCTCACGCGGTCATCTTCATTCGTCCTACGAAAGAAGAAAAAAAGAGCGAGGGAATTCGATTACGCAATCATGACTAATTGCTGAAGTTTTTCCAGTTTCCAGTAAATACAGGGCTTATACAGCTCACTGTTGATATGGAAACCACACAACAACAACATAAGAACCATCTTCCATTTAGATTTCACTTACTAGCTTCCTGCAACTTCTGCACACTATGTTTTACTATATTTGGAGGACTACCAAGCTCTTGTCTTACGGTTCAGACAAAAATGAGATTTAGTTAGTCATTACTCATTCCTCAGGAGAAATGCTCCCTCTGTTGCGAAAAGATGCATCATCTCTACACAGCCACAAGATAATTCATTCTGAGAGACACATTTCAGATTTAAGGCCTGTTCAGACTCAGTCAAATATTTGGTGAGAAAAAAAATTAATGCATCCGACACGAACATTTGTATACGGTCAAAGCGACATGTGTTCTAATCTCTTTTCTATTGTGCTGCAAAGAAAACTGGCCAACCAATAAGATTCACGGTTTTGGTCATGTGCCCGGGGTTACTGCCGTTACATAAATCTACGACTTGGTAGTGCACATGAACAGACCTTTTTGCTGCGAATAGCAGAGGAGGAATCCGGAACCGACTCACTTGTCTCTGTTCTCTTGAATTTTCTATTGTTTGACTTCCTTTCTTCTCAGAAAGGGTGTCAGAAACGGAAAGTTGTGCCATGCTGCTCTGTGTAAGTGCCACCTACTGTCAGAGAGTGAAACTGCACTGGTCTGAATACACAATCTGATCAAATTCTTGTGTAGAGCATTCGAGTTGGTGAACAGGCCTCAGGAGATTTTGTATTAGTTTTTTGCTATCAGCTTAGAAACATGCTAACATCATACTGTATTGTGAGTCAAGTGAGCGCAATTATTCCAAATCAGTCACTTATAAGCTTCCATGATGGTTAAAGGCCTGCTAATATACTTATTAGCCGTTTCCATCACCCTCTTTTTATGTGCAATTTCAATTCTCGTTAGAAATGAGTGATAGAAATGCCAAATTTCGAGAAAAGAAATTTGCAAAAAAGTTGTTACGCTTGCTCGAGGTGGTTTTAGACTTTTGCGAAAGAGTTTTAATGCTTCATGTTTGGATAGAAACCCAGCGGATGTTATAGTTAGCTTTATAGTTATCGTTCTTGGTGTGCAGGCCTTAATGTCTCCTTAAGTATTCCTTTACCCTCTCTTGATAACAATGAAATCACATTCATCACAAAAATGTGTTATACTCCGTCACCACCACAGGGCAGCCCAGCCAATCAAAAGAAGAGCTGTAGGTGAAGTCAGAAAAACAAACAAAAAGTCTCTCTCTCACAGACATAAACATTTCACAAAGACAAACAGTGAACACAGTGCACAACGGCAAAATCCACAAGACAACAGATACAAATCAACCGGACAAAAACAGTAAGCTTGTACAAGGCCAAACAAAACAAAACAAAACAGGACAAGAACAAAACAGCAGCTGATCCCAATTCACACACGCACACGAAGCTTCCTGGGGTTAAAGGCGCTGTGTTAGATGGGTGGGCATTGACGAGGTGACACGTGGGGCACCATGCCATGCTGAGCGTTTCATGCCAAGCGACCAATCACATAAAACCCCACCTACCTGCCCACCGTCCCCAACCAAAGGGCTGCTTCTGTCTACCTGTCTATCTGGAAACCAACCAATTACAGCGTCACAATGCAAAGAACAGACGTCCCCTTCACATAGTGTGACCTGTACTCAATGTACCGTGTTTATCAAAGCTGCCGTTATGACATTATTGCATTATTACATCAGATTATTTGCAAAACGTTCCATGAGAATCTTGTATAAGAAGGTGTTTTTGCATCAAGTGACCCTTGGCTTTAGAGTGAAACTATAGGTGTTGCTCTCTCTCGCTCACCTGCGGACAGCTGACTGTGGGACCTGCGTCGGGTGGTGGGGGTTTTAGAAGTGGAGGAGAGGGTCGAACCTGCGCTGCTGGCCCTCGAGATGGGCAGAGGCACAGGGGTCACGGGAGGAGAGTCCAGCTGCAGCAGAAAAAGGACGATTATTTTGTGATGTTGGCCTGCATTTGTAGGGCACTATGAAATTTTTTCCCCAAATATATTTTTTTTAATTTTAATTTTTCTGCATTCTGATTTAATGGTTAAATTAAATTTTAGTAACCAAAAAAACATCTAACTAAATGAAATCATGGAATGTGTACAATTTAACACTTTATTAAAAGTTTAACAAAAAGTTACATTTTAGGACCCTACGAAATCAGTTTTATTTTTTTCCCCCCAAATTCTGTTTTATTTTCCCCACATTTTGAGTGGATTCTGGATTCTGTTTTAATGCTTCAATTACATTTTAGTAACCAAACAGCATGTCTAATTAATTGAAATCACAAACTTATTAAATATACTTTTTTTGTAAATTTTTTATAATGAAATCAGTTTTATTTTTTTCCAAATTCCATGTTTTCCATTTTAGTTTTTTTGGATTACATTTCAAATGTTTTAATTAAATTTAAATAATCAGAAAGCATGTCTAATAAATTGAAATTACATTTTAAAAATGTAATACTTTATTACTTTTTACTATAAAAGGTATTTTTCATTTTAATAGTTTAATTACATTTAAATAATCAGAAAGAATGTCTAATAAATCGAATTCACGCTTTATAAAATGTAATACTTTATTAATTTTTACTATGAAATGTTTATTTTTTTCCAAAAATTTCATCTTAATTTTTTCTTAGTAATTAATGAATATTTTAAAAATGTAACCAAATGAAAAAGTCACAATTCCTGTTATTTTTGGCACACAAAGTCCTGCACGAAAGAGGTTTACCATCATCACAGGCCACTATATTTTTCTCTTATTTCGACAAATAAAAGATTGGTTTTGAATTGTTGCCTATGTGAGCACCACAGCTCAAATTCCTACACAATTATTTTTCTCACACACAAATCATATTCTAAATATAAACAGGAGAGGAGGGAAGTGGAACAGTGAGTGTATATTGTGGCCTACTGCAGTGGACAAGGGGACTTAAGACTTCTCATTCAGATCTCAAAGATGTTTTTTCAGACGTTGACACGTGAGAATGCGTGCAGTTGTGATCGTGTACCTCCACGCTGTCATGAGTTGGTGAGGAGGATGTTGAGGAGTTCTCTGCTTGGCGGCGTGAGGAAGACGAGGGGCCGATCTCAACAGTCCGAACACGCTGAGCGAACTTCAGAGAGCACACCGACTCACTGACGTTACTCTCTAGAGGAGACACCTGAGATAGAGAGAAACATCGCAGTTGAAAGTGGTGTGAGAAGCTGCATCCGAGAGAATATGAAACCGCAGGCAAATCAAACATGTGCATACAACAGCATACAAAGTGTACTTACACTTCTGTAATGTAATGCATTTCTCAGTTATATAATGTGGGTTTATGTATCTGTATTGTGTATAGTGAGCTAAGATATATCATTTTCCCTGTGCATGTGACACTGGTTTTATCAGAATTCTTTTTTTTAAGGTAGAGAAATCCATTATATTCTGAAAACTTGTTATGATATCTGATTTCATAAGGAATTTAAACTACTTTGGTTCATCTAATTATGATTCCAATAAATTAAATAAGTAAATATGCCCAAAATGTTTAAATCTGTCTTTTTTTTCTTTTCCTTTTAATTTATAAAAAAAGATTTAAAAATGTTTCTCATAATTACCATAATTCCTACATAATGCATATGTAAAAAGCATTCCCTCATAGAACTCTTAATTACAACTTGTAAACTCATGTGGAAACACTTAAAATGGAGGTAAATTTAGTTATCTTATATTTAGAAATATTTCTGCTTCATAGTTCCTACATTTGGTTATTGTTAATCTCTTAATAATGCAAGATTAAAACATAAAATGGACACAATACAGTTTAAATGTGGCTAACAGAGTTGAATTACTAATGTACCTCTAAATAAACTTCACAATAAAGCATTTGCACAACGACTGATACTTGAATTGTGGTTTTGTCTATTGATTGCTCAAATTACGCACACTTGGAATTGTGTGTTTCTATGGCAGGCAATCCGAGGACGTGAACAGCTGTGAGTAGAACACCCAGTTTTGTCATCTAGTTATGATGACGTGGCGGTAAATTGTGCACAAAATGACCAGGAACATTAGGAAATTAAATACTCTTTGATTTAATTTCATCTTTACTACAACATACTTTATGATTCCATTAGTCCATGACAAAGTTCTTCAGCATTTGAAATGATTTCTGTGGTGATTAGAATAAAACAACAGGAGAGTGTGTGCACACAACTGCTTAAAATACTGTGCCTGCTCATGCTGTACAAAGTACAGTCTTTATCCCATAAATCCATTATAATCCACTCAAAATGTGTGGAGATTTACAGTAAGCCTCTCTCCACACACACCGAGTGCCATTATAACCCCGCTGACCCCTCTATATCACTGCTGTTATGACACACCTGCACCATCATGAGAGTCTTGCTGTCTCCGCTGAGCGAGTCCTGCAGCAGGTACGTGAGACGCGAGTTCCTGAAGGGCACGTGAGAGTGTTTGGAGCGCAGGGCATTGATGACATCACCCAGCGCCGACAGTGATTTGTTGATACACTGAGCCTCACGCAGACGGCTGCCCTCGGCGCCGGATTTGGCAATCCGTTCTGAACCAGCCAGATCCACCAGATTTAGCTTACCTGCAATTGATAAGTGAGTTTTACATTTGCTTTTCAATCATGTGAGTGTAAAAGAACTGTGTGTGTACCTGAGGTACGGTGGCCCGTTGAAGAGTTGAAACCCGCCACTGTGACGATAAGGAGGGCATGAGAGCGAGAGCTGTGCTCGTTTAGATTAGTGCACGCTGTTGCCCTGTTCACGTGACCCAGGTCAAACACCTGCAGTGTCAAAAGGTCAAAAATAATTAATTAGGCTAAAACGGACCTTGCACTGGAGCGCTGAATATTGAAAATCTTGTTAAATTCTTTCAGAAGGCATTAAAGGGAGTTCACCCATAAATTATCCCATGAGTTATTCACCCTCAAGCCATCCTAGGTGTATATGACTTTCTTCTTTCAGACGAACACAATCGAAGATATATTTAAAAATATTCTGGCCAAGCTTTATTATGGCAATGGGGGCCGATTTTAGGGTTCTGATCTGGAGGGTTAGCAAATGCCTTCTGAAGCAAAGTGATGGGTTTTTGTAAGAAAAATATCCATATTTAAAACTTTATAATCTATATGTGACAAGCAGGGCGGGGATGGATGGATGCACTTTTTTGGGCTTCAAAGTCAGGCCACCCTTTCACTGCCATTATAAAGCTTGGAAGAGCAAAGATATTTTTTTAAAAATATAACTCTGATTGTTTGTCTAAAAGAAGATAGTCATGTACACCTAGGATGGCTTGAGGGTGAGTATATCATGGGGTAATTTTCATTTTTGGGTAAACTAACCCTTTAAAACAGAACTTTCTTCACTTTGAGCTATTTTTGCAGTCTTTTATTATTGAAGTTATTTAGTATTACACTGTAGAAATGTATAAGAAAACATGTTGGTAACAACAATTGTCCTTGTAACATGTTATATGTACTTACAGTACTATAGTAATAACAGCAGATTATTACATTATTACAAGCAACAAACTACATGTAACAAGGACACCTTAAAATAAATTGAAACCAAAACCTTTATATTTCTATTAAGTATACTTTTATATATTATTTATTATATTTTAGAATACATTTTTACAAGTAATAATGCATTTTCCTACATACTTTTCAGAGCAGAGTAACCATGGACATGTTCCACTAATGTCTGGCTTGACAAAACAGACAAACTGGCCTAACAAGCTAATTTTTTGCTTGAAAAGTACGTATGTACTACCTATTCCTTGAAATAATTATAATATTTGGGTCCCACTTTATATTACGTATCTTTAACTACTATGTACTAACATTTCATTCGATACACTTGTGTAAATACATATTTTTACACTATACTTATATTTAAAAATTACCTGCATGTAATGACAGCTGTAATGAATTTCTGTAATTGCATCTATAATTACATTTGTTGACCCTACCTTTCCCTTTTAATCATCAAACCAAACTTACTCGTATCTCACCTCAATAGCAGTGTTTTGCAACACAACAAGAACACAATAAGTACATTGTATCTTGATGTAAGTACATAGTAGTTAAAGACACCTAATATGAAGTATGGCCAAATTGTGTCATCTAATGTTATATTCCTACATTTCTGAAGTCTGAGTGACAACAGGCGGTTTGGATGCTGGGAGCTTTCACCTTGTTAATGTCCTCCACGCTCTCCACTGTGAACTCTGTGAGTCCTGGCACATACAGCTGTCCACTGCCGTCTGGACACATCTTTATATCCAGCTTCTCATTGGGATTGTCACCCAACAGGTTCCTAAAAACAGGTTCAGATTAATAAAACCAAACCAGCTTCTGTATTCGGATGGATTGCTGAAACGGCATCTGTTTAAGATGAAGTCGGGATGATACAGAAGCTTTGTAAGTTTTTTTTTTCCCAATTGTGATGTATACAAGAAAATAATGAGGGTAGAACTTGATTAATTAGGAATTAATTGGATGGTAGTGGTATGCTATTGGTCGATCTCAGGTGAGAGACAGGATGTCCTGCCCTCATGCAAGCATGACATCAGAGAAGATATGTTGCCGCAAGAGTGAGGGGACGTTATTTTGATTAAAGATTACTAGGGTATAAGAATTTGGGACACAGATTAATATTACAGAGGCAAGCAGAATCAGAACCTACACACATCTGTTTGAGTTGTGTAACCCAGGAGGAGGGGAAAAGTGAGGGACAGGGGGACAAACAGATCGGACCAGCAGAACTGGATGCGTGATTTGTGATCTGTTTATGTCTTACAGATGGCTAGAGAGATTTTAAATCTAATCTGTTTTTACATAACTGCTGACTAACAGAATCTGTGGCACACATACACTTCACAGTGACCCTGGGACAATTATATAAGAGTGCTGAATATGCTGCAGTGACGTTCTCGCAGCCGTCACACTGACAGCCCATCATCAAATTCAACTTTGCGGTTCTACTTGTGTCTGGTTCTCTCACCGAAGTGTCTCATTGTAGATTTCCACCATGCTGACAGTGATCTTATAGTCCCAGTCAGGCTTTTTCTCAGTCACTTCAGAGAAGAGCAGCCGCAGGGCACGCTGGTTAATGCCAGGGTCCTCAGGGATCCCCTACAGGACACGCAGAGACACGAGTGCGCGATTAAACTTTTATAATGTGCATTGATTAGATATTTCACAAATATGAAAGGGACAGACATCACAGACAATGAGAAGATGTTATGCAGTTAATATACCTCCATAGTGTAGGTCTTTCCAGAGCCAGTTTGCCCATAAGCAAAGATGCACACGTTAAAGCCATCAATACAGGAAGTGACTAGAGACTGCACCTCCTGGAACACCTGTCCAATCACAAGAGAAGGGACTGTATAATAACTGATACAGGAAATACAATCATAAAAGAAACAATGAGATCAGGCACTAACCTCCTCCTGAGTGGCCTGAGTGGCAAAGACTTTGTCAAGTTCAAAGGTCATGAGCTTGCCCTTATTGGATAAGTAGAGAACAGCATCATCATCAGGGTCAAAGGTCACTAGGTTTTTGGTGTCAGTAGCATCTGTTTCTCCAGCACACACGGGGCGTACACGACACAACACACGAATGTTTCCTGAAAAACAAGATCTTCATAATTAGAATGTAAAAAAGTTTGATTCAAAGAAATTCGACATTTTCTGAAGATAATGCGTCCCAGACACAATTCCCAGGTCTCACCTTTGAGGCGCACCAGCTCGTTGTGGCATTTCTTCCTCAGGTTCATCTCCCGCTTGTATTTGCGCAGCAGTTCTTGGTTTGCACTGCTCACCTCTCCAATCACCTGACAGATCTGTAATCACAGACAAAGCTCAACTCTTTGGTCACGTACACACTGTAAAGTTTCAGGAGTGGCAATCGCATTTAAATACAGGAGTGAACAATGCTCCCTCGAAGCTCCGTGTGTGTGTGTGGCCACGCACTTCTTATGTAACACATAAATGAGTGGGGAAATTTGATCGTATTCTAGTAAACATGAAATAACGACGTCGTGAAGCACCGCAGACACAGCATTGGTTGTCATCCACTATGAGACACGACACGAGCCGAAACGAATTTTATGTCCCGACGCCCATTGTCGTTTACGAATCCTCTCAAGCAGATCGTGGCAAAATCGGGCTGAAGTCGAGTAGTCTGAACCGGGCATTATTATACGTTTTTTTGGGATTGTGATTTGCGCTTGGCTCAGTAAGCAATCAAGTTCATGGAGTTATTAAAGTGGGCAGGTGTGGGTCGCAAACATTGGTCTTATTTTGGTTTATTATGGGATTGATCTTGTTTATTTTTCTAATCAACATCTGGAAACATATTCAGATCGGTTCTGTACACATTGCATCGAAAATTTGTGAATGCATTTTCTACCTGCATTTTTCCTGAGTTATTTCGGTTGTTGAATGTGGTTGCCACTCCCTGTAAATTACTGAATTGTGTGTGTACAGAACAGGATTAAGCACTAAAAGTTGAACTGACAACCGAACTTAGCTGCAGTGTGTATGAGCTGTGGTCAGGCTGTTTGTATGCGGTGGTCTCACCTCCTGTTTGGCCTCAGTGATTGCTTTCTCCAGCATGTAAGGGAAGTCCTGCACCTGTCTCTTCAGACAGTTGTAATCGCAGGTGAGGGTTCTCAGGGCCGGCTGCAGGGTCAGGAGGTTCATCCGCACACCTGCACACACAGACCATTAGAAGCCTCCAGGCAGGCGCATATACATTCAGTCATACAAGTTTAGTTTTCAATACTAGATTAAAAGAAACAGTAAATATATAAAATGAAGCCTATTTGAGAACCATAGATATTTTTTTGCATTGTGACATATTTATAATTAAGATTATTTTCTTTTTTTTTTTACTAACAGCTTTTTTTTGTCATTTCACATATTCTCAAATGGTGATTTAAGGTGAAGAATGCATAAGGTTTTCTCCCAATAAGCACATGTTTGGACTAAAATATATATAATGTAATAAGTATATATACATATATCTGTTCTGTATATCAGTTCTACTGTATTAAAATTACTAATAAAATATGACTTTAATATAATATAATTACAATTTCAATATAAAGCAGCATAGGACTATAAGTATTCGTTTAAATATATTTTTGGTTGAATTTAAGGTGTCCTTGTTACACAAATAAGTACTGAGTAATATTAATCACAAATAAAACGTAGACATGTAGGGTTACGGTTAGTTGCTTGTAATGATGCATAAATTTGCAGTTAATGCTATAGTAAGTAGTACTAAGTATAGTACACATATTGCATAATTGTTACCAATTTTTTGCTTTAAGGGTGAATTGTCATGTCATCTTAAAAGTCAGCTTCACTCGGACTGTCTCACCTGCTAGGTTCTCATGGACAGCCTTCATCTCGCTCTCCGCTCTAATGAAAGCTTCCTCGATCACTCTGTTCTTCTCCTCCTCCAGACTCTGCATCTCTGCCTCCAGCTGGCCTTGAGCTCTCTCCATCTCACCCTCATACACCAGGATCTAACACACACACACACACACACGCAGTCAATACATCCGACCCGGAGGTCAACAAAAGCCTGTGTTACATTGAGTTCATAAGCTCTATTCAAACGGTAAATGTTTTACATGGAGTTACACATAAGGTAATTTACAAATTAATGGGATAGTTCACCCTAAAATGAAAATTAAGGACGCCATTTACTCACCCCGATGTTGTTCTAATGCCGTATGCCCTTGTGTAAGAAGGCCAAGTTGTGAGAAATCAAGATTAACTTAAACATAACCCACTTACCTTTATCTGTGAGGTGAATGCATCTGTTGTGTTATCGTGTTCACATCTGTCAAATGCCATTCTGACGGTCATCTGACAAACACTGCTCCAGTGATATTTGACTCAAAGAAAGTACACGGATACTTTTTTGGGGGAATTCTAGGCACTGTAAATCATGTCATGTTTTTGTTAATCTTGATTTCTCAACTTGTGTGCCTTTTCTGGGCGAGACAGAGTGAATTGCGGTGCTAATAGAGTCTCATGAATGCACACGTCGTGCAGCCGTGCACAGAAGACCAACGGCCAAGGTCAAAAATGTCATAAATTTTTTTTTTTTTTTTCGTACTATCATATACCCCCAGAACACTTGGAATATATGTGCACGTGTCACATGGGATCATTCTCTGTGTCTTTAAAAAAAGCTTGCTGCTGGTCGCTATTCACGTAAAATAAAATAAAAAAATCTCCTTTTGTGGTACATAAAAGAAAGGCATATGGCATTAGAACAACATCAGGGTGAGCGAATGACTTAATTTTTATTTTAGGGTGAACTTTCGCTTTAAAGGATCTTTTACAATGACAGCGAGTAAATCTGCAACTCACTGTATGATTGGTTGATTATAGCGGTTTGTATTCAACTATATCAGGGTCACTGTCAGTGTAAACACCCTTTTACAGATGTACATATCACAGATGAGCACAGATGCACAGAAAACCTGCGTTCCGCTTTTAAGTAAAGCCAGTTATGATTTCTGAGATCTCTGACCAAAGCAACACAAACACCACCAGTATTAAAGACATCCTCTACTACTGACCACAGTCATTTGTTAGACTGATTGAATGCAGTTGCATTAAGTGAAAGAAGTGGGGTGGGTGGGTGGGTTGGGGGGGGCTGTTGGTCACATAAATGGGAAGGGCATCTGGGGGTCACACGCCATCAATACTGTACATCTGCAGTACACAACGGGGTGACATCAACTATTTCACAATAGATCACAGGATTACTAGTGTAAAAACACTAAAATATGATCCTGAAGAGAATGTGAGCTAGTTACTCTGCAAAGTTTCAGGGTTTCATAGGTCAAAAATGAGCATCAGCGAACAAATCTACATTAGAAATTAGTGCTAAAATGGGACAAAAAAGTCACAAGTACATTTCCAATAATCACAGTTGCAATCTGACCCATGACACATTTTTGACCTTTGACCCCTGCCAGCTGTAGAGTAATCTGGCCGACCTTGGCGAGCCTGTGGGTGACCTCCGTGTTACCCCCACCCACCGCTTTGGAGAGCAGACCATATAGACGGCCGCGGTCCATCCTCAGCTGCAACGCAATTGAAGAGAGAGAGCCGTTAACCTGCTCTTCCACAACACCGCAATCACAGAGGCCTTAAATTAGATGGAATCCAGTCCGAATCTTACCGAATCTGGTTAAAGGATTAGTGTCTCTGAATATTAAACTGCAAAATATGAAGTCTAATTTTTCTGCGTGTCTCTGCCGACTCACTATATCAGGACACGAACTTCATTCTCCAGAGCTGCTCTGGCAGTCACTTCACCAAGCGTTTCACAATTTCATTTGAGAAAAACAGAATTACATTAATAGTGTACAATAACATACTTCTCAAAATAACAACAAAAGTAATGTTTAATAAAACTTTATATTTACAGAATAACACACAATATCACAATTTGTCATCCACAATTTAATTTAAAATTTGCCAAATGAAGAAAAGAATTCTTCAAATTTAATTTGATTACATTTTAAAAGAATAATTAAATTGTTAGTTATAAAATACATTTTCTATTTTATTTAGTATTAAATCATAAAACAGAGTCTAGAAGTTAAAACGGAAGATTACTAAAAAAAAAATAAAAATAACTTCGTAGGGTGATATTACTGTTAAATATAATTAAGTTAACGTTTTATGACTTATTTGATTAGATTGAATTTAATTAGTCAATAATATTATCCCTTAAAACTCATCTTTGATCACCAAAATTACATATTTAATCGTTTTTTCCTGTAAAAAATTATCTTCATGCCTTAAAATAGCCTGAATGCAACACTACATCTTCGCCTCATTTAGTATACGCAGATGAATTAATATGCAAATTAGCCACACCTCCATTCGCTAACACAACTCAGAGATCCACTCGGTCAGCTTACAGTAAACGCTGCACAATGGTATCACCCTTTATAACATCGGACACATGACGTAATTAACAAAATTAGCCTTTTGCCTGACTACAACAGCTAATAATGTGTTGCTAATGTTACACAAATCATGTTCCTGTTCGCCATGTCAGAGTCAGACCGCTGCTTTCTAACAATCAGTATCCTTACAAACGCTTTGAATAACTCAAAAGGTCTGTGGAGAAAGGCATGTTCATCATAACATCATAATACACACCATATAAACGCCATATTAATAAATCTACACTGATATTGATATTATTCATATCAACAGAAAAATATACCAGGATAACCTGGCTTCTATCGAGACTCGCCTGCGAGTTCGTTAATAATATGCTAAAGCCCGCCGGCACGTTGATATGATTGGTTACAAAGTAGTTTGTGACATCACAGACACCAGTGATTTCAAACCGAGGGTTTTTTCCACGTTAGTGTCAAGGAGAAAATACTCAGCAATGGTGTCGACACATGAATTTGCACCGGGTTTGTCTTAAAGTATATTAAAAATATCCCCATTACAAACTTGATTTTCACCACTGGGGGTCTTTAAAACATTACTGCAATCCAGAGATTGCAAAACATTAAAACACAAAACATGAAATTTTTGGGGAAAAAAATAAACCTAGGATATCATACGGCCCTATTAAACTTTTATCAAAACCCTTGGGATTTGAGAAGATGTGAACATATCAACAGACCACCATGGTCACCACAAACGGGCTCAGATCCGAGAAGTACTTGACCACGAAAATCCAGGACACTCAAAATGCTAAGAATGTATATCAGAGCGGCTAGTACCTGCTGCCGGAGCTGACCGCTGGTTCTCTGGGACTCGTGGAGCTGTTGTTCTAGCTCTCTGAGGAGCTGTCTCTGCACACCCAGCTGCTCCTGCAGCGTCTGGTTACGGGCCTGAGCCTCCATTAAAGCCTGCTTACACTGAGCCGACTCCACTTCAACCGTCTTGGTCACATACTGCAGAAAGAGTGAGAAACAGACACATTAAATCACTTTAATTAGGAGTGCATCTTGTTGTCATTCATCAGCACTTAACACATGGGTGTGTTCCTTATAGCAAGTGGTCTGTGTATGTCTGCACATGGTATCCTAAATGCGAGTCCAATATGTAGGGAGAATATATATGCAGTTTGAAGAGGTAGTAGATATGGCTATAAAAGTTTAAATATGGAAGTAAAAAAAACAGAAATTGAGTCTAATACTGTGTCGGCAGGATTTGGGAAAATCTGAAAGTCTCTATTAGACTATCTGGTAATATTATCGCCTGATAACTTCTTGTATTGCATTGTAGTAATTATTTTCAATGCTTTTAGGATGTGTTTTTTGATTTGACATTTGTCTTTGACACGCTACATTATTTTGTTTCTATTATGTTCATTTTAAATGATGTTCCAGTATGCAAGTATGACTGTTTATAATAGGTATGTGATTATACAAAAACAAAGAAATACAAATTTAGTATGAATAATGGTCTTGAGTTCACGTCACACATGAATCAACAATAACCAAGTTTATAAATCATTATAAATATTAAACCAATGAACAAACATGATGTGGACAGGAACAACATAAAACAATACACGCATCTACATTAACTAGCGTTTATTTTATGCAAAACTATATGGTGTTATAACAGGAAGTCTATGTTACTGTACATTCACAGCCCGGTATCATAATAAAAGTCATTTAAAAAAAATAAATAAATAATGTCTCTACTCACAAGGTCTCACTGTGACACTATTATTTACTTACATTTAGGCCTTACATGCATTTAAGTGTTTGCTAAATAAAAACTGATGTTTAAAAAATGCGAACAAATTAACAATATAAATTATCTGCAAAAAAGCCTCTATGACAGAAGTTCAAGCTTGGCAATACATATTTTACATGTACGTACTGTGGAAATAACAGCAAATTACACATATTTACAAGCAACTATCCCTAAACCAAACCCTAATCTTATAGTAAGTACATGTTGTTAATTAATGTTACTCAGTACTTAACTGTATAATTACACTGTAACAATAAAGGGTTCCACTTTATTTTAAGGTGTCTGTGTTAAAATGTATTTATACATTTAAGTATTGCGTAATAATAAACAACTACGGGACGGATGAGGGTTTGGTTTACAGTTAATTGCATGTAATTATGAATAATAGATATTAATACAGTAACTACATGTGTAACAATGACACTAAAATAAAGTGTAACCAACATTTCAAATGAACTACAAAACCTGACAACACTCTGAAACAGTGTGCTTTGTTAGCGCATTCTCACCTTGACCGGCTGCGGCAGTGCAGCCTGGCGAGACAGAGCCTCCTCAGCGTCACGAAGCTGTGAGGTCAGCTGCTCCTCGCTCTGGCTCCTGTGGTGCGATGCCTCTTCCAGCTGCAGCTGGAGATCCTGTCTGTGCTGTGCGGCCTCTTCCAACTGCTGCTGCAGCTGGACTACAACCCCTGTCCTCTCCTGCACCTGCTGCTCCAGCGCAGCCAGTCGCCGCTCCCGCTCACGGCACTCCTCGTCCTTGCGACACAGCTCTCCACGCATGGCCTCCACATCCTGAGATCGATGCGTTACAGAACAAAATAGAGAATAAACAGCTGTGACAATAAACACAAGGTTGATAGCATTCAAAGCATCAGGTAACCAGTCGGATTGTATTTGAGGTTTGCTGTGATTCCCAACCTGGTTGTAAAGATTTTAATTTGGCATTGTTAAACCTGTAAGATGGTCTGTTTATGATAGTGTGAGTTTACCTGGCTGTGCGGGCAGTGGGCGGTAGAGCAGCTGGTCTGGGTGTGACTGGCCCTCAGCTCCTGTTTGAGTCGCTGATTCTCACTCTCCAGCACCTCGAGCTGTTTCTCCAGATCTGTCGCCCCCTAGACACACACATACACATTTCCTTAGCTAACTGGTGGAGGACTTACTGTAGACTTCTAATAATTTAATATATACACCTAATTATAATTACCTTTGACAAATTCTATCTCAAAGCCTAGCCTAAAGTAAACCTTTAGAATTAGGGGAAACTAAGTTTCAATATATATTTTTAAATTATTTTTTGTAATTATTAATGTAATCACATTCTTATCAGTTAATATAACCAAATGTTTTGAATTTTCCTGCAGATGTATATGCATTTACAGTTTATGCTTTGCATATACATCTCCAAGAAGAAGCACACACAATTATGTTTTTGAAAGAAATCTGTTCTGCTCACAATCCTTCAGAAATCATTCTAATATGATGATTTGCAGCTCCTTATCATCAATGTTGGAAACAGCAGTGCTGCTTAATATTTTTTTGGAACATTTTTAATGTCTTTACAATTTGTCTCAATTGATCAATTTATTGAGTCACTGCTAAATAAACATTATTTATTAAAAAAATTAAAATAATAAAATAATAATACTAATAATAATTAGTGCGTATTATGATAAATATATATATATATATATATATATATATATATATATATATATATATATATATATATTTATTTTACATATTACCTGACCCCCCCAAATTTTGAAAGATACAGTAATTTAATGCTCTGTGTTAGAAACAAAATTAAAATTAAATAAATTAAAATGTTAATTAAATTTAACTTTTTTTTTTTTTTACAAATGAAATATGGATTCATCATATTTAGATTCTGGGGACACATTTGTCAAAGTACAGATAAGTACAGCCACACCAATCTAAAATTAGAGATCAGATCAGGGACACATTCCTCTGCTATCAAAAAAAAAAAACTAGATCACCAGGTTAAAACTCAATCCACCTCCCATCATAAAATTAAATCAGGCCAGTGTTATTTATAAAACAATAGAAATGCGTTTCCAGCTCATCAGGATCAGGCGATTCATACAATGGCACTTCCTGTCCCTAATAATTCCTCTCTCTATCCCGGTTTCAGTGTCTCACCAGCTCCGAGCGCAGTCTCTCCACCTCCTGTGTCTGATCCACTAGTTTCTCCTCCAGCTCCTTGACCTACAAAATCACAAACCAACAGCATTAAGCCAAATCTCTTTAAAAAGAAACGAGTCAGCAAGTTTCATGCATACACTGTGATGTATCAATCTACTTCAATCCAGCTAGACAGAAACAATGAATATCAACGCATAAAAGGTCACGATACATGGCTGCTGAGGAATGTAAATGATCTGGTAGTGCTCTTGTGAGTCTGGCTGGAAAACCGAGCCCTATTCTTTGTGTGTAACGTACCTGTGTGCGCAGCCCTGTAATGAGAGCGAGTTGTTCTCCCTCGTCTTTTAGCAGTTGCTCCTGTGAGTGAATTTTACTCACTTGTACAGCGCTGGGAAAATCCACAGGCCTCTGTGTCAAAGCACTAGAGCTCCTCACACCTACACAAAGACACATACAAACGCACACTTTATGCTATGCAAGCAGCTTTTTCCTCATTTTTATGTTAAAAGCATTAATGTAGTACTTTATACAGATTGTTTCACTAAACAGGAAAATAGCATTGTTAATGTCACAAATTAATCACTTATGAAACAAATTCAATTTTATGTATGCAGGGTAAGGAGACAGTTTTGAACACTGGCTGGTTATGTACTTGCATATAATAATAATTGATTTTGGATCATTTTTAAAGCATTAGTTCACCCAAAAATGAAAATTCTGTCATTAATTGCTCACCCTCATGACCTTCGTTCATCTTTGGAACCAAAATTAAGATATTATTGATGAAATCTGATGAATCCTCAGTGAGTCTCTATTGACAGCAAGACAATTTACACTTTCAGATGCCCAGAAAGCAACTAAAAATATATTTAAAACAGTTCATGTGAGTACAGTAGTTCAACCACTGAATACTTTTTGTGCTGACAAAAACTAAATAATGACTTTTCAACAATATCTAGTGATGGCCGATTTCAAAACACTGCTTCGAGGCTTTATGAATCTTTTGTTTCGAATCAGTGATTCGGTTCACATGTCAAACTGCCAAAGTCACGTGAACTATTGAAATTGTGAATCACTTATGACATGACGAAACCTCGTTTACTGAAATCACGTGACTTGGCGCTCCGAACCACTGATTTGAAACAAAAGATTCGTAAAGCTTCATGAAGCAGTGTTTTGAAATCATCCATCACTAGATATTGTTGAAAAGTCGTTATTTTGTTTTTTTGGCGCACAAAAAGTATTCTCGTCACTTTATAATATTAAGGTTGAACCACTGTACTCACATGAACCGTTTTAAATATGTTTTAGTATCTTCTGGGCATTTGAAAGTGTTAAATGTCTTGCTGTCAATAGAGACTCACTGAACCATCGGATTTTATCAAAAATATCTTCATTTGTGTTCTGAAGATGAACGAAGGTCTTACTGGTGTAGAACGACATTATGGTGAGTAATTACAGAATTTTCATTTTTGTGTGAATAACTCTTCAACCAAAAAGAAGTTACGGACTGCAGCTTGAAATGTCTACACTTGCTGCTTGCTAGCAACTGCTTTCTCCATGGAAGCTTTGCATTTAAAGAGCTAATCAAATATTTCAAGTCAAGTCAATATTTTGCATCTAATTATTTGTCGTGTAAAAAGCAGTGTCGGGGTCCAACCAGCTGGATGTACATTATCCCTTACATATCATCTTTGTATTTTTATTACATAATTAAACACTATTTTGACAGTGTTTTTTTCCATTTCCAGAAACACTTCAATATAAAGTGTGACCAATAAATTATACCGTAATTATAGTTCCACATTTCTCACCTGTAGGGGACACAGCTTGGTTAAGCTGGACGCCGTTCAGTCTGAGCTGCTGTTGAGGTTCTTGGTTAAAGAATGAAAGTTCTTCGTTATGGTGTTTGTCGTGGTTGAGCTGGTGGTCATGTGTCTGCAGTCGCTGCAGCAGGAGTCGTTTCGCTGCGTCTTCGCTACGCAAGCGTGCCTGGAACTCACAAACTCGCTCTTGCAGCGTCTGGACAAACACACAAGAAATCTGTGTAAATTCAACCGCGAATGCCAGCTGTGCTAAATAATATTATACGCCCTGAACTACGCAGAAAAAAAACTAAAGCAGACAAGCAGGAAGATCTTAAGCAGATAAGTAGGGGGAAATTTCTAAAATGAAAATAAAACAAAGAAAGTGTTTTCTTAGAAGAAGTTTCTTAGAACTACTCATGTCATCCCAAAACCCATATGACTTTATTGGACAATCAAATAAAATATTTCATCTGTATGATTTTGTTCTAACAAAAAGAGCAGCCAGGACATTTGCAGATATCTCTCGTGATCAAAAGAAAACAAGACAATTTTCTGAAATGACATGAGTAAAGATGACAAAATGAAGTATTTCCTTTAACTTCGCAAGAAACCTTAATGAGCATGTGACTATTTCTACTGGCACAAACTACCTTGGATACAGTTTTCAGGAACTCAGAGGACTACAAAACCTCAAGTAGAGAGACTTAAGCAAACAGGGAGGACTATGAACATGAGACTTTATAGCAGTACAGTACGTTTTGTAAAGATGACGTCAGAACGAGGCAAAGTAGCTCACAGCTAAGCACAGAAACAATCAGAGGGAATTACATAGGCAGACGTCCAGGAACAGGACAAAGTAACCTTCTGTGCAGGTGAAATGGAGAGATGGCAGAAATACAGAACGAGAGGGAAGAAAGGAGCAGAAAAGCATGAAACAAAAAGATCAGTGATGTAACAGATGGATGACAGATGACACACAAAACAACTTCTGAAAGTCAAAAAAACTCAAATTTCGCAGGAAAAATGTGCACATACCAACTCTTTGAGATGCTTTGAAAATGTGAAAATCCGATGGCGTAAAATCCCATACGATTCGTTAGGCTGGAATTCAGCAGTGCCTCATTGTACCTTTACAGGTAACACTGCCTGGTCAACACAGATAGATCTAGAGAAGCACATACAAAGCTATCCCACGTCTAAACTATTGTTTGTATTGAGAAGAGCCGTCAATGCTCTGAAAAGCAGAGGCCTGGACAACCCATACATGTGATCTCCAGCCAATCGGATCTCTTCTGTGCTCATGGTATGTTGAAAAGACTGGAAACCCAAGCACACTCAAACCTCTATCACTCTAGATTGTCCTTTTCAGAGACCCACCCCTGAGATCAAAGAGGAGGACTGCGCTCCTAATGTATCATTAACTTACAGTGGATCATGTTATGCAACTCCAGTCGAGCTACTCGAGTCATATCTATGATCCAGGAGGCAATGCACAAGTTACAACTTAGCCTAGTTTTGACAAAGAGACACAAAGTTATTTTTGTGTTGCACCTTTAAACTTAGTTGCAACACAACTATCTACAAACTAGATATTTACAGAAACCTCCGATCAGGAGTAATGGTTGGTTGGAATAAAACGGCTGAATTTTTCCCTGACAGACTTCAATCGTATATGATGTTTACATTTACATTTTAAGAGTATATTGTGTGAATAAATGTGTTAGTGGCTCTTCAACACAAACCCTTCCTAAATCAAGACATATTAATAAATTTCATTTCTTATGTTTTTTTCATCAGTATTTATTTATCGTTATTAATTTCAAAATTCTGTTATTACATATAAAATTTGTATTATGTTCTTTCAGTGGAAACGTTTTTACTGTTTGTCACATGAGGCAAAAGTTAGAATCAAGGATAATTTGAAATTCAAGACATTTCAGCAACTTCTGCTCACATATTTAAAGGCTTCTATTGGATAATTAAAGGAAAATGTCATATGTGACTTCACATTACTTTATGACGAGCTTACGGCCTACTAACTACGTTCTGCTTTAAGAACAGATGGTGCCACCAAATAAAGTTGGACTTTACTTTTTAAATTCAAGAAAGAATTTACAAATGGCTCGTGCAACCATACCCAGGACATCAGAGACATAGAGACGGACTTATTTCACTTGAGCGCAGTATACCACACATCAACGCAGAGCCACCAACACCCAACCTTAAAATCATGGTGTGCAAACACCACTCACATTTTCTTCAGAACAGGTAAACATTTCGTTTTAATCGTCAACCAGTTCGTCCAATTCTTCACTCAAGACATTTCGATTTGATACAGTCTGGGAAACAAAAATCAGTGAAGGACCAAATAGCAGCCCATCTAATAAACTAAATGAAATGCGATTTGCCTGCAGATGTTGCCCTGAGGGAATCTTACACTGAAACAAACAGAGCCTGTGGTCATTTACAGACGCTAAGAAGCCCTAAAGCAGATAACATTGTTTAAACACCGCACACAAAGGCAGCGCTGCCTGTTAACTGTGACTTATTAACCCTGTAAAACCAATTATGCAAAGACCACACAGATATAGAACAGACTGGTCACACAGAAACCAGCTCCTCAATGTCGTGATCTGGTGAAGATGATTCAATCACAACACATTGGCACAGAAACAGATGGTTGATATATATTTATTTTAGTAATGTGTTTTTTAGAAGCAAAGCCCTAAATCTTATTATGAGCAACAATAATAATGAGCAAACAATAATAATAGGGATGCTTGCCTTAGTGAGCACAACTAATAATATTAATTGTCCAGGAGTTTAATGCTGAATTTTTAGCCAAGTAAAAGGCTGATCCTTTAATACTGGCAAAAATCCCAGAATTCTTAGTATGAACAATCAGAATGGTTGTTTTCCACTCGCAGGGTCGTACCTGTATCAGCAGCTGCTGCTGTTCTGAGGTTGCTGTTTCAGAGAGGTCAGAGGTCAAACAGTGGCGCTGAAGGACAGAGTTGGGCAACGACAGGAAGGAGCTATCCTCCTCACCATCACTCATCAGGATATCCAGGGAACTCGCTGAAGAAAACACACAAACAACAAAAACAGTAAATGTGGTTATCATTATGACAAAAGTAAAAATTAACACTTTACATTAAGGTTTCATTTGTTCATGTTAACTACATTAGTTAACATGAACTAACAATGAAAAATACTTGACCGGTATTTTAACTAAAATTAACAAATTAATAAATACTGTAACAAATTATTGCTCATCGTTGGTTAGTGTTAGTTAATGCATTAACTAACAGGACCTTACAGTAAAGTGTTACCAGTAAATATTGTTATTATTCAATTATATACAGTAATTATGAATTTCTGGAAGAAAGGGACCATTTTATTATTGTTAACTAATGCTAAAACTATTTAAAACATTTTTGGTACATGTATAAAGCTGAAATAAGTTGAAATATAATTATTAGACACAAAACTTTGAGAAATGATTCATTCACCCATTGGACTTCTCATGAAAAAACCAAGCGAATCAAGATGTAAATGTCTTCAGTTAATAACAGCTTCGATTTCCATCTGTTACTCACATAAAACCATCGTATGATTTCATAGGATTTTATTTTACAGCTGTATGGTTGTACGCACTGTTCCATGAGCGCTCCGACTGAACTGAGAAATATTTCAGCAGTCCCATATTTCTGTTGACCGAACCAGTAATGCCAATAAATTGTGAATTAATCATTATTTTGAGTGTTATTTCTTGTGAATTGGACAAATGGGTTTGCAAAATGATCTGAATCAATTCGTACTTGTTCTGCGCTCTCAATGAATCATCTGAAGTGGTTTCTCATTCAGAAAAAAAAAAACAGTATCGAGAACATTTAGTAGATATTCATCTACAAACAATTTAAACAAAAGGCTACTTTGTGAGAGGTAACTGAAAATTCAGTTCCTGCTGTGTCATATGAATAAGCAGCAGTGTTTGTGTCCGTCTGTCTTGTTCTCATGTGAACAGATGTCTTTGTCCATTTTGTTCCTTTTTGTCATTTGTTTTAAAATGTGTCTAGAGACAAATTTCTCACTGATGATTTGGTCTGAAGAGTCTTATATCGAATATAAGTGCAAAATAGTTACATAAATGCTAGACATACTCAAAAAATTATAAATTTATCTTGAAGTTGAATTATTAACATGAGCATAACTCTTATTAGTTGAAAGAAGAAGAATTAAAAAAAAGGTCGCCAGGCTGCCACTGGTCTTGAGGACTTTAATGACTATTTTTATTGGGTTTTTGGTTTCTTTTTTGAAGCTTCAGAGCTTTAGTCTTCAGTAAATAACAACATCAAAAAAATAAATAAAATTTAAAAAAAAGATTTGTTTTTTGTAGTTTCTCTGTTTGTGTTACTTGGAGGAAATAGAAATCCTTTAGTGGATGGTGAGTAAATGATGACCGAATCTTCATTTTTGGGTGAAGTAATCCTTACAAGCTAAACATGAAGTGAAATCATTATCAATCAATCTGTCTGCACCAGTAACACATGATAAGATAACAACCTGCTGCGAGTGATGCATTAACCTGGATTTGATGCGGCCCTGAACCTTATCAAAAAACAACAATTACGGTTTTATTTGCAAAATAGCTCTCGTTTACACTCACACAGATGAGACGTGCAGCTTCTCGCTGGTGCGGTTTGCGATGACACAGCAGTAGAGCCGCTTTCGTGGAAGAGTGTCAGACTGAATGCAAATCTGTCACTGCAAAAACCAGCCGCCAGCACTCTGCCTCGACATTTCCCTGTTTTTCCTCTTTGTTTGCTTCCCTTTTTAGTCTTTGTTTCTCACACAATTGCTGTGCCTGTTATACTGTCCCGTGCAGCACAGAGCGCATTAGCACACGTACATATTTTCTCTCGCACACACAACAGTCCTAGTGTTCAAGCCCTCTTCTCGTCTTTAAGGAGATTTACCCTTCTGTACCTGGACAGAGCGCATGTAGTTCTGCATTCGGTCCTAATCAGCCCATCTCTGTCGCTCCTTGTCAGCGGGCAAGACTGCATCCCTCACGCTCTCCTCGATGACTGAGCCAGAGAGGGATCTCTCTTTCGCTCTCTCATACACACACACACACAGACACACTCTCACACACACACCTGCTCTCTTCCTCTCTAACCCCACCACATACACTCAAACATTCAAACTATCCTCTGAAAAATGTTGCCCCACCGGTTTTTAAGTCCACTCATGTGACAGTGCTTACCATCCAATGAGAGGTCTTTGTTCCAGAGCTCCTGCAGGCAAGGGGTGTGGCCGACGTCCCAGGTCTTTCGTGTGCTGTACATGACCGCAGGGCCGAGCAGACCACTCCGCTGGACCGGCTGTAAACACAGACAAAATCCAATAAATACCCAAGTAATGAGCATTTAGGGTTTTTCACGCTGCCCTTAACCCCAGGTTATTGCCATTCTAAACGCTTGACATTAAGTTTTTTGCTCACCAGCCACCGTGGCTAGTGGTTTCCAAAGCTACTAGATATAATTTTGACATCATTACCATGGGGAAAAAGACATCATAATAGACATCTTTAATATTTCATAATTTGGCAGCAGGTATATTAGGCTGCTGTCACTTTAAGACCTGACACACGGATCCATTATACTGTTACACATGCGTTTTCTTTATCAACTGTTTACGTTTACTTAAAACATAACTGACTGTTTACGTGAATACTCGCCAAGAATGGCATTTGGACATTATTTAGTGCATATTTGACTGTTTAAGCACACTTAACAGAGAAAAAAAAACTACTGAGAGCTGGCTTTATGTGCACACACTGTGGGTGAGAGATCTGTGGGAATGAGTAAAATGATGAACAATACATACAATCCCACATTATTCATATATATATATATATATATATTACTATATAAGTTTAATTTCTACTTCCGAGAACCCTGGAAAAGTGAAAAGGAACCACAGAGGTGCAACGTTGCAGAAATCTCTGCATGATGCCCACAACTCCCTGCAAGCACGTGACCAGAACTTGTTCAGATGACCAAACTTCTGGGCCATAAACACAAATTGTGTTATGGCAAATGAGATTAGAGTGCACGGACTACAAGTCACACTGACAAGAGGATTACGCTCCTTGCAGACAGACAACAAAAGAACCTGGCCACCCAATGACTTAATAACTGACTATTAATAGTGTCTTCTACAAAACACACCCCATCTGCTTACCAAAAAAAAGAACAACATAAAAAACTGATGTGATTGCAGTATTTAATAACACTAATTGTCTACTGGATTACATAGATTAAAGACAGCTACTGTTGGTTGTTGGCAAAAGCTAAGGGTTCAACCAAAAATGAAAATTCTGTCATCATTTACTGCTCCTCAAGTTCCAAACCTGTATGAATTTCTACTGCTAAACCCAAAAGATGACATTTTAAAGAATGTCAGTAAACAAACAGTTGATGGACCCCATTGACTTCCATAGTATGGGGGAAAAATTATTACCCATTTCAGCACTGCAGCATGAATAAAAAGCTTTTAATAGGATAATCATGAATCTCTCCAAATATTCAGCCTGAGCTAGTATGTGGCAAGCAGAAAACCACTCTGTCATAGTACAAGGGGATATTGGCCGATTTAGTGCATGTCTGGGCCTAAAGAAAAGGGTCAGATGCTGAAATTTAATAGTGACGACTGAATAGCAGCGTAAGCCATCACTCTCGACCCAACAACACACGCTAGTCATGCTGAAACTAATCCTCCTAGAGCACAGAAAACCCTTCGAAGGCTACAGCTTCTATTCATGCTGGTTTCTCACGGACTTCCACACACGCACACAGTCCCGCTGTACCATGAGTCCGGCTTTCCTGCAGTCCTGAGGATGCACAGGCTGATCCCGGTCCAGGCAGCCCTTGTTAATGAGAGATCCCATCCAACACAACATCTTTATCCTCTCCAGTCACAACAACAAACAAACTGCTCTTAACTGCTCCACATCTTCAAAATGATGCTCATGAAGATCAAACTGTTAGAAAGAAAAGAATCTGTTTACTAACAGGTTAGTGAAGACGTCTCGTGTCTCCACCTCTCTCTACAGAGATAAGGCAGCTTGCTTCAAGTCCATTTTACCCATAATCCTTTAAGCTGCCAGCAAATGACCTCTTTCCACCGTGATGGCAGGACAGACATTTTTCGACTAATCCAAGTCCAGTCTCTGCACTGGAAACCTTTACTTTCACCTGACATTTTGGAAAACATCTGCACAGTTCCAGCAGATTTCCAGTGGCCAAAAATTCAAAAGTTTGGGGTTGGTAAGATTTTTTCTTCATGTTTTTGATAGAAGTCTCTTCTGCTCACCAAGTCTGCATTTATTTGGCTGCAAAGTTACAGCAAATACCATAATATTATGCAAAAATTATTAAAATTTAAAATAAGTTTTGTATTGTAAAATATTTTAAAATGTAATTTATTCCTGTAATGTTAAAGCTGTATTTTCAGCATCATTACTCCAGTAGTCAATGTCACATGATCCTTGATCCTGCTGATTTGATGCTCAAGAACCATTACAATTATCGCAGCTTAATATTTTTTAAAATTGTTGCGAAAAAAAAGCTCAAATGAAAAAGCATTTACTTGAATCAGTAAATAGTATTTAAGTTTTTTTTTTAACCAAGTGCCATTTAAATAGTCAAAATTACTGTGTTAACATGCAATTATTTTCTTTCAGTTTAACATGTTAAAAATATTTAGCGCAATTAACGCTGCATCCATTTTTACCGTCATAATTTGGCTAGCGTTATGTTATATGGTGAATATTGCCACAAGACAAACGAGAACGCTCTGACTGACAAACACACGACGTGTGCTCAGCAAGATGCGCCAGTATCACTTTCCCTTTTGTGCTTGAACAAACAAAAACACACAGAATTATGGCAAAATGCCTGTTTTGTCAAGTATCATCATAAAATCATTACACAATTTATAGAGTTGCGAGAAAGAGAGATGGCCGTCAGATCCGCATCATGTTCGTCAGCGGCAGCTCTTAAAGTCACAGCAGCCTAATAAACCAGTTGCTGTAATGTCTGTCATTAATGTTAATCAAAGAACAAAAGGTAACAGAAATTTGTGGCTTTAAAAAGGATTAATCTAGATTTCTTTAATCATTTATGCAGTAAAGACTGTAAAATGTTTGATGACTTTATTCACTTTCTGTATATTTTACCTATAAGTCAACAGGTAAATATGACGTTTATCATAATGAGTTTGTTAAGTTGTTAGAAGTTTTTTTTTTTAAAGCCAAATAAATGTTGAAATTGTTAGCTTTTAGTTATACTAATGTTGATTGCCTATAATTAATATTTATACATAAAAAAAAACAATTTCAGGAGACATCAGTAGCGGTATTAGTATAGAAATATTTAAAATACACTGTCTTTAAGTTATTTCGACATTACTGTAATTTGGAGAGTAACTGAAATTATTACAACATAAGAAATTAAAAACGCCAATGCGATTAATTACAGAAAAAAATGTGTGGTTAATTTTTTTTAATCGATTGACAAGCACTAAATTTAAAATAAAGGCAGTATAAGCACCAAAAAATAAGTTATTTAAATTATAAAACAACAAAACTACTATTCAAAATAAAGTATTGACATATTGTGCTTCTCAAACATTGATGTAACAGGGTCATAGTTAATGTGATGAACTACATCTGTGGTTACTCTGATAGGAAACCTTGTGGACTTGAGAGGAACTGACTTAATACTTCTAAAAATCAAAGACCAAATACAAGTTTCCTAGTTAAAAATTGGACATGAATGCCCTCTCAAGTCATATTTACCATTGGGAAGCTCGCAGGTTAATTTTGATACCAAAGTTCCCGAGATGGCCGGGCCATAAAACGTTAAACCACGAAGGACAGAACAATTGTTGCTGTGACAGTTTTTTCCACAACAGATATAGCAAGCTGACAACGTAGATAGTGTAATGTTTATATGGTTTTCAAGGAATGGTACGCTAAATATCATTTTGGCTTCAATAAGATTTTCCCAATAAATGGGCAAGAATAAACCTGGTGTCCTCCATGGTTCCTGTTCTTTCCGACAACAGCACTTGAGTCGTAATCACGACTTTAGAAGTGTGAAGTAGGAAGTTCCAATCGCACATGAAGGCAGCATAAACATCACTGCTAAAATGGCTCAGAAAAGTGAAGTTATCTCTGAGTGAAGCTCCAGAAGTATTTGATTTTCATTCAAACACAAGTTTGAGTGCTCTTTTAGCTTCCTATCGACCCAAAGTTAGTCCTTTGACCACCAGAGGGAGCCGTACACACCAGCATCAGACCTCATTTTTCTGATGAGAGTCACTCTTTAACAATTATTGGATATTCATTGCTCAGGGGTGAACAGATGAAGATTTGGCATGTACAAACAAACATAGCCACTAATTATCCAACAGCAGTCAACAAAACGCTCAATTATCCCAGAGCCTTTCCCTATCCTTCTCCCTCTTCCCTTAAGGTCAATTTACGCTCCGTCATCGGTAAAACAACACTCAGGCCCTTCTGATGTTTCGCGGTGGTCTCCTGGGAGGATCTCACTAGAGACCGCTCTAATGAAACCACCGAGTCCCCTGATGAAACCGCACACCACACATATTCATTTCATCCACTGCTACAGATGGGCATTTCACAAGCTCCAGAAAAACAGTGTTGAAAACGACTGTTCAGCTGAGGAAGTGCTTGGTTATTCCCATCACACTGACATGGTTTTCATCTTCAGCAGCATACTTACACACAGTGTGTGAATCTCATTAGCCTACTTCTGCTTCTCTCTCTCCCCGGTGCTTCAGCTTCTATTTTAGTTCTGCTACCCACATTCACAGAGACAAAAAAATCATGTACAAACCAACTGCTGGTCGAGACAGACTGCTCTTAAAACAGCATTCAAAACACTACACACATCTGAACACACTCGGAACAAACAATATGCACAAATGAAGCATGAGATTCATATATTATATGAATTTTTATAGTGATTTCAAACCAAGTTCCACCTAGTTTCAGTTGGATAATGTTACAAAAGTCTTCGATGACAAATGTGGTGCATGTTTGTGAATTGACGGGTATGATTCTCTCAAGAGTATACACAACGCAGAATTATATGGCAGACACAAAGTCTTTGATTAGTTATAATGAACAAAAATGAATAGGTTTATGTATCATGTAGGTTTACTTTGACATTTTTGCACATAATGCTTTGAAGTCTGTGAGAGCCAAAATATAAGGCAAGTTAATTCAACTGCAACAAAACAGGAGAAATATATTATATTTTAAATGCACAGCAAACTTTTTAAAAAAGGTTCAAGCAGTTTTGGGGATAAATAAATAGCTTTAATTACTAAATTACAATTAAAATCTGAAAAGTGTGTCGACGCATTATAGGTTAATGTATATATATATATATATATATATATATATATATATATATATATATATATATATATATATATTTTACTAAAGTATACTTGAAGTCAGAAAAAATAAAATTAAATAAATTAAATATTAAATTAAATAAATAACATTAACATTTTTAAAAACATTTATAAACAAAAAATAAAGTAAAATATTAAATTACATAAACATTAGGATTTTATTTATTTATAATGTTTAGAAATGTTAATGTTTTTTATTTAATTTAAATTTTATTTTATTATTTTATTTATAAATATTTTTAATTAATGTTTTTTTATTTAATTTAATATTGTTTTTATTATTTCATTTATAAATCATGTTTTTAAAAATGTTCAATTAAATAAAAACATTAACAATTTTTACAAATATTACTTAAAAATAAAAAATAAAATAAAAATACCATGGGATATTAATAATACCCATGTCCTCAATTACAAAAATAGATCTGACGGATCCAAAAAAATTGATTCATATGCATTTTTAATTTTTAAAATGCATAAAGTTTCTTTTTAGGAAAAGTGTTAGAATTTTACAATAGCTTTATACTAAACAATAGAAGTCGATGGTATGCCTTCATGTTGGTGTCGATGTAAATGTGTGTACCGGGTTTCTGAATCAATTTAATTCGATTCATCATGGAAATATAAAACAAAAGCTCTCACTATCCTGTTAGTTACTGCTGACCATGTCTTTACTGTAGCCAACAGCATCAATCATTCATATCAGCCGATGCATGCATGCGCACAGTCTGTCACCAGTGAGCAGAATCGTGAATCCTGTGGTCTAACAGTCTGTCGCTGTGTCTGATTTTCCAGTATCATTCATTCATCTGCAGTCACCCCCTGAGTGTGTCTCTCCATCTGTCTGTCTGCCTCCTGTTTCTGCATTGCTTTGTCTAAATCACTGTACAAACACAAGGATAGGGATGCGAGCACATGCAACTTCTCTGTAAAAATCCCCATGAAACATTCATCTGAATCCAGTTATTACAGCTTCCCCATCCCCCCATCATAAGAGTAAAATCACCGCCTCCCTCCGCTCCTGTAAATCCCTCCATAGCAAACATCTGTCGGCGCTGGACACAGTGACATTAAAAACCATATGCAGTGTCCAGCGTCTGTGCATGCGTGTCATGACTCATGAGAGACAATGTGTTAAATATTAGACAGGACAAGTGAGATATGAACAGAAAAACAGCACACGTGGTTCAAGTAAAATTTTTCTGCATCATCTCCATCTCTGAACTCACCTCTGTCCCTGCGGTCTCCTGGTGTCGCTCATGCCTTCATCATTTCAGGTTTTATTTGGAGTGCGAGCACACACACTCATTTACACACATACACACGCTGCCGATCTCCGCTAAGCCGTCGCTCTCGCTCTCTCTTTGTGTCACACACACACACACGCAGCTCCTCTCTCCTCACATACACTCTCGTACGGACACGAACGCCGTTTTTCCTGTCGCTGTTCCTTGGTAACTGTGGAATCCGAGCCGCATCACGCCCCCCTGCGCTTCTCCCCTCCTATCCCACAGTTCCCTCCTCCCTTTCTCACCCTCCCTCTCCGTCGCCAGCCTGGCCACTGAAATAAATATTTTAGCATTCGACTGTAGCGTGGTGCTGCTTTTCACTCCACTAACATTTGAGTACGCCTGTTTGGCACACTGAAATATTTTACGTTTATTCATTAAATGGGTTCATTTTTCAGTGCATTTAAGGTATAAAGGATTGAACACACAACCTTGGTGTTCCTGGAGTATCAGCTGTGCTACTACAGGAATACTTTTTTTTTGTGATGAACTGACCCTGAAAAAAAAAAAAAAAAAAATGTATATATGTGTGTAATATATATATATATATATATATATATATATAATAATAATAAAATAAATAAATAAATAAATAAATGTCACCCTAACCAGTATATTTTTCAATGACAAATAAGAGAAAGGAAAGAAAAATTTTAGTTTAAAATGTCAGTACTTAAAAATATACTCCAAGTCATGTTAGTTTTTGAAAACTTATACTTCTTTAAGAAGAGTGACTGAAAAATGTCAATCATCAAGTAAAATTTTTTTTCCCTTACTCCATGAACATGTTAGTGTACACAACTTCAAAAGAAAAAAAACTTCATAAATATCATTAATTAATCTCAGTTCACGAATATTTTGGAGAGTTGCACCACATGACACTGTAAGATAATTTTACCATTTAATGACAAGTAAATTTAGTTTATACAGTTTTTAGTTTAGTTTATGGTTTATACTTTATACATTGTATAAAGACAATGTCCCATTCAGGGTTTTCTGCTTGTTGGTCATACCACATGACTTTATTTTATTAACAATATTGTCAATAATTGTCTTGACAACCTATTTTTATAAGAAATACTAGTAAAAGAATGAAAAACTACATAGCTTTTCACAAAGCTCACAATTTTCCATGAAGCCATCATGATATCAGATATCAGTATAAAGTTATTAGTAGTACATCACCATGATATTTCTGATATTAAGCCCCCCCCAAACAATTTGAATACAGAAATGAGATATGATAATAGAAGGTGTATTCAAGGTATTGCACATATAAACTAAACTTACTATACAGCTAAATAAATTATAACGATATTTAGGTAACACTTTACAATAAGGTTCATCAGTTAATGTATTAACTAACAAACTAACCATGAGCAATACATTTGTTACTCTATTTACTAATCTTCGTTAATGTTAGTTAATGAAAACACAGTCGTTCATTGTTTGTTCATGTTAGTTCACAGTGTGAACAAGATTTTAATGTATTAGAAAATGTTGAAATTAACATGAACAAAGATTAATAAATGCTGTATAAGTGCAGTTCATTAGTTCATGTTAACTAATGTAGTTAACTAATGAACCTTATTGTAAAGTGTTACCAATATTTATTTATAATAATCAATATCATAATATCTTAATATTTTTGGTAAAATTAGTAAAAACCTGATAGGATTTCTTTTGAAAAATCATGTTCTATGCATCAAATTCAAAGCACCAACTACACAAAAAATAAATAAAATAAAATGAACAGACATGTCTATAAGTCCGTCAGAGTGGGTGAAACTGTTCACTCATTTGCGTAGTGTATTAATTGACAGATCTCTCAGCAACTACACAGACACCATTCTTCTGCTCCCACGAGACCAAACTCTGAGGCACTGCTGGGTAACTGGGTTACAAATGCAAACATGAGCTGGTACACTGAGAATGTGACATGCTTTAGGAATATGAACAACTAGCTGATAAATTGAAAGCTGCTGCTCTTTAACAGCACAAATCATTTCATAGTTTGGTCAGCATTAAGAAAACCTTTCTAGAGAATTGTAAAATCAATCATTTAAAGCATACAAAAACTGTCTGCAGGAATACTGTGCTTGTTAAAAGTTTACTAATTAAAGTCTTAAAAGTTCAGTGTCAGCTTTGATCATAAATTTGTGTCAGCTCAGGACTTTTCCATGCATTGACACAACAAGTCCTGTTAATGATAATCCAATACTATCATTCTGATCGCTGGCTGTGGGCAAGTCAAACCCTGAAACTCATTGCAAAAGTGACAAAAAAAAAAAGAGAAGAAAATTCTGTCATTATTTACTCACCCTCAAATTGTTTCAAACCTGTATGAGTTTCTTTCTTTTGCTGTTCAAAGATAGAACTGTCCATATAGCTGTCAGTAGACCTGTCGCGATAATAAATATATCGACTTATTGCACGATATATGGACATGACCGATGATGATGTATGATATATTGCCCATTATGTTTACATATAAATAAATGTCACAAACATTTTGCAGATCGCATTTTATCTCCGTGTCGGAGGTGAAAGCAGGGCTTGGGCGGCTCCTTTATCAACTAAATATGCTGGATTGTTTCAACCCAAATTTGGGTCAAATATGAACAAAAAAATAAACCCAATGGCTAAGTTTGTCCATATTTGATCCAAACTGGGATTGAAACAATCCAGCATTTTAGTGCACACAAAGTGGACATCGACAGGTGAAAAGAAGGCGTCATTCAAGGCATTTTATGGTTTTCCTGACAACTACAGGTAGTTTGGAAGAAGTCTTCCAAATGCACTCGGTTTCAAAGCCACAATCTACTGTTCAGGTATAAATATAAATGTCACAGCATGAAATGTTGCGTGCTCACGGCTAGTGTTAAGGCTGTTTCACGTGGGACGCGTGATTTGACAATTCCAGCAACGGGGGATTTCTGTTGATCCATCAAGTGAAAGCAAAGAACATCGAGGGAAGGGAACAACACAAGATTGAGTGCATTACGTATGAATTCAATTACGGTTAAAGAGGACAGGGAGCTCTCTGATTAACCCACTGCTTACATAACCACTCAGGATTTTATCTGCTAAAACGGTCCATCAGACAGCAAAGAACATTAGAAATGGGACAGCAAGATAATAATCATTCCAGGTACACGAAAATCCCCATGTACATTCTGCACAAAGAACATACTGATATTTACAAGCCTTTCACATTCTGAATTGCCACTGATCGCACAAAACTACTGAAAACAAATGGATGAGGGATGAGACATTTTGAAACGCATCCAGTTGGCTAAAATAGCTCAACTAGACATTCTGCAATGACGTGGATAACAGCAACGGAGAAAATTCACACTCTTAGAACAGGAAGCTCAGCTTAAACCTTGAACCAGAAACGCAGCCGATGTTTCACCAAATCAATAATACAACACTCATAAATAATGAGAAGAAATCAATTAATAAATAATTGCATTTCGGATTAAATGGAGTAGCTGGCAGACAGTAGCTCCTGAACGGATCAGTCAAAAACAACAACAACCTTAAATAAACTTCACTGAATGGGGATTTTCGTCATGTATCAGCAAAGTATATCTCCATTTTCAATCTCACCTGTGCTCTCTTCCTCCTCTCGGGCACATTATCCTGGTTAAAAGCTCTTTTACTTGCTCTGCTGGGTCCATCCAGGCATCTTTCAAAGTCATGCTGTCTAGGGACTCTTGACGTCTCTAGTCCTCCAGAACTTCCAGGAAAGTGGTGCTTGTCCCTCTTCTTGCGTCCCAGTTTGGCTACATCCTGTCTGTGCTGCTCAGGGCCCTCAATCGCCTTGGGTTCAGAGGGTTCCTGGACCCTGGGTCTCCTAAACAGGCTGTGGAGAGACAGCAACACCAGGGTGCACAGCACATACATGGTGGTGCTGACTAATATCGTCACGAATGGGTCCACAAGCACGATCAGTCAGAGACAGAGATGGAGTAACCTTTAAAATACATTCCAGCTGATCTCGTTTCAGGGTCAGTGCGAGCAGAGAACACTATCTTCTGGTTGAAGTTACAGTTGTGATATCAGCTCTACAGCACTTTGCAAGTGAGCTTTTCTGTCAAATTGAAGTCCAAACAGAAGGACAAACCCAAACGACCAGTTGGGAATAAAGTTCCCTAATAATAGTTTCCTTTTTGCTTTCCTCTCGGCAGTTCTTTGTTGTATTCACATGGAAAGCACGTTCTACGCGGTAAGACTATTCAGTACGTGTTATTCCAATGCTTCAGAGCTTCTTCTAATGCTCATTTAGGCTGATAATCTGTCCGTGATCTGATCAGCAAATGAGATGGCCTCTCACATCTCCCAATCTCGCTCGAGAGAGGATGAGGGAGGGCCGACTAATGCACACCTGCTTTTAAACCCCACAAAGCCATTTTAACCTACCTGAACACATCTATAAAGACACACCCTGATAAACAAGCTCATGTAAGCCAATGCAAACACACGCACACTTGCGGAATAATAGACGAGTAGATGTTTTGCTAATCAGGAAAGGCTTCTGAATGTTTGGGTCCTTATTTTTCACGTCTCCATGCCTCTTCTTTGGAGAACTTCCAAAGGTAACCTTGATAACACAACAGGTGTATTCCACAGAAATCAGATCCACTGAGTAATCAGGAGTCGTAATCGGCAATGGCACTGACATCCAACAAAACTTCTCCTCCTCTTGCGTCACTAATGGTTTTATTGTATATTTTACAGTCGTTGGATTGCAGGGACAAAACTCTCACAGGTCAGACTACTCCTTTCATAATGCCAGGTTTTGATAGTCTTTATCCCAGTTTGTGGTCAAACTCCAAACGGTCAGAGCTCGGCTGCTCCTGCGTTGCTGGTGAAGTCCCACACCTCTGCTGAGAGAGAAAACGAATTTCACTCTTTCTCCCTCCCTTTTCTCATGGTGTCCATCTGTCACTGCAGTACAAACAGCTAAGAGTCTCTTAGCTGATGATGTAACAACTGTGTTTGCATCTATGCAAAAAAAAAGGAAAATCCAACTCAAAAATGTTTTAAATGCACCGCTGAGGATAAAGAAGCTGGTCTCCGATTGGTTGTTGCCATGGTGAGATGACCTAGTTGAACTGTGTCTTATAAAGCATTATGCTTCTGCTGCGTGACAATAAATGGAAAATAACATGGAAATGGACGACCAAAAGGAACAGCTCACAGTGAGAACTGACAGTGTCAATATTGAAAGTTAAATTTTGATTTGTGGTCTTAACAGATCACTGCAGTCTTGTGGTGAAACTTCAGGGAAAAAAAAAAGTGTGTCACGTTCACTGTGTGTGTGCGGACAAACAAAAGACCTTCTGGTTCATTAACCTTTTTAGGGGCCCGTCACATACTTTATACCAGGGACAATCAACAAGAAAGTCTGTTCTAACCAAATTAACCAATACAGCAGCTAGTGCTCAGACTAAATGGCCATTTTACTAAAAATGTTGAAAAAAACAACAACATTGAAAATAATCTCACTGCAAATGAATGCAGTATTTTAAGAGAGCAATAAGTGAAATCTGTGATCAAACCAATTAAAGGTACAATCTGATCAGGGTTATAAAAGATAGGACTGCAATATACTTCAGTGGAAATAATAATAAAACTAAGAATATGGCACCACCTAGAACTATATAAATGTTGACAAAGTACGAAACAGGTGACCGAGAGGCCACCCAACCTACTGCAATACAATGCAAATGGAAACTATATGGAGGCGTCCTCCATAACACTATACTACAGTTCAATTCCATCAGAAATGATACAGGAATTAGGTCAAAATCAATATATTAACATCTCTATGCAGAGTTAGATTACTGAAAGACTAAAAGTTCTTTTTTCACCAGAGGAATGAGATTTTCACTCACACTTATGTTGTAATGATACTTGAATATCCAACTTCAATGATACCTTAAAAATATCAATATTCGATACTATGGGGAAAACTCCCATATATACACCACCACACAGATAATCTCTTCACGTAATTTTTTGATAATTTGGGTAATTTTCTTGTAATAGCTTTCACACCACACAGGGAGCAGGTTTATTAGGCTGCTGTCACTGTAAGGCCGAATGCATGGATCCAATACACTGATACACAGCCGATAACCCTACCTCTGCGTTTACGTGATGTGAATGTACGTCGTGTTGTACAGTATGTTGGGATGGAGGCACCGGAACTGCAACTAATAGAATGCTCTGAAGCACAACACTACGATATTTCTTCAAAGGCAGATCTTGGGGACATTTTAATGGTTCGCAATCAAAATCGTGACATCACATAATCTGTCAACTCTCCAAGATTACAAATGCAATCTACTTTGTAAAGGATATTACCATTCCCTGGAATTATGCATGTTGTTATGTGATATGCGAGCTGAGCTGATAAAAGACAATAAACATGAAATTATATGGCAGGTTAATAAACGCAAAGACTGCAGCGCTGCTATGACTCAGCGTGAAATAAAACAATACAAATCCAATAAAGTGGATATCAGTGTAAGGCATAAATGGGCTCAACATCTTGATAAGTCTTAACAATTTTGTGTCAAACATGGATGAATTTGAATCCTTTTTGAAGCTTGAAGACCTTTCCTCAGAACTAACTTTTCTATGAATAATTTTTGCATAGACATTTAACCAACTGATGTTGTACTGTATATAAACAGCTCTCCTCAAGTTCACGCAGGTGTCCAAGCAGGTGTTGATCATCACAAACAATTGAAGGGGTCCTTGATTCAGATTTCACGTTTTTAACTTTAGTTAGTGTGTAATGTTGCTGTTTGAACATAAACAACATCTGCAAAGTTATGGAGCTCAAAGTTCAATGCAAAGGGAGATATTTTCTTTCACAGAATACATTTTAGTCTGGGACTAGCTTAAGAAAAAAAAGTTGTTCCTTAGTCTCTCCATCAGTGTCCGACGGCAGTTTGAACAATGTAAGGCTGAACACCGTTACTGACAATACTCATTTTGGCTGCGTGAGATTCTCCAGCTGTGTTGTTGTTGAGCAACCGAAGCATGAGCTGTTTAAGCTCCGCCCTCTTCTGGAAAGGGGGCAGGGAGCAGCAGCTCACACCCAAAACTTCACAGACACATTCTGGGGACTCAAGACACATCTTGTGAAAAGTGGCATAATAGGTCCCGTTTAACAAATATTCGACAACTAGAAACATTTTGTCCCCTTGGAACTCTATCTGGGTTCTATCAGCATTCTGAGCAGTTTTGAGATATTGAGATTCAAAGTTTTTGCTTTCCATATAGCAAAATTTATAGTTTCTTCCATACATGAAAATGACAGATCCTAAATGTATTCTAACTGTACAATGTCAAAATCCTCTCGAATTTGTAAATGGGGGTTCTTTGGAACAGGTCAAATGCAGATACAGCCTTCTAATTCTAAAAAAAAAAAAACCTTTTTGCCTGGATTTGTAAGGTTCTATCTTGCAAATCATTAAATGAAGCAAATATTTTCAAGAAACACAAACAGTTTACTTATAATTTGTTAAATTTAATGCGTTTTATGACATTTCATATTTTAGAATGAATTTTTTTAAGCATAAAAGCCAGTGCTAAATATATTGTACAGTGTAGATGTAGAATTTAGTTAGGAATGTGGAAGGTAATTTAACACATTATTGCAGGAAACGTTTAAGTTTCCTTTTGTTTAGACAGGAAGCAGCTACTGTAATACATCTGACCAGGACTTTATTCCACAGAAAGAGGGACAGGTAAAATGACTCTCTCTAAACATCAGTAAGGCTGAAATAACATGCTAACGTTTATTGTTGTAATTAAGACCAATTAAATTGTTGACTTTTTGACCTTTACGGGTTTATATTGTAAAATTTAAGACATTAAGACTAAAAAAAACTTCATGAAAACAGACAATGCATCAGCAAAGGTGTTCAACAAAGTTTAATAAACTTTAAATATGAAATATTTTAATGTAGTCAGTTAATTTTTTTAATTATTTCAACTATGCAACAACTCAGTTTTTACCAACAAATATAATATTTAACATTTCATCTCACTTAATATAGTTTATAGACTTTAATCCAGTATGCCATAGAGCTTTATAGCTGCATACAGCTCAATACAAGTACACAGGATGGATCAAGATTAAATCATAACCTCTCAGTATGACAATGGCGTGACTGGAATAACGTAAATAAACTATAAAACCAGGACCTATCCTCTTAATAACGCTACTGCAGTGTTTCTCAAACTTTTTCAGCCCAAGGACCACTTTATCTTCCAATTTCTTTCTGAGGACCACCTAACAGAATCCCACTCTAACACGCTCCCCAAAAACAACAAAATAGGAAGGATAAACTAAATTTAAGTTTATTATGCAACTGTTTCAAGTCAAAACTAATTATTCAAACACAAATGCAATGATATGATCAGAAATTATTATATGAATTTTATTTCATTTGAAAAAGTAAATGTGAAATGAGCTGCAGCTTAACAAAATGTGAAAAAATAACCTGCAATTAAACATACTGTAACAGCCCAGGTCCCACTTAATGTCATTCCAAAGAGCCATTAGTTTAAAACTGAGGTGGTGGGTATAGGAAGTCTATAGTTGTAACTATGGTAACAATAAAATGCTGAAAATATGTTCCCCTTAATGTTCAATATCACTGAAATGACTGGGATTTTACACATAAAAGAAAAACTAGTACATTACAAAACTAATAGATCTCTGGATTTCCATCTAAAGCTTAAAGTGAATATTAATGATGAGTTTAGGTCATCTTTTCGCAGACCACTAGGGGGCGATGGCGGACCACACTTTAAGAACTACTGCGCTACTGGCTAGTGTAATGTTCAACTATGAAAATAACAAATCTGGGCTGCTGTCATTGACAAGATCAGAAATAAAATAGTCGATCATGAGGTTTTTAATAAACAATGTCTTGCGTGAAATTGTTTCACAAAGAAAGCTGATCCTGATTGGTCCTCGTGTCTGCATTCAAAGTGCTGATTGGCTCACAAGTTACAGTTCGACTTTGTGGATAGAACCTTAATCGCATAATGTAAACAAGTTGTCACAGAATATGAATGTGAATAACTCAATTTTGACAAAAATGAACCTTATAATTCCAAGGGGACGATTTATCTTCATTTTGAACAATAGGTATCTATTGTTTTTCATAATTTAAAACCTAATATTTGTTTTTTTGTGAAATGCTTTGCTAAGATATAAAAGGTGTGCTTGTTCTCTTTTTAAATAAATACAATTTGGTTTAATATTTTGTTAAGTAATGCAACAAAATTACACACGCGACACATTTTAAGTATGATAAGTTTCCAAATACTTTTAGGTTCAACTGTAGATCGAGTTCCACAGAAAACATGAAAGACAAATATTTCCACAGAACACTTGCTCTTTCAGTGGAATCTCACTGTTAGCTTGATCCATCAATAAAAAGTGTGTGTGCAGGTGCCATGCAAACACATAGGTATGCGACTTCAAGTTTAGAGGCTAAGCTGAACACGACCACCTCAGTTAAGCAGCTTAGAACAGAAAAATTTCAGCAAAGTGAGCAGTGGGATTAGGAAAAGCTGACAGCTGCCACCACTCTCATTCAAGCCCTTCACCATTAATGCAAAGAGACAGTGAGTTCAGAAAGGGAAAGTCAGCAGAGACTTGAACAACCTCTCCGAGTCTCGTCTCTACACAGCGATGAATTTAGTATTGCTGACACTCAATGGCCTCAGTGCGTGCTATTTCAGGAGCAAATTACAGACTCGCAGAAAAGGGTGGGAAACCTCAAAATTACAGGGTTAATGTCCACTAATGTATGATGCAATACCTCAACTTCTATCTTCTTGTCGGAGAAACAGTTCGAGCGCATACATTTTCAAGGAACTGGTTTCTTGGGAGAATACTGGTCTTAGCAGCACAGGTCAGAAAAGTCAGGATCAGTGTAAACCATGAGAAGTTAAACTGTGGAAACACAGGTTTTACCCAACCTACTGCCAATAAGCAGTGACCTCATGAGTGAGTCAGAGTCTCCGCCGAGGTGTACAGGCGTATATATGTGCACACATGTGGTGAGACGGCCATGTTCTGGGTGTCTGACATCTGTTGCACACATTACTCAGAAGCACCGAACAAAGTTTACTTCTTTCCTTCCAGAGAATACCAAAAGGAAGGAAACTAAATCAATTCCTCCTAACCAGAACAACAAGAATTTTAAGCTGTTAAAACTCAAATGTCTAGCCTAAAATAAAACAATTATTTTATATTTTAGACCAACAAAAATTACTCCTAAAGTCAACATGAAAAACGGAACTCAAGTCAAGTCACCTTTACTTATATAGCACTTTTTACAATGCTAATTGTGGCAAAGCAGCTTTACAGTAATAATTGACAAATCATTTTTGGCTGCACAGCAGCTCCCAAAGAAAATTGTGTCATTGTCCAACTTATTCTATTATTATTGATTCATTCCATTGCAAAGATCAATAGTTATTAGTCTAGATAATGTATGTATATCAGCACTGGAGAAAACAGTGATGTAATCGTCCGGCTCAGCTCAGTTCGCATACAACGGTGCCAATGCAGGCATATCAAAAACACTGCTGAATATCAAGCAAGTGTCCCCAACCAAGCAAGCCAAAGGGAAGTCGCAATAAACTTTTCATTGTGACATATCCGAGTGAAATGGCTTCTCAAACAAGAAAAAAAAAAAAATGTAGTGCGGGACTTGATTTTGTCCATGGGGAATTGATTGGATGGCGTGGATTGTTGTAGTTTGCTATTGGAGTTCCATGGATAAAACATTTAGGCTAAAACAAGTAGTGTAATTTTCAATTTTGATTTCATAGTGACTTTGAAAAGTGGTTCCAATGATTTTTGGTTCCCCAAAGAACCTTTCAGTGAACTGTTTTTAAAGTGCCTCATTATGGATTTTTGGAAATTACCTTTCACGTATTTCCAAGTGAATGAAAACATCCTCCAAAGTTTTAAATCTGAAAGTGCACTGTATTAAATATTATTGTCTCTCAAAAGTAAGAGTCGACTCTGAATCAATTAAAAGAGTCATTTGTAAAACGAATCCCAAGCCATTTCATTGTGATGTCAAGACAAAACATTAGCATATTGCCTGCCCACTTATTGTACGTGCAGACACCAGGGAAAACTTGAAAACCATTGTTTTACTCCCCAGTACACGATTATTACAGTGGAACCCCCTTGAAACACGATTGGGCTAGTTTTGAGTAGCAATTGGGTGGATTTTGTTGTGAAAACCTGGCAACCCTGCTTGAAACCCCTCAAACACTGCCAATACGTGAAGAATCAGTGGTTAAAGTTCATCTTTACATCGATACCACAGCAGTAGCCCAAACCTTGTGCTGTGTTCCTGTCATTTTACTGACAACTGCTTCTTCGACCTAAATGTGTTCAACGAGGGATTTGTTTATTGAAGGATGAGTTCTTCCTCCTCCGAATCACAACCTGTAAGTAAGATTAATAGTCGTTGCTGTTATGTTCTCTGTAGCACGCACAATACGTATTGTGTGTTGTGTACGCTCCACGCAGCTTGTCTCTGGCAAACGGCAATATGTCTTTGCTCGCAATTGTCTAGAAATGTTTTTACTTGGAGTTATGATAAAGAACAGAGCAATACGTTGGTGTACAACTGCAGTGCTTTATCAATACTTTTCTGCGTTGGGCTAACGCATATACCACGACTGTTTACCACCGAGCTGTGGGCTAGGTTCGCTCACATAAACATTAAACACTTATTTCCTCTCCGAGTCTTTATTTTTAGAACAGAGCACCATCATTTTTATAATACAATGTAAGTGATGCAAGCACTCTGACCAAACTGACCAGAAGTCATCTGACCAATCACCGCAAATTAGTGTCAAGCAAAGGAGGGGTTTGGAAAAATTAATCGTTGAGCGAATCGTTTGGGAGTCATTGAGCAAATAAGGTAAAAATAAATGCATATTTTAAGACAACAAAAGTGTTTTTTGATCTTGCATGTTGTTGGGGACTCCCTAAACAAAAATATGAACTTTTCAAATGCCATAATAGGGGCACTTTAAAACAACCATTTTTTTTCCTTAGAGTGAACAACATTTTATAAACTAAACATTTTCCCAGTATAAAGAGCCGTTTGTGCAATGAAAAGGTTCTATGGATGTTAAAAGTTCTTCATGGAACCATCAATGCCAATAAAGAACATCTGTATCCACACACAAAAAAGGCTCTGCATCTGTCTTTGGCCTACTGAAGATAGAGGCCCATAAAGGCAGAGAGACCATGGAGCACAGCGCCATCTGTTGGTCTAAGCTGGTTTCCTGGATACAGGACAGTGATTGATAGTAATTATGTAACAAGAAGTCTTCCTTGTATTGCCAGTATACAGAGGGATGTGACAGGGTGTCTCAGGAAGTTATGTTGTTTACACAGTTTAGCTATAATTAGAGAAAAGAAAATTATGGTACTACGTAACCCAGGATATTCCATAATTATGTGACTAACCAAAATTAAGGTGATACCACGAGTGATGTCACTCGTTCCCTTCTTAAAAACTGTCATTTTAAATGCAGCGTCATGCAATAATAACAGGTCGTTGATGTCAAGCAGTGACAGCAGTGTGCCAAAGTATGTGTTACTCTCAATCTAAAAGTAAACAATGTTAAACAACATTTGTCTATTATCATGAATGCCATTTCTTAGCTCATATTAAAGGATTAGACATTTTCATTTACTCACACCCATGTCATCAGAGATGTTCATGTCTTTCTTTCTTCAGTCGAAAAGAAATGAAGGTTTTTGAGGAAAACATTCCAGGGTTCTCTCTGTGTGGGGTTCAGTTTCTGTGCAGCTTCAAAGCACTATACAGGAATAACAGTCTTCTCTCGCAAACAGATCGGTCATTTTCAAAAAAAAAAAAAAAAAAAAAGGTAATTATAAACTTTAACCACAAAGGCTGGTCTTGTACTACCTCTCTTCTTGTATAATCTACACTGCTAAGTGTATTACTGCCCTCCACAGGTCAAAGTTTGAACTAAATTGTCATATACAACATGCTAGTGCAAGTTCAAATTAGTTCAAACTTTAACCTGCGGAGGGCAGTAATACACTTAGCAGCATTTACACTGCTGGAATTCTACAAGAAGAAGAGAGTTAGTGCAAGACGAGCATTTGTGGTTAAAACATAATTATTATTATTTTTTTTTTTAGAAAACGAGCGATTGTTTCGCTAGATAAGGCCCTTATTCCTCGGCTGGGATCATGTAGAGCACTTTGAAGCAACACTGAAACTGACATATGGACACGTTGAACCCCAGCGCTCTCCACTATGTGGAGAAAATAGCTGGAATGTTTTCCTCAAAAACCTTAATTTCTTTTTTAATTTCTTCATCTTGGATGACATGACGGTGAGTAAATTATCAAGGACATTTTAATTCAGAAATGAACTAATTCTTTAAAGGAATTTGCATGGAATATAAAAATGTGCCACTCCAAAAGTGAACATCAAAAAAGCTACTCTGACACTTTTTGATGAATGACTTGTGTCTTTCCATGTTATTTATATTGAATTATAATCAGTAGATATGCCTTTTAAAATAATTTTGATTCAGAACGACAATAAATCACTCATAAATCAGACACACTATGGCTTCTGAGCGTAATTCTCTCCACACAACAGCAGTATAGGAATTACCTTGGTCAGCTTTGTTTGCCTGAGGAAGACAAGACATGACAGGAATCCATTTTGACAGCAAACAAGTGACAGTGTGTGTTCTCACAGCGCACACACACACGCTGAAAAGCGTCAGTGCCACAGACTTTTCTCACTGACTCCTCACTGAGGAATGTACTTGAGGGCATATTGAGAAATGACAAAATACAAACTGGACAAAGCGGCCCAACACGTCTACGCACTCAGTATCACACCCTATAAAACACGGAAAACATATGGATTATAACTGACAAAGTGTCGTCTGCAATGCATTGTAATGGCAGTTATGGATTTCTAGCTTGGATTGTTTCATTGGTCTCTGAATATGATGCATCTTGCTTAAAAAAAAAAAACTGCTCATGGCGCGAGACGGAGAAAAAAACATTCGGTTTTCGTTGCATGTAGTGTAGAGGGGCATTCAGTGATGCGTTATTGCATTCAGTTTGTTTTTTGACAACAAAAGCACCATAAAAAATGTTAAAAAATAAAAAGCTATATTCTGTCTTCTGAATCCACATATATGGAAGCTTGTTTCCGCATTGGTACATAAAAAAAAGAATGACGATTTAAACTCGCAATTCTGACTTTTCTAAGAATTCTCAATTTACATTTCGCAATTTTGCTTTTTTGTTTCCGCTATGGAATAAAAATAAATAAAGTTGTGTGTGACTATCTTACAATTCTGACTTTTTCCCCCCCTAGAACTGCTAGATGTAAGCTCACAATTGAGAGATTTCTATAATTATTCTGATTTTTTTTCTTCCAGAATTTCAAGTCAGTATCTTATGGAAGCTTGTTTCCGCCACTAAATAAATTTTTAAAAAAAAGATAGGCTAATTGTAACTCCTCTCAGAATTCTGTCTTTTTTCCCCCCATCACAATAGCGAGTTTACATCTCGAAATTCTGACTTCTTTCTCAAAATTGCGCGATATAGGCTAAACTCGCAATCGCGATAAATAAAAGTCAAAATTGTAAGTTATAAACTCACAATTTGCAAGATATAAACTCGCAACTGACTTTTTCCTCACAATTGTGAGATATAAATTCACAATGGCGAGTTATAAAGTCCAATTCTGAGGAAAGAAAAACTTTTTTATCCAACAATTGCTTGTTTATATCTCACAATTCTGACTTTATAACTTGCAACTGCGAGTTTATCATGCAATTTTCACCATCGCGAGATAAAAAGTAGAAATTATACAATTTTTATTTTTATTCAGTGGGTGGAAACAAGCTTCCATAAAATCTCACAAGTCCTATATCGCACAATTTGTTTCTCAGAATTACGAGAAAAAGTCTGAATTGTGAGATATAAACTAACTGTTGCAAGAAAATGGTCTTATTCTCGTACAGAGTTAAAGACGGCTCAGATGAGTGATTCAGTTACATTCAGGGTTGGGGAGTAACGAAATACAAGTAACTTAGTTACGTATTTAAAATACAAAATTTGAGTAACTGTATTTCATTACAGTTTCATTTTAAATGGGTGGTAATCAGATTACAGTTACATCTGAAAAGTATTTTAGATTACCAAAGTGATTACTTTGAATTTTAATGTCATTTAAACATCGATTGGTGATTCTCTGACTCTGACAGTCTGAAAAAGGAGTTAAGTTTCATGTTTTGTGATAGTTGTTTGTGAGTCATTTTATAATTGTAAAAAAGGTCACTGCATCTTTTTCTCACAATTAGTTTTTTTCTCTCACAATTGTGAGTTTGCATTTCACAAAGACTTCTTTTTCTCAGAATTGCGAGATTTAAACTCACAATTGCAAGTTATAAAGTCAGAATTGGGAGATATAAACCTGCAATACTGACTTTTTTTTGCAATTGTGAATTTAGTAATTCTGACTTTTCTCAATACTGTGAGTTTATATCTCATATTTTTGACTTCTCAATATTGCGAGTTTATATCTCATAATTTTGACTTTATAACTCTCAATTGCAACTTTATATCACACAATTCTAAGGGAAAAAGTCAGAATTGTGAGATAAAAACTTGCAATTACCTTTTTTGTGTTTGTTCCACACTTATTAGTATTCCAAAGTATTCTAAAGTATTTCGATTAAGTTACTAAACTTGAGTAATGTAACGAAATACGTTACAAATGACTTTTTAAAGCATGTATTTTGTAATCTGTAGTGAAATACATTTTAAAAGTAACCTACCCAGCCCTGGTTACATTTTGGTATGTTTTCTCACACAAAGCCATCTTATGGCTTCTAGATAACATGAGTACACGTCAGAATTTTCCTTTTTGGGTGAACTGTCCGACGGACATAAACAACTGGACCGTTTTTTCCAGAACAGCATTCACACTAGATCACATTTAGAGCCACTATCTAAATAACTGAACCAAAAGGAGACCTAGAAACATCTCATGGATTTTTTTTATAGTCAGTCTAAACTAATTGAGCTGATTTGACTTTTCCAAACTGGCATGATGACTAGTTCAGTGAACATCCGCTGAATCTGTCCCGGGCACACCCGGACTTTGATACACCCAAAACCCTGCTGTATAAACCGTAATTTACCAGCTAACCAGTCGAAAACACACTGTAGCTTATATTTTAAGGCTCAGGCACGTATAGAGGTCATAATAAAAGTTTAGACTAGAAAAGACACCACTTTTTACCCTCCAGTCAATCTCATTCGACAAAACGCATTTTTTTTTATTTTAAACTGAGGCAACGGATGTTTACTTTATGATTCAGGATGTTCTGCAACTTTATTAAATGAGATTGCAGGACTGACAGCACACAGAATTGAGTAAAACCGCGATAGTTGCCCTTGTCTCACACATTTTGAATAAAGTCGCCGTACATATGCACTTTAATACCTCAGAAGTATGAAGCATGTGCGAAATATAAGTGAAAGAATGTGCTTACGTCTCAGGCCAGCACTCCGTCCTCCTTAAACCGCTTCCTTCGACTTTTATTCCTCTTATTGGAAAAGCAGCGTTCAGTCTCAAGGTTTGAAGAGCTGAAAGTGTAGTAGTGTCTCGTGAAGTGAAGATAAACACGCAGCAGACGCGCGCGCACAGCTGACTGCAGTGACGCAGGCGCTCCTCCTGTTCACGCAAGAAAAGTGAACGCGATTCTCATCCTATTAGAGACGACAGGCCACTTTTCAGTCCTCATTAACTCAAACTCTCAGTCAGCCGCCCTGATGGTAAAGAGACATGCAATAACACACAAACTGTCACTGTAGGTAAGATAAATAACTTTTATTTAGAAGCTACAAGATGAGCTTTACACTACATATTTGTGGATACATTTTAAAGAGGCATGTTGCTGGACACCATTTTTAATAAGAAGCTCGTGCTTTTACATCTGCTTTAATAATAGACTTCTAAACAGCTATAAATAAACAGCTTTTCAAAAATATGGAAAATGATACTCAAGTGTTTAACCTTAGTATTGATTTTGACCCTGTCTGCAGTTTGATTGACAGGCGATCTGACCAATCATAACCCCGAATCCGCCATTTTGTCCGACATAACAGTCAGGGGAGTTGGCAGGTTAATGTTGGTGAACTTGTTGGTAACAACATTCCTTCTGATGTTCATTCATGTGTATTTGATGCTATAAATGAACTAGTATGAAGAGATGACGGGTTCACGAGCCGCTTGAAGGAGCTACAGCGATCTGTCACGACACTATACTGTACACGACTGTTTATTGTTTAAACTTCTTTAAAAAAATTATGATATTTTAAATATGAAAATGTTTCATATCAAAAGTAACTTGCTCTGTCTTGTCTGTCGACGTGTTGTCAGTGTTCTCTTTGCTCCGGGATGTATTTTTCACTGTGAGAACATGATGTGTGGCGTGAGAGCGCATGGCTTGTCGGACATAGCAACAGTAACTAAAGGGGGCGGGTCTTTGTGAAGGGTCAGTTCAGCTGACACACAAACTGAAAGATCTTAAAGGAATAGTTCACCCAGCAATGAAAATTCATGTTGTTCCAAACCTGTTTGACTTTCCTTTTGTGAAGAACTGTTTTTGTCCATATAATGAATATCAAAAGGGGTCCAAAACAACATTAGATCTCACTGAATTTGATTGTATGGTTAAAAACACTGATATGTATTTCAAAATATCTTCTCTTGCGTTCCACAGAAGAAAAGGCATGAGTAAATGATGACTGAATTTTCATTTTTGAGTGACTATCCCTTTAACAGCCTCTGCATGCTGCTGTAAAGTGTGAACCTAGTTGTTCAGCGGTCACTTAACAAGCCCAGGATTGTCCCTCAGATTCCCGCCTTTATATTTCCTGCCTCTGGTCTTGTGGAGCAAAAAAGGAACAATGAAAAAAATCCTCATTCTTCCTGTACTCTTCCTGTCAGTGTGTATATCAGAGTCTGTTTCTGACTTGGATGAGGGATTCCCAGGAGCATTTAGACCTGTTTTACAAGAATTCACTTTAGATTTTTTCCCCAAACATCTAGGCTTTATCAGTTTAAAGTCCGGGACAAAGTCTTTTTGGTCTCCAGGGACCAAAAAGTGCTGTAGTAGGGCTCAGTCAATCTTGCTTACGTTTCTGTATGCAAAAATAAACCAGCTATTACATACAATCAACCCAATTCCTGCCAATTCTTCAACGTCTTACAAAAAAATTAAGGCTTTCTGAGACACAAATAAAGGATTCTCAACAAATACAATTAAAAGTACGCAGCAATTTTCCATTTATAGATTCTTTGGTGTCCATTCACACTAGTAGTTCAGTATGAACTGACCTGGAAACACTAAAAAATCATTCCTAATTGATTAGTACTCGTAGTACATATCAAAGCACACGGAAACCTCAGCGGGGTATTTTCACCATGTGACTTTCACAAGTCTTTTGAGGGAGTCCATAACAAATTTGTTCAGCTTTCTAGACTTGCCTAATAAAAGAAATATAAGTCATATTCAATAAAGCATGAAAATCCCCTTCACATGGCAACACCACAGCTCATACAATGTTCATGTGTATTTAATGTGACTAGACAAAAATTAATGGGATAATGTTAATGGGATAGTCTCATTCTGCCATCATTCACTCACCCAAACACTTTTGGTGACCATTGACTTCAACTGTATGTAAAAAGAAATCAAAAAGAAAAACAAACCACTGATTTCCATTCCTCAAAGTATTTTAATGTTTTAATATATTAAAGCTACTTTAATGTTCCACTGAAGAGAGAAAATCAAACAGGTTTGGAACGACATGAGGCTCAATAAATGAAGTCAGGATTTTCATTTTTTGGTGAATTATACATTTAACATATATAGTTTGACTAGACATAACTGTACAAGGTCATTATGTAAATGTGTGCACAAGAGCATGTGTACAGAGGGAATCCGCTAAGGCAATAACAGACAGGATGTTGGAATGAGATGCAGAGCAGCAGGCAGTCTTGGAGTTAGAGCAGCATGTGCTGTGGAAAATAGTCAAGATTACTTTCCATTACACAGGGACTTCTGCTGACCCTAATGGCCCTTCAGTCCTAAACATCTATTATAGTCCTTAAAGGGAAGTAAAAGGTGATGTGTCATTTTTCCATGTTAAAATACCGTCTCACCTTAATATACAGCAACAGCTACAGGTGAGCAAACGGGTTCATTCCACACAAATGTAAACACTGTGGAGCTTTCAAAACATTACTCACACAGCAACGCTGCCTCAACCAATGGTGGGAGTTTGACTATCCGTTTATCTGACCAATGCCAGTTTGGAGGAGAATTTAAGTAATGTTGGGGGTGGGGTGTATTCCAGAAAGCAGGTTATGCCACATAAGCTTACAGCTAAGGTAACATATAAACTTTTGGTTCCAAAAACTGAGGTAACTTAGGAGGGTATGTAAGTTAGTTTAGTTTACTTCAGAGGTATTCAACGCATTTGTGATCTATTCATGAGGCTTCAAACAATATTATATTATATAGTTATAATAAGCACTATTATAAGATAAAGCAATGTTTCCTCTAGTTTATTCTCTATTTTATTTTATTACTCAAATTTTACTGTTTTATTCTCACCTCACGCATCGTGGAGCTGCATTTAAAAGGTTTATATAATGTTTTTCTATAATATAAAATATATTGAAAAGAAATATAAATATAAAAATACATATGTGACTAAACAAATTCATATAGCCATCTTTATCCTATTCTCTCCTTTTTTTTAGTTCAGTCTTTTTAAATTCATATATTTAGCATCAAATAAACAATATGATTCTTGTTTACAGTAAAAAAACTGATTAAAGATATAATTTTTATGTTTACACGAGGGTCGGCGTACATCAATTTCGTCATCAGAAGTGTACGTGCAGGTCGCACATGCGCATTAATTTTAGTTTATCCACAAGGTGGCAACCTTGCCCTGGGGGCGTCGATTCACAAGGTACCAAAGAAAAATTGCATAAACAGAACAGACCAGGAACGCATGCAAGCTACAGCGACAATGGAGGCCTACATAGATGAGAGATTGTGCGAAGAGGTTAGAAAGTACCCTCATTTGTACAACTCTAGCATAAAAGAATACAAAGATATTTACATGGGTTGTAACTCGTGACGAGAGATTTCTCAAAATATTTGTGTCGTGTACGAATCAAATGAAGAAAAAAATGAAGTATACTTTGGGCTTTAGAACATGATCACAAAAAATTATTGCACTACCGCTCAGTAGATGGAGATGTGCACTAAGAAATTAAATTGCCAATAAACAAAAGATGAAGGATAAGTAAAGGTCCATTCACTTGTAAAAAGTGTTCATGTCCTTGTAGAGCTAGTAATTACAGCTTGTAAGATGGGAATTTTCCTACTTAAAAGCTCCTACTTGTATCACGTGACTGGTGTACCACCTGACCGCCGCAGATTCATTTGGACGTTGATTGTGTCGCCATAGAAATGCATAATTCATAGTCTGAGGAGGTGATCTCGAGTTTAAGGTAATTACGATGATGTGAATGCAGGATAAAGCGTGCTTTTTTGTGTCCATTTCCTTGGTTGACTCCTGTTGAGAATGTTTTTGTGTGTTTACTGTGAAAAGGTTTTATCAACTGAGAGTTATGGGTTTATATGACGGTAAGTTTTCCCTTCTTTCTGGAATACTCCCAAGATGTACTTCACCTTCATATAATATTATTTAGACAGTAGTGTGGTTGTAAAAATTAAATTTTTTCACCTCTAGAGAACCTCTACGCAAATGGAAGAGGATAACTTCAGATATCGTGTATCACTGTCAATACACCTCAAAAATATCTTATGATGAGGTTAATAGAAGAACCATTGACAGCCCTGAGGGTTCTTGCTGGAACTTATGGGTTCCTTAGGGAACTGTCCTTTTTGAATAGGTACCCAGAGGTTCTCCAAAGGGTTCTGCAAGAGTCTTGAAAACATGTCTGGCATGACCTGGCTCAAAAGCATGTGTAGGAATTTCACCAACACACTAATACAGAAAGCATGACAAGGGTTTTATGCACTGGGCTTTTCTTCAGGCTTTCTATCCCTACTCTGCTCCGTCCTTGCCCTCTTCCTTTCTCTCACTTGTCTTCAGTTTTGCTCGGCTCTTCCTCCTCCGCTTCCAACTCCTCTCCAGGTCCGACCTCCACTGTGAGGATCTCCTCTCCCTCGATGCGGGGAGTCATGCGGATGAGCATGGTGCTGTCAGTGGTCTCTGATACCATGTCATCATCATCTGGTATATGATGGCGGGGAATGGGTGAACGGCGGTGCATTGGGGAGGGAGGGGGCACTGGACCTGTGGAGGTCCTGCCGGTGGCAGAAGTTGATGGCTGAAAGAGAAAGAGAGGATAGAGGGGCACGATTAGTCAAATTTCAAGAAAATGAGTTTTAGCAATAATTCATTTTTTGTTATGACTGAGATTGAATTGATTCAAAATGGCTTTTTAGAGCAAGGGGTGAAGGGTTATGGGAAATAAAAATGACTGAGCATGTTTCCACGTTCAAGCTAATTACTGTCAAGGTCGAGCAAACGTTTGAACAGAATGTCACTAACCTCAAATCAGTAAAAGTTAGTCAAACCATTAACATATGCGGATCAAATAAGTCCTTAAGTTGACATTTATGCTGTTATTAACTGAAAATCAATCAAATATGGTTAGATGCTTCAGATTTGATATAAAAGCTTCAAACCAATGACGTTTGATGTCGTTGATGTATCACAATGCATCTAAAGGCACCATAGTTGATTTGATTTTTAGTTATTAATGATCTGATTTTCAATAAGAGCTATTTTCTGGGTTCAGAGTTTGGTTTTGACCTAAAGCATCATAACAGGGGGTGTAAATACCTCTAAAGTTGCTCCCTTATATGTCTCCTTCAGCTTGGCAAACGTTTGTCCTGCGCCAACCTCCAGGGCAGCCTTGAAGAGTTTGGGTGTCTCTGGCCGCTCAGTGATGACCTCACCCGTCTCTTTAACCTTCTCATCTGCTGGCTTCTTATCTTTGGTCAGCATTTTCCTATGGAAGGAGACAAACTCATTAGCATGTGCATCACTGAGACTGTAACAGGAAGTGGAGCTCCATAGGGTTTGGCGATCTCAAGCACTTACAGGACATACCATCATTCAACACATATGCAACAGTAAATTGGTCCCACGGGTGAACAGATCATGGGACTCAATGGATCATGCTTCTTCATTATCTCAAGAACTTCCAAGCTAACAAAATCAAACACTAATCTCTCAAATTCCTCCCTCCATTAAAGAGAAATAAGGAATGCACAGGGAAAGAGATGCAGTATGAGGACAAACACAGAAAATATTTAGCAAACATGGCTAATCTAAAGCACTAGGAGATCTGTGAGTGTGATACAGAGCTGTGAATGGCTCAGACCACTGCGCTGGATGATCATGTGTGTGTGTGTGTGTGTGTCTGTGTGTGTGTTTAAGGATTGCTGGGGCTCTTGGTTGAGGTTCGAGCTCTGATCCCCTCACTTGGCCTTCTTGCGCAGTAGCTTCTGGGACTCGGGGTAGTGCACTAAGATGTCTGCCAGGTCCTTCTTATCCAAGATGAAGAGGTTAGCAAAACCATGGGCCTTTACGTTAGCTGTTCGCCGGTTCCCTCCACCACCTGCCAGCAAACTGATGGAGTAGACACACACAAAAAACAGTCCGTTTGGCTTTTCACATATAACACAATGTCACACTGGTGGCCTTCCTTTCAGGTCAGGGTATTGACACAGATTTCATGATTTGATTATACAAGCTCTTAGTTGCGTCCCAAACGACACACTATGCACTCATCCATGTAGTGTATGAATTTTATTTTGTAAATAACGGTTATTTTGTCATTTACTGTCGGAGTCTGATAGCCCCTCCTCCTCTGCTACGTAATTAAGGGGTGGTTGATTATGATTTCACTTTTTTAACTTTAGTTAGTGTGTAATGTTGTTGTTTGAGCATAAACAACATCTGCAATGTTACAACACATTTAAAGTTCTTTTAAAGAATTCTCTGTTTAAGAACTACAACAAACGGCTGGTAGGGACTACAGCAAGCTTCTTCCTGGGTTGGTGACATCACAAATCCCAAAATATACATAAACCCCGCCCCCGAGAACACACGACAAAGGGGGTGAGGCCATGTTGGGCTGCTTTAGAGAAGAGAGAACATGACGGCACATGCTAGTCGATGAGCTAAATAAACTCGAAAGCAACTACATAAATGTATCCACTAACCATTCAGAAACGTCTAAAAGTTGTAACTTCTTCCTGAGTCTCTCTATCAGTGTCGACTCCGGTTTGAACAATGTAAGGCTGAACACAGTTACTGACAATCCTCATTTTGGCTGCGTGAGATTCTCCAGTTTTGTTATTGTTGAGCTGTTAAAGCTCCGCCCTCTTCTGGAAAGCGGGCCGGGAGCAACAGCTCATTTGCATATAAACTATAATAAATTATCTGTGGGGTATTTTGAGCTGAAACTTCACAGACACATTTTGGGAACACCAAGAGACTTCTGTTACATCTTGTAAAAGGGGCATTTCAGGTCCCCTTTAAAGCTGTGACAGCCGATTGCATGAAGTTTCCAACATTCCACACTTCGTTTTTTCCGTTAATTAAGTGCATCATCTGGGTATTTAAAGTGCACTTTTTCTACGTGGAATTTTCAGTGTGAACACACTACTCGAACTATTTATAATAAAAAACAATCACAGAATAGTGCATAAGTATGCAAATTGGGAAGCACCTCTTGATTTGTTACCATTCTGATTTCGATTTGATTAATCACGGATTCACTTGGATATGCCATTTTCTTCTTAAGGAAAAAAGTCTAAACTAAAGCTGTTAATTAAACATGATTGTAATCTAAAAATTAACAACTGAGTCCAATCTATTAAATTCAAATATACAGTATTAATCAAACAGAGTTGTAAACAAACATTTAAATTACACATAAGGCAGTTTTTTGTGAACTACCTTTAACATGGATCAGCACATTGCATAGTGCGACACAGTAATCTTTCCCATTTGGTCACATATGATTTTAATCAGTTGGCAATAATATAAACTGACCTGATCAGTACTGTTCAAGTTCTGCCCAAACTGTCTCACAAGAGGTGTAAATGGTCTCCAATAATAATCATTACTCACCTAATTTCCCCAAACACAGAACCAGCTCTAAGAGTCACAAACACTGTCGTCCCATCAGGCCCTCCAACCACCTGCACCTCTCCAGCTTTGATGATGTACATCTCTCGGCCGATCTCACCCTGACCGCCAGAGCCGAGCAGAACAAGAGTCAGTTCAAAACGCTAACAGATAAAAGGCTCTTTCATGGTAGCTGTCTGATGTGACCTTTACTAAGACAGCCTCCAAATATACCGGCCATATACTAATATTATTTAGGTTTTAAAATGTTTTTGCAAGCCAGTAGCAAAGCAAATACAAGAAATCAAAAAATAATGGGGTATTGCTTACTTTTTTACAAACAGAGTCTCCTGGAAGGTACACCACAGATTTCAGCCTGTTGAGCATGTCAAATATCATCTGTCTGTCACATCCCTGGAATGAACAGGGGTCGGATACTTTAAAGTCAGCTTTCACAACCCGTTCAAAGAAAAAACTAAATGAGTTTATCCATTGGGAACTGATTGGATGGTGAGAAGTGATCTCTATATGACAGATGTTTGGAGAGGAGGAGTTGAAAAACAGTACTTGGAAAGTGCTTGGAAAGCACTCAAAAAAATGCTGGGTTGTTTCAACCCATGTTTGGGTCAAATATGGACAAACCCAACCATTGAGTTAAAAAAAATGTAATTTAAAAATGTAATCCAATGGTTGGGTTTTTCCATATTTCACCAAAACATGGGTTGAAACAACCCAGCATTTTTTAGAGTTTTGTTTCAGAGGTGAAGCAAGTTTTTACACTTGATGATAATTACAAAGACTTTTTTTTGTGTGCGAAATTGTGTACAAGGACAGATCTGGAGTGTCCCATCTAACAGGGAACGTTCTCAGAACTTTGGCTAACACTATGGCAAGGTTCTCTCAAAGTTATGAACAAAAGCTCTTCCAGTAACATTCAGTCAGGTTATCTGGTCTTTACTAAAACATTATATTTATAGTTCTGTCAGGATCACTATCGTCAAAGATGACTGGCAGTTAGCATACAGTTTGAATTGGTGGTATGGTTCTGTTCTGGGAAAAAACTCCTTGCCTATCCATGCAGCCTAGCATGGATAAGAGCAGGGAGGGCAGCGATAACCCCCCTTAGGGTAAACAGAACAGAACCAAAGTATTGCAATGTCATTAATTTTCTTTATGACAATAAGTAATGAAACAATATAATTGAAGAAATGAGTTTGATCAAGAGAGATATCAGAAGGGCAAGTCCTGACTGGACAAAAGAGGAGCTGGGGATGGAGGAGGGTAATTAGCTCCGGAGCAATGCGATAAAGCTGCTGGTAATACTGAATGGACCATATATATACAAATACGGTGATATGTGAATCAGCTGAGTGTCAGCTGATGTGAGCTTAACTAACGTGACCCGCCAGAACTAATGCTACGCTTGATTTCATGTAATCACGTTCGTCTAACATTTATTTATTTCAGAATGTTCAGAAAGCATTCAAAAGTAACTTTATTATAATGCAAAATAGGAAAATTATTTTTAAATGTTATTCAGAAATAACGTTTTCATAACTTAATGCCAATGTTAACAAAACATTCTCAGAACATATTTTGTTAGCTGGTGTGTATTAAAGTGATAGTTCACCAAAAAATGAACAAAATGAACAAACAAACAAACAAAGTAGAACAAAGAAATTCACACAGGTTTGGAACAATTTGAGGGCGAGTAAATGATGACAGAATTTTCATTTTTTTGGTGAACTATCACTTTAAGAAAGCAAATAGTAGGTGTGTAACGATAAGTCGATATGGATCATTGCATCGATCAAATGACTAACAACATGCATGATGTATTGATGCAATGCTTCAAATCAATATATATTAAAAGTTTTTTTTGATTATTTATTTTTATATATTATTCTATATAACTTCAAAAACGAAAGTGTATTTTTTGTTGTGGGTACAAATATGGATACAGGATTCAATTAAATGTTCATGTTATTTTAGTTGCATTTGTGAGTTAACTGATTGTGTAAAATAGGCACATAATATGGTAATATCAAATTCAGGCCCCTGAATATTATAAAATCTTAATCGTATCACAGAATGTTTTGATAAAATATTGTATGACTGGCTAAGAAAACTGATGTCAGATTGTAATGAGATGAAATGTATGATTAACACCATTAGTAAATACTGTCAATTTGATTTCAAGTATAGGTCTATGGACCCTCCTTGGAAATCTAGTTAAAATCTGGTACATTTATATTTAGATAATTTCTGTTTATTAGCTGGTTCAAGCTGGTGTACATGGTTAGTCAGCTAGACAAGTGTTTCCCAACCCTGTTCCTGGAGGCACACCAACAGTCCACATTTTGGATGTCTCCCTCATCTGACCCCTTTATCTTCTGTCTTGGAGTTTCTGCTGATGAGCCGATGAGTTGATTCAGGTGTGTTTGATTAGGAAGAGTTGCAAAATGTGTAGTCAGGGTTGGGGAGTAACGAAATACAAGTAACTTAGTTACGTATTTAAAATACAAAATTTGAGTAACTGTGTTTCATTACAGTTACATTTTAAATGGGTGGTAATCAGATTACAGTTACATCTTTAATTGATTATTTCTGACAGTCTGAAAAAGCGGAGTTAAGTTTCATCAACATTTAAATACTTTGAAGAGGGATCATAAAAATTGTTATTTTTATTTAGTACTGTCCTGAACAAGACAAAATGATTGAATTTATAAAACAAATTGCAGAACTTCAACCTAACTGTCATGACCTGATGATCCACGACTGTTTTCATGTTTTGTGATAGTTGTTTGTGAGTCATTTTATAAGTGTAAAAAAGGTCACTGCAACTTTCTCTCACAATTGTTTTTTTCCCTCACAATTGTGAGTTTTCATTTGCAATTGGGAGATATAAACTTGCAATACTGACTTTTTGTCTTGCAATTGTGAATTTAGTATGGGAGTTTATATCTAATAATTATGACTTTTCTAAATATTGTGAGTTTATATCTCATAATTTTGACTTCTCAATATTGCGAGTTTATATCTCATAATTCTGACTTTATAACTCTTACCTTTTTGTGTTTGTTTCACACTTATTAGTTTTCCAAAGTATTCTAAAGTATTTAGATTAAGTTACTAAACTTGAGTAATGTAACGAAATACGTTACAAATTACTTTTTAAAGCATGTATTTTGTAATCTGTAGTGAAATACATTTTGAAAGTAACCTACCCAGCCCTGTGTGTAGTGTTGGTGTGCCTCCAGGAGCTGGGTTGGGAAACACTGAGCTAGACAACCAGTCAGTGGAATTTGTTTCAATCAAGTAGATCATCTTGGTCAAGCTGCTTAGACCTAGTGGACCACTTTGGACCAGCAACAAACCAGCTTGACCACTTTAAACTGGAATGATCTGTTTTTCCAGCCGTACTAAATCAGATTTTGTCATTCTGTGTGTGTGTGTGTGTGTGTGTTCATAAAAGAAAGAAAAGTGTGAAGGATAGATAATAGATACTAGTGCAATAGATACTCACCTGAAAGAGCGCCACTTTACTGACAATGGAATAGTTTACGTCTGCTGCGATGTCCAGACGCATCTTATCTGGCAGCTGTATAAGTAACTCCTGTTCATCTGGAAACAAACAGACCATAATACAGTCAAAACATAGTCGACACATGTAAATGTCTAGTGCAATCGGATTCTGCTTACCCAGCATGCCTTGCGACTTCCAGGTGTAGTCGTACCAGGTCTTCACTCGGTTCTGGACTGGGTGGGGGATCCTGTAGGAGGTCATGTATTTGACGGTGCTGTCCACACAGTGTCTGTAGTAGGCCTCACCTGCTGTGGCGGCTCCAACTACGTCTCTCATCTATGCGTACATACAATGAACAGAGGGAAAACTTTACACTGCAAGGAGTTTTATGATTTGATCTCCTTTAAAGTGGCATACACATGTTTTTTTGTTTTCTGTTGATGATATGAAAAACAGCCATATTAAACTAGAAGGTGAATTTCATAGGAATATATATATAATTCTCATTATTCTTAATATATATATATATATATATATATATATATATATATTTAAATGTTTCTTTAATAAGAATAATGAGAATTATATATATATATATATATATATATATGTGTGTGTGTGTGTGTGTGTTTATATACATATATAATTATTAAATCCCAAAAAGTCTTAGTTATTAAAATCTATCTGGATGATTTATTTATTTATTTTTATTTTTTTGCAAATTAGTGATTTTCCTTGGATATAGTGTTATTTTAGTATCACTGACTAAGATACTATTATAGTTTTTATTAATATTTTGAATAATTTTTTTATATTTATATTCACTGTTTTAATTTTAGTTGTATTAAGTTTTATAAATTTTGTTGTTTGTTTTTGTCAGTTTAATTAGTTTTTTGTAATACTGTCTATACAGTTTTTATTCATTTTTATTTCAGTTTTAGTTTGCGATGATAAAATATCAATTTAACTAAATGAAAATGAGAAATGCTGCCTTTGCAATTAGCTGAAATTCAATTTGAATTTTAATATTTTTTATTTACGGTAAATTTTATTTCAAGTCATGAAAGTTTTTTTATGGTTTTAGTTTTGGTTACAGTTTAGGTTACAGTTTTGATTACAGTTTATATTTATATTAATTTTATATTTATAATTTTTGTTCTTAAAATTAGTCTTATATTCTTTATGCAGATTAAAAATATAATTTATTTGTTGTTTCTTTTGACTTTGGGGTCAAATATGACCTTGACATGTTTTTCAGATTCACCTGACCGATCATGATGGAGAAAGCAAAGACTCCCACGAAGTAGTTGACCAGTTGGAAGACGATTTCAAAGACAGTGGTGGGATCAGGCAAACCTCCGATGGTGATCAGAGTCTTCACAGCAAAGTAGTAGCAGCGAATATAACTGTAGGACACAAACACAGATTCATTATATTACATTATCTACACTGCGCACAACACACCACTCAGTAAAGCATTGAGATGGATAAGTTCACCTGTTTCCTTTGCCATTATAGACCCATTTAGTAGAACCCAGTCCTTCATAGTCAGAACCCCAATAGAAAATACAGGCATTACAGTGCAGAGAGTACAGCAGGTACGCACTCGTCCGGATCACCCTGGAATCACACGGCAGTGGGTAAATAAAATCTTCATTATTTGGGTGAACTGTCCCTTTAAGAGGTATTCCCTTTGTGTTATGGTGACCTCTAGTTGTGGCCTCTGGTCTTACCTGTAAATGTATGCTTTGCTCATCACAGCCTCCAGACGATCATTAAACTCAAAGAATGCATTGTACTGCAAAAGGGGCACAGAAAAAAAGTGTGAGTATTAGGGATATTTATGTATGACAGTGGGAAGAGATTAAGGACGGCATGTTTTTTTTTACCTTTAGAAGGCGAGGAAACCGCAGGAGTGATTTGACACCTGTGAAGACGTACAGGACATCCAGAGGAAAGAGACTGATCATATCCATCTGAAACATCCAGCATGCACTGAAGGTTAGGATGGGGTTTTAATAACACACTGAAGTTATTTGTTCAGTGTCGATGCATAGATTTAGTAGAAAATAAGAGTTCTACCTTAAATCGCTCTGTTTGCAAGTAGTTCTCTCTCATGTCTTTTTTGTCACACTTAGAAAGACAAAACATAAAATAGGCAAACATCAACAGACAAAGTAACTAAGTAAAAGAAACAGTGGTCTATAAATGACATTAGACAACAAAATATTGAACCTAGTGGCATTTCTTTTAAAGAAAGACACAATTTCAAGCAAAACAATTCACAAAAAGAAATTAGTTTGGTTGAAACATAAAAGATAATTATGACTTTTTATCTCAAAATTCTGATTTTTTTTTTCTCTCGCAATTGTTGGTTTATATCTCAGAATTGTGAGATATAACTTCACAATTATTAGTGTTATAAAGTCAGAATTGTGAAATATAAGCTTACTATAAACATAAACTACATTTTTTTCTCACAATCTAAACTCTCAACTTTTTCTCAGAATTGTGAGGTATAATGTTAGATACATATTTGCAAATTCTCACAATTCTGACTTTTTTTCCCAAAACTGAGACTTTATAACTTGCAATTGCGAGTTAATATCCCACAATTGACTTTGTAAACTCTATATAAGAATATAAATTTGAATTGTGAGATATAATGTGGAATTCTGAGAAAAAAGTCTTTAACCCTTTAGTTACTGTTGCTATGTCCGACAAGCCATGCGCTCTCACGCCACACATCATGCTCTCACGAAGAGAAAAATACATTGTGGAGCAAAGAGGACATCGACAGACAAGATAGAGCAGGTACTTTTGATATGAAACAGTTTCATATTTAAAATACTGTAATTTTTTAAAGAAGTTTAAGCAATAAATAGCGTATAGTGTCTCTTTAATGTGTCGTGACAGATCGCTGTAGCTCCTCGTGAACCGATCATCTCTTCATACTAGTTCATTTATAGCATCAAATAAACATGAATGAACATCAGAAGGAATGTTGTTTCGAGCGCGGAAAGACGTGAGTAGACACAATATCTCAAGTTCCAGTTCACCAATGTTAATCTACTAACTCCCCTGACTGCTTTGTCGGATAAAATGGCAGATTCAGGGTTATGATTGGTCAGATCGCCTGTCAATCAAACTGCCGGCGAAGGGTCGATTGTGAGATATAAACCCATAATTGCGAGAAAAAAGGCAGAAATGTGAGATAAAAAGTTGCAATTACCTTTTATATTTAAATTCTGTGGCAAAAACAAGCATATAAAACAGTAGATATGCTGTTCAAAACACAACACTTATTGAACGTAGGCTGCTCTGGCTCACCACAACATCTCCTCCTCTCACAAACTGCAGTCTGGGCTGAAAGACCACGATGTCCAGAATGTAAATGGTGTCACAGAGGTAGTCCATCAGCAGCCACCAGTGAACGTTCTCAGGGGTCTGATACGGGAAAGTGCAGCGCACAGGGATCAGCCAAACATTCCAGTTCCACGCAAACGTCACAAAGAACAGCCACACCACGTAGATCAAATCTGTGAAAGAATCGATCAGCATAGTTGCATCTTCAGTATGTCGTTTTAATGAGGTCATATCATACAGTACGTTTCTACGCTACGTTTCTACGCTTCATTCAAGTGTGCAGCGCTGAAACCCAATTGTAATTGTTAAATTTCCGAAGGATCAGCACAGTAGTAGTACTCACACCACCTACAACGTCACCAAGGCTCGCCCTGATCGGCCTGAGGGGGGCGCTACAGCGGTGAAAATTAGATTTTTTGAAAAACCTACTAACTAGGTTTTTGGCTCGATTGGAACCAAACCAATACTGCGAGAGTCTGATTGTCAATAATTATCAAAAAAAGTTGAAATTCTGAATCACGGTCCCTAAGGGCTACCAAAACATTCGAAGTGGGTGGAGCCACTTTTACTAAAAGGGCTACAACTCATGAATGGAATGGGATATTTTCACCAAACTCAGCACACCAATGTAAGAGCTCATTCTGTGGACATTTTAGAAAGCACGTGGTGAAAGGCCACTTGGTGGCGCTATAACAGCATAAAAACCCATGAAAACGGCTATAACTACTTCATTTCACCTTCGTGTTTTCCATGTGTGTAAAGTATTGTGTATCGTGCAATTTTTTGTACACGCCCACGACATTCGTACCACATGGTAGAACTCCTCATTCTGAGCAACTTCGCCTCTAGGACCGCCGCTGTCCAGCGTTCATTAAAAATCAGAGATTATTTCAAAAACCAACTTTGGTGAACTAGTCCTAGGTTTTTGGCACAACCACTATATATTTATTATGGTAAATTGCCTTTATTTTCCGTAAATGGTCTTTTCCATCTATGATCGAGATGATTACAGTCTTGCTAATAAAACATAGCACCTTTTTCTGCATGTGCTTAAATCCTTTATAAGCCCGATAATTGCTGCTTGCAGCTATATTTTTAACTTGCAACTTTATCATTACAAATATATTTAAATTAATGACATACAAAGTTCAAATGAATTGGCTTTACCATAAGTACTTGTCTGTGCATTCGGCAGTTCAAAATAACAATATTTCAAAGACAGCAGAAGTGATTATGTGTAAGAAATTACATATAAAGATAAACTTAAGTGGGTCACAAAAGCACTCTGTATTTAATGTAAATTTAAACTATAATACATTTTCATTTAATTGTAAATGACATACAATTACAGTAAGTGTCCGAAAACATTACATTCAGTTTACACTTAAAATGTATTTTTTCCAAAATAAGTACTTTTTTTTCTTTAGAGTTTTTATTTTTTATCATTATTTTTTTAAAATTTTATAATTTAAGTCATAATTTAGTTTCCTGACCATTTCCCACAAAAAATAGTCAGTTTAATAGTCAGTTTTTGGTTCCTTGTTTTCAAAAGACATTCTTTTTGTACTGGGAAAAATGTTCAAAACAAAACAAAAAAAAGTTTTTTAAAAAAATATAAATTTCTCATGATATGACATGTCAATAAAGTAGTTTATTTCTATATTAATTATTATAAAAATGTCCCATTGTGATCCACACAGCTCTGTAGATCTCACCTGTGTAGGGATCAATGCTGGATGGGAAACGGTACTCCAGTATAACTCTCAGCCAATCAGGAACCTGGGGAATTTTCAACTGAGGAACTGGGAACTTGTATCCCATAAACTCATAGATTTGCACCTCCTCTTCAGCAACCTCTTCAGCATCTTTCTTTTCCTCTGGAGGAGGTGGTGGAGGAGGAGGAGGCGGGGCTTCACTAGCCTTCTTGGCTGGAGCTAGGGTTCAAATGTCAATGTTGAAGGAACTACAGTATCTATCCTTGACCTTTACATTACACTGATACAGTCAAATAAAGAGTAAATACAAGTCTACTCACATGCCGAAGGGCTTTCTTCATCAGAATCATCTGGATCAGTCAGCTTCTCTCTTGCACGTTCTGTTCGCCCCTTAAACAGCTTGATCAGCTCCTGCAGTCGCTCGTTCACAACCATACTTGTTTGACTGACTGCAGACATGGGCCGCTCAAGGACTCTGCGGGAATTGACATTGGAGAAAGTCGTGTCACATCAAGTTCATCAATGACATTATTCCTTTTTTGAGTCTAAGCAAGGAGAGAGAAAAAAAATCAAATATAAAGACTCACTCGCCCACATTGAGTAGACCAGTCATGTTCGGATCCACGTCTTCCTCCTGAGGCTTTCTATTGATCAACATACAGCATGACAAATTGCAGTCTTTACTATAGCAGCCGTAATTTACAAAACTTCATCTTCAACCTACTCTGAATCCTATGGAAGCCCATTTCCGCCACTGATGAGAAAAAAAAATATTCCGAAAGTCATAATGAGAAACTTTCTCATAATAATGACTTAGTATCTCATAATAATGAGAAACTTTCTCATAATAATGACTTAGTATCTCATAATAATGACTTAGTATCTCATAATAATGACTTAACATCTCATAATAATGACTTAGTATCTCATAATAATGACTTAGTATCTCATAATAATGACTTAACATCTCATAATAATGACTTAGTATCTCATAATAATGACTTAACATCTCATAATAATGACTTAGTATCTCATAATAATGACTTAGTATCTCATAATAATGACTTAGTATCTCATAATAATGACTTAACATCTCATAATAATGACTTAGTATCTCATAATAATGACTTAGTATCTCATAATAATGACTTAACATCTCATAATAATGACTTAGTATCTCATAATAATGACTTAGTATCTCATAATAATGACTTAACATCTCATAATAATGACTTAGTATCTCATAATAATGACTTAGTATCTTTAACTTAATAAAAAATAAAAATGTTTTTTTTGTTTTTGATTAAGTTAAAGATACTTAGTCATTATTATCAGATACTAAGTCATTATTATGAGAAAGTTTCTCATTATTATGACTTACGGAATATTTTTTTTCTCAACAGTGGCGGGAACGGGCTTCCATAGAATCCACAACTTTGCTGAGATTGGAAAAAAAAAACTTGACTTTCAGAGAAACAGCCTAAATTATTTAGCTAATAATCATATAAATAGGTCAAATGGTGAAACACTGACTCGTCGGCTGTCAAATCTGTTTCAGGAACGGTCATCGAGTCTGGCTCTGGTCGGACGATGATTTTGGGAATGGTCACATGGCTGCTTCCTGAGATTAAACACAATAAAATGGACAGAATTTGAATTTATTTCTTATTGAAAATAACAAAACACAAATCTTATTGAGATTATTTGTGGTTAATGGTTGTTAATGTATGCCTTTTGTTTTTCTATGCATTTTTACATCATAAAATAAAACCTGCAGCTGTAGTTTGTCTTTTTTTTGCCAAATTATTTTGTCAGATAAAAACCTAAACCAAGTTTAGTGTTTTGTTCATCCATCTACTAGTGTTTATGTTGAATTAAATGTCAGATACAGTTTATGGTGTAAAATGACCAAAATACCAATAATAAAGAGGAAAAAAACACAAAACATAATGCAGGACTTCGTTACACACAAGCCTGAAATACAGTATATTAGGACTCTTATTTTGAAATGTATATGCTTTACTTTTGTCAGCTGCTCATTCAAAAAGATGAGGGATCTAAAATTTCATTAAACTGATTATTTTAGACTTTGTACAGCCCCTTGGGAAGTTTTTTTTATCCTCATGTGTGCTCTTTAAAAAAAAAAAAACTATGCCAGTCACAAATGCAAGTGGAACATTCTCACTGTCGAGCCCTGAACTATAATATTTTGGTGGCTAGATATAGCTGGGCCCATACAGATATTTATGCCCATACATATTTGTGTTATTCAGACTTCAGAGTCAATATAATCTAAGGGGTTTTTCCCCCATTTTATCATCCAGGTGAAAACATACATGTAAGTAACAACACTCTTTTCCTCAATAGGTGATGATTTGAGGTAATATTTGCATTAACAAAAATCACTAGCACAGCACAGCACAGCACAGCACAGCGCTACCTAGCATAGTCAGTTCACCTGAGAGACTTTTGAAGGTTTGGTGTCTTTCTTTATCTGTAGGGAACTTCAAAACCGTGTTTTGGGTGTCAGGCATGGGATGATCTGGATTTTAGGGCACTTAGCATGGGATGACAGTGGGTTTCTTGGGTATTTTAAGAAGTAAATCCACTAGCTACAGATTCTAACTCATAGACTACATGCTGCCGTTGAGGCGTTCTACATGGGCTTGAGGATGTTGAGGCGATGGAGAACGTTCTGGAAGCACTGGTTGGCTTGTTTTGGAAGCTGGGATATCTCCTGGTACAGCAGCAGGAGATCAGAGGGCATCGTGGGCAAGGGAACATTGTTTTTCAGCAGATGCAAGTTGCTCAGGCATGCGGAAGCATGAGGGATGCGAAGAACCCAGCTCTTTACGCCAGTACAGCTAGCGGGCACTGCAAATGGGTAGACCGGTTCAATTACTGGACGTTCACATTATGTTATATACAAACTGGATCTCAACAGTTACAGTAATGCTCTTTTGATTAGATCTGCAGGACTAAAGCTTCATGAAATCAACAAGACTTGCTTTATCTATCTTAGCATGTTTGCTGCTAGACTAATATGTTGGGTTTATACTGCACAAGCTTGTATACAGTGTTGGGTTAAGTTACTCTAAAATGGCTACTGATTACATTACATTACTTCAACAGTGAAATTAGATTACTGTACTAGTTACCCTCGCTAAAAAGTATTGCATTTCTTGTTACTAATTACTTTCTAAATCCTATATCAACCTCGACCAGTTGAGCAATACAAGGATAGATGAAACTGCCCTTTTAATTGTTTCAAATTAATAATATAAAATTGCATAAAATTATACTGACCAAAGTATTTAAAGGGAGAAAGTTATATTATATCATTAGATGTTAAATTTCGATGTTAAACACACTATTGTTTTATATAAAATTGTTCTAGTCCTAACAGTACTTAATGCAATTACAAAATGTAATTAAAAGTATGTATGCTCATTCATCTAAGTATGTATAAAAGTAATCCCTTACTTTACTTTTTCAAGGGAAAAGTAATTAAATTACAGTAATTTATTACAGTATGTATTACAGACAACACTGCTAGTATATAGCCACTGTACATATGTTCATGTTCACACTGACCTCCACATCCGTCTTCAGGTTCCTCTTCCTGTAACAGAAGATTAATAAAAGCAAAGATGCATAAGTCAGCAAAGACAAACATGTCTAAATGTATATAGCTGCAATTCAAAAGAATCACAATATAATTTTTATGTTTCTGAAAGAAATAAACTTTTTCCAAGGTTGCATTTAATTGATTGGAAAAAAAAAACAGCAAATGTTTACTGTACAAATGACTCTTTCATTTAAATGCTTTAATTTTGAAAATATATATTAAAAGAAACCTCTATTTGCGGCAATGACATTGAAAATAAACAATGTAATTGCAACTTATCTCACAAATCTTACTTTTTTCTCGCAATTGACATTTCTCAGAATTATTCTCAGAAGATATAAACTCGCGCGGGTTCTAAAGTCAGAATTGCGAGTTTATGGCCTGGTTCCACAGACAAGGCTTAAATTAAGCCAGGATTAAGCCTTAGTTAAATTAGGACATTTAAGTAGATTTTATAAACAGGCATTAGAAAAAAAACATTACTGGTGTACATCTTGAAACAAAACAACGGCTCTGACATATTTTAAGATTTTTGTCTGTGAAACAGTTGTGCAATTCAGACTTTATCAGTCACAATTACGAGTTTATAACTCACAATTCTGAGAAAAAAAGTCAGAATTGCGAGATACAACGTTGCGATTATGGAAATAAGCTTCCATATGTTTGAGGAGGCCTTGTGCATTCTATCATTTTATTACATTCTGAAGTTTCATCTCATTCCGTGATTTCTCATTACTGGCGATTTCATGTGAATTCATACGATGCGAATTGTACAAAAACATAAATAATATATATAATATAATAATATGATTGCCATGAGATTGTGTTGGTATTTTCATAATTGCATTCCTGTAGCTCAAGCGTGGCGTTACCGATGCCAAGGGTTCGATTCCCAGGAAGTGCATCATCTGATAAAAATGTATAGGCACTGTACCTTGAATGCATTAATGCATACAGCAAAATGCATACATGTAAATGTAATTGTTTTGCTATGAAAAATACACGGTAAAACATTCATTTCAAACAGTACATTGCCATATTTTCCAGAAACAAAGTTGCCCCAATTCAAAACAGCATTATTGAAGAAGAAAGCACACAGATAAGTTGCATCTAAGTTACATTTCATTATGACATTCAGAAATAATGTAAATACTGGTAAATAAAACTAAACTTCAACAAACATTGTAACGACTGTAAACATGTGTGGAATGAAATATACTAGTATAAAACAAAAATAAGCTACGGTTGCATTCATTATAACATTTATTATGAAGCCTAAACGAATTTAAAGCAAAACTAAAATTAAATAAGCTGTACAATTAAATTGGGCTCCCTGTACTTCTCTCATTCAGTACGTTTCCAAAACTTTGTGCTTGCCATTAATTGCATTATATAAATCGCTTTGGAATATAAATTGCAAAAAACAACAACAAGAACAAAAAAAACAAAAAAAACAATGGAAAATATGGTAATGGCTGTTTTTGATTATGTTTAAATGTTGCCTTGCTAAAAAGAAATATCACTTCCTTTTAAAAACATAAAAATGTCTTCCCAAACTTACAAATGGTATGTTTTAAGCAATGTTACCTGCTCAGCATCAGGGGGTAAAGATGTGGCGCGCTCAGGCTGAGTGGTCACAGGCGGTGGACTTTGGGGTGGGTGATCTGAAACCTCAGACTCGTGCGGCGACGGCTCCGCCGGGCAGATGTCCACCAGGCTCCTGAAAAGGGTTTGAGCTGGAGTCTAGTCATGGCAACACAACCAGTCCTTCACATACGTTCAGAGACTGGTGAGCCACCAATCAGATCTGTAGCGGTTGACCAGATAAAACTCAAACGAGCTGACAAGAAAGTGTGATTGGATTATGAAAATCAACCGTTCTGATGGGCAAACTCATTTTTACCAGAATTTTTGTAGGTTTTCTCATGGTTGCCAGAACTTTACCGTAAAAAATACGGTAGCACCGTTTTAGGTTTTACGGGACAGCTGTCTATTTTACAGTTCAAAACCGTATAATTTAAAGGTTTATATTCTAATAATGACAGTTCATAGCTTTTTATTTTACGCACTGTAATAAAAAATCTGTTAAATTTACGGTATTTCATTAACTGATATAATGTTAATTAATCAACCTATTGAAGTACTAATATCTGTTTTGCATCTTTGTAATACAGTGGTGATGAGAGTCACATGACCAATTTAAGTTCATCACAAACAACTTTTCCAAATGCTGAGAATACTGATATATATATATATGTGGCACACAGTGTCATTCACACAAACACTAAACACCATCATGGTAACACATGAAATTTTAAAATGCAATAAACATTAATTTAACAACATTAGATGTAACATAAAACCCTAATGAACATAACTGATTAGAAAAAACTAAGAAGAAAAAGTTATTTCAACAAAAATACATCAAATGTGAAGTCAAAATGACTTGTTATTTTTCACTTCCAAAAGCTGTAAATTTAATAGTATTTTACCGTAAAATTATCTTAAATGTACCGTTAGATCAATTACAGTTATTCACCGTATATACGTAAACTTTCTGTAAACCAATTAACTGTTTTTCACCATAGCATTTTTACAGTATTTTACCGTTAAAATTGTTTATTTTTTATTTTATTTTATTTTTTATTCCATGGTGGAAACTTCCATAGTGTAGTCATATCTGTCACCAGCTAAAAATGAATGTCAACCAGGATTTCTTTTCTGAAAGAAAGTGAAGCTGTTTTACCCAGCTACTACCCAGAGACGACAGCGGTGACCAGCATCTAAAATGCAACATACTGTATGATGGAGACAGCGCTGGTCTCGTCAACGCTGACTCTCTCACAAACAAACATTATTGACCCAGTTCCCAACAACACATTACTGAAATTGCTGTATTCAATTTCTGTACCCCTTTCCCCTACTTTTGCTTGTAAAGAAAGTTATCATCCTCTTAGGTTACATTATTGACACGCAGAGTCAACTTTTAACTAAAAGAAGCAGTGCTACTAACTTAAATGAACTTAAATGAACTTTTTAGCTGTTAGCCCAGTGGCGTGTTAACTCATGTTTTTATGCCCAAATCATGCATTGTCTACACTACAGCATTAAAGGATTAGTTCACTTTAAAATGAAAATTACCCCAAGATTTACTCGCCCTCAAGCCATCCTAGGTGTATATGACTTTCTTCTTTCTGATGAACACAATCAGAGATATATTAATAAATATCCTGACGCATCTAAGCTTTATAATGGCAGTGAACGGGACCAACAAGTTTGAAGCTGAAGAAAGTGCATCCATCCATCATAAATGTACTCCCCACTGCTCAGGGGGGTTAATAAAGGCCTTCTGAAGTGAAGTGATGCATTTGTGTAAGAAAAAGATCCATATTTAACAAGTTATGAAGTAAAATATCTACCGTCAGATATGCTTTTTTCGTAAGTTGAATACGGAAGGCAGTCTGGTGGAAGCTAGATATTTTACTTTATAACTTGTTAAATAGAAGGCCTTTATTAACCCCCCGATGAAGTGTGGAGTACATTTATGATGGATGGATGCACTTTCTTCAGCTTCAAACTTGTTGGTTCCGTTCACTGCCATTATAAAGCTTAGATGCCTCAGGATATTTATTAATATATCTCTGATTGTGTTCATCAGAAAGAAGAAAGTCATACACCTAGGATGGCTTGAGGTTGAGAAAATCTTGGGATAAGTTTCATTTTAAAGTGAATTAATCCTTTAATGTTCACAATACTTTTTGTGGCACATCTTACACAAACTAACGTAGGCCAGGTTAACATACCTTTTGATGTCGACACTGTTTAGGGGATGTCAAGTTGGTTGCAAAATGTTGATAAAAAGTGTACATTTCAGTTTTATTTCATGGCTTACTGAATTCAGTACTGCAGAATGCAGCAGCAGCAGGTCTGAAACTGTGTTCTACTTCTACTGAAGTGCTTCGGCCTACAAGCTTTTTTGGCATCAGGTGTTCTTGTTTTCAGACAGGATGGTTTATAGTGACGTGGTAAAGCAGGATGAAGCCTAAATTAAGCATCTGACATCATGCCCAAAATAACACAAAGTACTCAAAAGTGGGACACTTCTGTATTTGTAATGGTTAGTCTTTTTAGAGACTCAAGCAACATTCCTTTGATGAACAGAAATGTATCCAAATGGGCTAAATTGCTTCTTTTTTTTTTTTTTTTTTTTTTTTAAACTTAGTTTGAATTGGGCTGGGTGATAAATCAATTATTTATCATATACTTACAAATATTTTGCTGACTTTCACAACACACTGCAGTTTCCACCACTAAAAAAATACACAATTTTCTCGCAATTGCGAGTTTGCATCTCACAATTCTGACTTTTATCGCAGAATTGCGCAATTTAAACTTGCAATTGTGAATTATAAAGTCAGAACTGTGTCATAAAGTCAGAATTGTGAGACATAAAGTCGCAATTCTGAATTTTTATCAAGCAAATTCTGACTTTATAACTGGCAATTGAGTTTATCAAAATTCTGAGAAAAAAGTCAGAATTGTGAGATAAAAAGTCACAATTACCTTTTTTATTTTTTTATTTCATGGAGGAAACAAGCTTCCATGCTGCAGTGATCTTTATTTGGCCAATCAAATTTCCCTAAGTCCATTTCCCTTGAGATTTCGTTAAAATTCCTTTTACTTCAGTGAATCGGTTTTTAAAACTATGTAGCTATTTTTTCATAGTTTGAAAGTGTGGCAGTGTGGGAACTTATAGATACAAACAGCTGCTAAGCTTTGATGAAATATAATGTGTCACACTGAAGGACTTTGCCATCAGTGCAAGTATAACAAGTACTGCCCAGGCTGCTATAGCGCTTTGCTGCTCAGCTCTGAGTATGAAGGCCTTACTCTGTGATCTTACTATCCTCATTCTCCTCCTCACTCTCTTCACGGAACGGCTGTAACCTGTATGGCGAGCCGGACAGGACAATCAGCACTTCAGCTGACACGCAGCATAATAAAGTAACGGCACAGCAGTAAAGAGAAGCAAGCAAGAACTCGCATCCAATCAAATCGTGAGTTGTAACATTCACTCTGATGTGAGGAAATTTGTAGCACTGAAGGGTTGGAGCAAGGGTCCAAAATTACGCTTTTCTCACACCTGCGAATTGCAAGTGAATTATTAGCGACCGTAGAAGTGCATTTTGCAATAATAATAAAAAATAAACAAAGGAAATCCAATAGGGTCCTCATACTTTGGCGCTCGGGCCCTAAAAGTCTAGAAATATAGAATTAGATTTGGGATTATTAAGTATACCACACATGTATTTGTGACCACATCATATAAGAAGTGGAGGAGACTGCTAGAGAAAACATGGAAGAGAGGTAAGAGAGAATTGTCCGGATGTTTTATATGCACTATTGTTCAAAAGTCAGTAAGATTTGTTTTCCTTTTTTGAGCAAGGACACATTAAATTGATCAAAAGTGTCATTAAAGACATTTATAGGGTCCTATTTTAATTTAAAGCACATGGTCTGAAGCGTATGGCTCAGGTGCAAGTGGTCTGAATCCACTTTTGTTGACGATAAAAATGGTCGGCGTGCCAGGCACATGGTCCAAAATGGTTGTACCTAGTCTCTTAATGAGTCATGAGTGTGTTTTGGGCGTGCAATAAACCAAATTACATGCAATAAACCAATCAAAGTGTTATCTCTCATTCCCTTTAAAAGCCATTGCTATTAACATGACGGAATATAGACACTCCCAACCTGATGAGTCAGTTTAAATACATGTCTGTATTGTCACAATTGGTCAAATTATTAGCCAATTTCATTCGTCATTACTGCAAATAAGTAAGTCTGATACATGCAATAACTATCCATTATGACATGTAGGCATTTTTATCTTTATGTTCACAATAATAATCCTTTACAATGCAATTCTTTTATGTTTTATATTTGGCATGCTTGTGTTCTGCTGTGTGTGTAACAAGCAGAGCGAACCCGTGTTGTGTACCCGCCTACAGGCGCGTGTGCCCTTTAAATAAATAGCAACACGGCAACAATGCACCTGAACACAGACCAGCACGTCCATGGGTAAACAGATGGGCGCGAGTGCATTTGCTATTTAAACAACGTGGCGCTGGACATCGGGCTGAAACGAGCAAAAAACACTTGCGTCGCGCATTGTGTCCGGTGTCTGATAGGGCCCATAATATTACAAAAGATTTAAATGATAGCAAAAATAACATTGATAATAATATTAAATGTTTCTTGAGCAGCAAATCAGAGTATTACACTCAAAAAAATATTTCTGTCTAAACATAAGTTTTATGTAATTTAATTATTTTTATATATTATTTATATATTATTAATAATAGCAATTTTCCATCCATTTGGATTACATAGTTTTAACATAAACAAACTAATAAACTTAATGTGATTCATATTTGTCAGTCATATGTAAATGAAATAGGTAAGATTTATGTAATAGGTGAGTATATGAATAGTGAGAGATTAAATGTCTTTTATCTTCAGTTGATTTCATCGAAGGCTGTGACTGAAGTCAGTTGTAATTCTTGTGTTTCTCTGTCCTTCAGTGATTCTGCTTGTTAATAGCAGGTGTTCATCATTAATGCTCAATCATCACTTAATGATCTCATTAACTCTGACACTGCTTCAACAGTACTTTAACTCAGTAGAGCACATACACATGACCACTAAACAGTGTTAATTAACCTGGGCATTTTTCTGTGAACTATTACATAAATCTTACCTATTTCATTTACATATGACTGACAAATATGAATCACATTAAGTTTATTAGTTTGTTTATGTTAAAACTATGTAATCCAAATGGATGGAAAATTGCTATGTAATTAAATTACATAAAACTTATGTTTAGACTGAAATATTTTTTTGAGTGATGATTTCTGAAGGACACTGAAGACTGCAGTAATGATGCTGAAAATACACAGGAATAAATTTCATTTTAAAGTATGTTACAATAGAAAACGGCTATTTTAAATAGTAATAATATAAGACAATATTACTGTTTTTAACAGTGTTTTTGATCAAATAAGTGAAGTCTTGGTGAGCAGAGGAGCTCGTTCACACAGAACACGCGAGACACGGACAGTGGAATGGTGAAGAAAACATGAGACGCGAGATGTGTTTTTTAAAAGTTGAACTGATTTTAACTTGAGAACATCGTTTTTAGAACCCATGCGCGAGTCACTGAAAAAGATGCAAGATGCGAGCGCAACAGTCGAACATGTCCGTCAAGAAAAACAATTTTCTTTTTAAAGAAAACAAATTCTTACCAAACTTTTCAACAGTAGTGTAGATATGGTTGGCTTAATGCACATATATGTTTAGCATTGACAACAGATGTTTTCTTCACGGATTGAATGTATTAATGCTCATAGATGACCGCAAACCTGACTAAAACTCTAGGCCAAAGATTGATGTTACTTGTTTTGTTGTTTGGCCAATGTTAATTTTGGACCCTGGCAGAAAGCAAGGAGCGAGAGCGGAAGGGGAGGGTGACACTTACTCTGGGTCTTCTTCATTCTCTTCCTCCTGGATATTTGGCAGTCTTTGTAAAACAAACAGTGAACAGGTGAATTCTGAACACTGTAAGTGTGTTTGTGTGTGTGTGTGTGTGTGTGTGTGAGAGAGAGAGAGAGAGAGAGAGAGAGATAGAGATAGAAACAGCGCATTGGTTGCAAAAAAGTTTTGTAGCCACTTTGTGGTTTATCACACCCCAGATCTCAGTCTTAACAAACACAGAACAGGGCAGGAAGGGTGTAACACAGGCTCACTGAATTCCTCTTTGAGTTTGTAGTGTGTTTGTGACTTACTGCTCATCATTGTCTGGTTCTTCGTTTTTCGTATCAATGATGATCTGAGTGGTGTGTTCTTCCTCCAGCTGTCTGACGGCCAATTCTGCTGCCTGTCGGGCCAGATCCTCCGCCATGCGAGCTGCCTCCACACGTTCCTGCTCCAGTCTACACACACACACACACACAGGTTTGTTTTGCTATCTTAGTGAGGACATTCCATAGGTGTAATGTAATTTTTATACTGTACAAACTGTACATTCTCTCCTCCTACACTAACTCTACTCCTAAACCTAGCCATCACAGAAAAAATTCTGCATTTTTACATTTTTAATAATCATTGTTTAGTATGTTTTTAAAGCTATTTTAAATATAAGGACTCATGAAATGTCCCCATAAAACATGTTTACGTCGAAACACCAGTGTAATACCCATGTCATTATACAAATTTGTGTCCTCATGAACCATGAAAACAAGTGCGCACACACACACACACACACACAGGTTTGTTTTGCTATCTTCGTGAGGACATTCCATAGGTGTAATGTAATTTTTATACTGTACAAACTGTACATTCTCTCCCCCTACACTAACTCTACTCCTAAACCTAGCCATCACAGAAAACATTCTGCATTTTTACATTTTAATAAAACATTGTTTGGTATGTTTTAAAAGCTATTTTAAATATGAGGACTCATGAAATGTCCCCATAAAACATGTTTACGTCGAAACACCAGTGTAATACCCATGTCATTATACAAATTTGTGTCCTCATGAACCATGAAAACAAGTGCACACACACACACACACACATTGGGTTTTATGGGGACTTTCCACAGATATAATGATTTTTATACTGTAAAAGTACTCTAAACCTACCCATCACAGAAAACTTTCTGCATTTTTACATTTTCAAAAAACATCACTTAGTATGTTTTATAGTATGTTTTGACCAAAAAGTAAGATGCAGAGGAACAAGCGAGCAATCTTGACACGCTGCTGCGTATATCACAACAATGCCGTTGTGTGATGAGATACTGAACTCCATCTGCTAGTGATAAAATAACTTAAAGGGGAAATTTAGTGGAAAAAAAGGAATGTAATCCATATGACTAGTGCACTATATTATATTTACTGTAAGTCTACTCAAGTTAGCTTTGAGAAGAGCAGTGAAACATTTTGGATGTCACTGACTAAAAATCTTAATCTGTCATTTTCCAATTAGCTTAATCAAACTGTTAAGTTTTATTTGGTTGTTGTTAAACTTCATTTCTGTGTTATCTATCGTCAAGTCTTGAAGGTACAGTAGCAAAACAGCCTGAGGGTTGAAAGTGAGAGGGTGGAAAACGTTTATAAAAACTAAATTATAACGAATGCAATAAACCTTGACAAACATTAAAAGTATACAGTATATTATAGCCCTTATTAACTCTATAAAACCAACTATATAATATTTGATATGTAAATTTCTCAGGCCTCTAAATTATCAACATGATAGAAACTTTCATCTGATTAATAGTTTCTACTTTTTAGCAAGTAAAAGGCCTTTTTGTATAATTGTAAAAATGTCCGTGCTACACAAGTCTTTTTGCTGTGAAATCTTTACTGATTTTTTTTAAGTAAATATAAAAATAACTTTTATATTGTTGGTCATATTTCAAGATGAACACTCACTGGACTGAAGCAACGTAGGTTCACATCATTTTTTTAATATAGAAAAATCATGTTAAAATGTAAGCATTAAATGTGATGAACCAGGATTTCTTTGACGAATGTGAATTTGTTAATCTTTCAATCATAATTGTATTGCATCGCATTACATGTTTTACCCCCACATCAGAGCTTTGATCAAACACATATTATTGGGTAAGCTAGAATAAACTCATATTTATATGTATTTTATGTAAGTAGCCTGTTATACTGTTAAAAAGATCTCACTGATTTACATTACAAGCTAATAGAATTTCATCTTACTTTTTGGCCATATAAATTCCAACATCTGCACCAAATTGCATATTTTTGCTCAGTTTGAGCCTTTGTTTTTTTCCCTCCTCAAGTATGAGCTTCATATTCTCACTATATCATACTATATGATCAGGGCTGGGTAGGTTACTTTTAAAATGTATTTCACTACAGATTACAAAATACATGCTTTAAAAAGTAATTTGTAACGTATTTCGTTACATTACTCAAGTTTAGTAACTTAATCGAAATACTTTAGAATACTTTGGAATACTAATAAGTGTGGAACAAACACAAAAAAGGTAATTGCAAGTTTTTATCTCACAATTCTGACTTTTTCCCTCAGAATTGTGTGAAATAAAGTTGCAATTGTGAGTTATAAAGTCAGAATTATGAGATATAAACTCACAAATTGCAAGAAAAAAAGTTTTGCAAGTATTGCAAGTTTAAATCTCCTAATTCTGACTTTATAACTTGCAATTGTGAGTTTAAATCTCACAATTGTGAGAAAAAGTTGCAGTGACGAGTGAATTATAAAATGACTCACAAACAACTATCACAAAACATGAAAACAGTCGTGGATCATCAGGTCATGACAGGACAGTTAAGTTAAGAGTTGGGCAATTTTTTTATATAAATTCTATAAATTTTGTCTTGTTCAGGACAGTACTAAATAAAAATAACAACATTTTTATGATCCCTCTTAAAAGTATTAAAATGTTGATGAAACTTAACTCAGACTGTCACCAATTGCTGTTTAAATGACATTAAAATTCAAAGTAATCACTTTGGTAATCTAAAATACTTTTCAGATGTAACTGTAATCTGATTACCACCCATTTAAAATGTAACTGTAATGAAATACAGTTACTCAAATTTTGTATTTTAAATACGTAACTAAGTTACTTGTATTTCGTTACTCCCCAACCCTGTATATGAGTCATAAAACCCTGATGTATCAAATAAATAACACGTATGCAAACTCTTTGTCTAGTTTGTCTAAAGGTTAAAAAAACTGCTCCTGACTAATATTTCACATGTCAGGCTTTACAGTGTTAAATCCACCACAAGTTCACTGGGATCCAAACACTTCGCTCTCACCTCTCCTCCATGTTTGCTATGGCAGTCTCCTCGGCTTCCTTCTTGATGCTCTCAATAAAAGGCGTCCAGCGCTCAGTCTGCGTCTCCGCGTCCTCCTGTTCCTGCTCCTGCATGGCCAGCACGTGCGGCAGGATGTTGGGTATGACCTGCAGCAGCGTGCTATCCTGCTGCACCTGCTCCTGGACGTCCTGTCCCGAGGCCTGCTCCATCTGCTGGGCCACCAAGTCCGAGTCCACCTCCTCCAGCACCATATCACACGGATCCTGCAGGATGCAGACTGCACCGACAACAGGAAAGACCACAGGTCATAGGCTGAGATTAGGCCCAAAGACTAAAGAACTGCTTTTTAATTCCTTTTCCACCAAGTATCAAGTTTTTGTATCAATGCGTCACAATTGACATGGTGTCCTTTGAATAGAAAGCTTGTGCATCATAGAAACATCATAACATTGATCTCATTTGAAACCAAAAATTGTTATTTAGTTTTTTTGCTTTATAACATTAAGGTTGAAGCACTGTACTCACATGAACTGTTTTACATGTTTTAGTATCTTTCTGGACATCTGAAAGTGTTAATTGTCTTGTTGGCAATAGAGGACTTATCAGATTTCATCAAAAATATCTTAATTTGTGTTCTGAAGATGAACGAAGGTCTTACGGGTGTAGAACGACATGAGGGTGAGGAATTAATGACAGAATTTCATTTTTGGGTGAACTATCCCTTTAAAATTAGTTGCACTGACTGCCTGTATATTGTATTGAAAAGCAACACATTTTAGGCCCTAATGTCTAAATTTGCACATTTTGTAAGCTGTAAGAATGTTTAAAAATCTAGATGATGAAACTGAAAACTTCCTGTCTTATCATACAGTGGAGTAACACATTACAAGTAATTCGAGTTTTGTAATCAGATTACTTTTTACAAGTAACTAGCAAAGTAACGCATTACTTTTAAATTTATGACAAAATATCTGAGTTACTTTTTCGGATAAGTAATGCAAGTTACTTTGTTTTCCCATGTTTTGTCCCCATGTTGGAAGAAATCGCACTCGGGTGCTGAAGTGCTGGTCTCGGTCCGGTTCCAAACGAACTCTGGTACGATTCACTGCTTGATAATTTCTGTCCAATAAATTGATGACCTTAGCACACGTGTGGTTTTGTTTACAAATTTAGGTAACACTTTATTTTACAGTGCCGTAGTTACACGTTACTACATGTACTTACTATAGAAATAACAGTAAATTATGCATAATTACAAGTAACTAACCCTAATCTAAACCCTAACCCTAACTGTAATTCTATAGTAATAACATGTAGTTAATTAATAATAGTCAGTACTTATTTGATTAATTACAATGTAACTACAATGTAATGGACTTTCCTGTTGTGAATACACCCTATATGTGATATATATGTGTATATTACTTAAACAGAACTCTATATTAATATAGATTATGCAAACCTGTAATAATTAAATAATTAAATAATACAAATATACTTTAATCTCACTTTATTAACCAATGTCTTTGCTACTGATTCAACCATACTGATAAGCTTTAGATAAACTTCACATTTGTGTTTATTGCTGAAGTAAGAATGTTGAATTTCCTCCTCCTGTATCCTGTTCTTCTTTAATCCAGAACGTCAGCACAGCTGAAAGGTTTGTTTGAGCTGCGCCCTCTACTGTACAGAAGTGCATTTGCATTTCCTTCAGCCTGAGGCTCATTCATTTCACTTTTGATTTAACATTTTATTTATTTTTGACATTAAAAATGCAAGCCCAGCCCAGGTGAGAAAAAGTAACTTAACACATTACTTTCCACAAAAAGTAACGGTTACTTTTTTAGAGAGTAACGCAAAATGGTAATGCATTATTTCTAAAAGTAACTTTCCCCGACACTGCGTACTGTATATGTCCTAAAGTGTTAAATTTACTGATACATAAATGCCTTTTAAAAATGCATCAAAACATGTTATCGATTTTAAAATTCATCAAAGCTGCAACAATAACACATTTCAGTTTTGCGAGCATTTTACCGTACACATTTCTGCTCTGACCACACAACAAACAATCTGCTTTTATAAATCATTTATTTATTAGTGATTTCATACAGCGAACAAAGTAAGGTAGCTGCCTGCGCTGTGTTAGCAATAGCCTTTCACAATAAAACATAAAGCATCAATATACAGCATAATAATATTCCATCCTGTTGTAGCGAAGCCTGGTATTGATGAGTAATGCACAGTGGCTTTTCTAACATGCTTAGCATGATAAAAACAGGCAATGGGTTTTGTTATTCAAAGCATTTACACTAAATTTTGCTTTTATAGCAGGCAATGTAGATATTGGCAAACGCATTTAGTGGCATGGGGATTTATAGATATTTCACTTTTTTTTTGCTTTATGGCAACAATATTGGGTATAATTGTGCTCCTTTATAAGGTTTTAAATGTTAAAATATTCATTCATTCATTCATTTTCTGCCGCTTATCCGGGGCCGGGTCGCGGGGGCAGCAGTCTAAGCAGAGATTCCCAGACTTCCCTCTCCCCAGACACTTCCTCCAGCTCTTCCGGGGGGACACCGAGGCGTTCCCAGGCCAGCCGAGAGACATAATCTCTCCAGGGTGTCCTAGGTCTTCCCCGAGGCCTTCTCCCGGTGGGACATGCCCGGAACACCTCCCTAGGGAGGCGTCCAGGAGGCATCCGAAACAGATGCCCGAGCCACCTCAGCTGACTCCTCTCGATGTGAAGGAGCAACGGATCTACTTTGAGCTCCTCCCGAGTGACCGAGCTCCTCACCCTATCTCTAAGGGAGCGCCCTGCCACCCTGCGGAGAAAGATCATTTCGGCCGCCTGTATCCGGGATCTCATTCTTTCAGTCATGACCCAAAGCTCATGACCATAGGTGAGAGTAGGAACGTAGATTGACCGGTAAATCGAGAGCTTCGCCTTGCAGCTCAGCTCCTTCTTCACCACGACAGACCGGTACATCGACCGCATTGCTGCAGAAGCTGCACCGATCCGTCTGTCAACCTCACGCTCCTTCCTTCCCTCACTCGTGAACAAAACCCCAAGATACTTGAACTCCTCCACTTGAGGCAGGAGCTCTCCACCAACCTGAAGAGGACAAGCCACCCTTTTCCGATTGAGAACCATGGTCTCAGACTTAGAGGTGCTGATCCTCATCCCAGCCGCCTCACACTCGGCTGCAAACCGTCCCAATGCACACTGGAGGTCCTGGCCCGATGGAGCCAACAGGACAACATCATCCGCAAAAAGCAGAGATGAGATCCTGTGGTCCCCAAACCAGACTCCCTCCGGCCCCTGACTGCGCCTAGAAATCCTGTCCATAAAGATTATGAACAGGACCGGTGATAAAGGGCAGCCCTGCCGGAGTTTTGTTAAAATACTTTCTCCTATATCCTGGTTTAATATTTATAGATAACTAAGCAAGTTGAATTCTTCAAATCAGAACATTGCGGCTCTGCAGTGCTTTTGAAATCTCGCACACAAGTTTGGGCCTGGACTATCTGATCAATCAAAGGCAGGAATGTTAAATTCCAGTTTAGTGAGAATAATGGAGCAAAAACAGACACTTTACATCTAAAACATTGTAAACTCTTGACTGGGCCACTGTATGTTTACCGCATGTCTCTTTGAGGTAGCCAATGCACTAGATAATTTACAAGCCAGCATGCAAATCTGTAATATAGCTAACAGAAATCACCAAGGAAGTTTACATGGAAAAGCACATTCATAGGTGTTGTAGCTCTATGGAACTAGAGGATATTGATGTGTGTTTCTGTCTGAACATCTCTCGCTGTGTCTGTGTGGAGATAATGACTCTCCCAGTCGTCTTCTCCTTATGTTTAAGGGGCTTTAACGACCTTCTCCCCTGAAACAGAAGGAGAAGAGGAGCTGAGTTAACACCTCCACCCTACAAATAAGCAGTTTGAGAGAATAGCAACGTTTTTGGTATGTTCAAATATAATCTTGCGGAAACAAAAAAAAACCCTGTCCTGCAAAACTGTCTGAAGTCATTATAAGTACAGTGTGTGAAGATGTGTTAAAACAACTTACCGTTTTGAACGATATCAGAGCTGTCCTGCAAATAAACAAAGGAAATGGGTGAGTGGAAGACTAGCAGTGAACTTTCTTTCTTTCTTTTCATACACATTACACTACTTTAAAGGGGATGGTGTGCTCGCAACTTACCTCTTTTGGTTTCAGTACTGGTTGTGGCATCATGCGTCCAAACCCCTGTACAATCCAGCCAACCATACTTGAAAACAAATCAAATGTAATGCATGTCATTAGACTTACATGTTAAAATAATTCAAATGTATCCAAACAATAAAATGGCCTCAGATGTGTGTTATGTTCAGAATGGAATACTAGTATACTGCTAAGTACATACTAACGAAACAAAACCAAAAAACAAAGGTCAGTGTACTTTTTCATCCATTTTTCATTTTTTAAACCAGAAATGAAATATGAAAGATGCAGTTTCTTCTTTTTTTGATTCTAAGACTAATGTATGGAAGCTTGTTTCTGCTACTAAATAAAAATATCGCAAGTGTGATTTTTTTATTTCACAATTCTGACTATTTTCTCACAAGTGCGAGTTTACATCTCACAATTCTGACTTTTTTTTTTATCAGAATTTTGAGATATAAACTCACAAAAAAGGACTTACCTTTTTTCTTAGAATTGCACATTTATATCTCCACAATTCTGACTTCTGCAATTGTGAGCTATAAAGTCAGAATTGTGAGATATAAACTTGCAATTCTGAGAAAAAAGTCACAATGCATAATTCAGAATTTATATCTCGCAATTCTGACTTCATAACACAATTTTGATTTTATAACTCACAATTCTGACTTTATTACTCACAATTTTGACTTTATAACTCACAATTCTGACTTTATTACTCACAATTTTGACGTCACAACTCACAATTATGATTTTATTTCAATTCTAACTTTATAACTCACAATTCTAACTTTATAACTCACAATTCTGATTTTATTTCAATTCTAACTTTCTAACTCACAATTCTGATTTTATAACTCACAATTCTGATTTTATTTCAATTCTAACTTTATAACTCACAATTCTAACTTTATAACTCACAATTCTGATTTTATTTCAATTCTAACTTTCTAACTCACAATTCTGACTTTATAACTCACAATTCTGACTTTATTTCAATTCTAACTTTTTAACTCACAATTCTGACTTTATAACTCACAATTCTGACTTTATTACTCACAATTTTGACTTTATAACTCACAATTCTGACTTTATTACTCACAATTTTGATGTCACAACTCACAATTATGATTTTATTTCAATTCTAACTTTATAACTCACAATTCTGACTTTATTACTCACAATTTTGACGTCACAACTCACAATTCTGATTTTATTTCAATTCTGACTTTATAACTCACAATTTTGACTTTATAACTCACAATTTTGACCTTATAACTCACAATTTTGACTTCCTAAGTCACAATTCTGATTTTATTACTCACAATTCTGACTCTGACTCCATACTAATGAATAGAATAAGCAAATACAAGCTATTATCTGAAAAGAAGTCAATATTTTATTTTGTGTGCATTATATTTGTGTGTACGGTTTTATATATATATATATATATATATATATATATATATATATATATATATATATATATATATATACACACACAAACAGTGTACATTAAACCAGGGTGTCAAGATTTGCTTGTTTTACATGGCAACAGAAATTACAGAGGAGGACACTTACTTTGTGCCTTTGGCATCCTCATCTACTTTCGGTTGCTCAGGAGCTGCAGGGTCTGATGCAGGTGCAGGTGGGGCTGCAGGTGTAGGTGGAGGTGCTGGTGCTGGCGCAGGCGGAGGTGCAGGAGCAGGTGTTGGCTCAGGTGCTGAATGCAAAAAAAATGTCACATGCAGAACACTCTGTCTCAAAGGAAGCTGAACCGAGCATTTTTCATTTTTTAATTTCTACCTGGCTCTTGTTTACAAGGTGTCACAGGAGCAGAAGCAGCCCTCTGTGTTTCCGTAACTGCGGGAGGACGAAGATGGGCTGGAGAATGAGGGACTACCTTCTCAAAACCATGCTTAATCCATTCTATTACCCTAAAAGAGAAAGAGACAGACAGATTAAAGGAAGAGTTCAGCCAGATTGAGAATTCTGATTAGCTTCTGACAGCTCATTAACACACCTGGGAGAGAAGGGCACGCTAGCAGCGTCTGGCTCCTCATCAGACACAACCTCCACCACAGGAATATGAGGCAGCGGCTCAGCATCTGGTGAGAGTGAGAATCATGTCACATGTGTCGTTTCCGTTCTCGTCAGCCCTTCACCATGCAGATTCTTTGAAAAATAATCATAACTAAAACTGATACAGCTCTAGATCAAGTGGCTATCAAAAGACACTTACCACGAACGTCTTTGATCTCCGCCACCTGTGAAGAAACAGAAACACAAAGAGCTCTTACTGAATGTGGCCTTTGATTTAAAGGAATAGTTCACCCGATAATGAACATTTCATCATTTATTCACCCTCAAGCTGTTCCAAACCTGTAAGAATTTCTACTACTGAACACAAAAGAAGATATTTTAAAGAATGCCGATAATCAAACAGTGGATGGATCCCATTGAATTCCATATTATGGGGAGAAAATTACTGTGAAAGGCATCAACTGTCATCATTCTTTAAAATATTTTCTTTTGTGTTCAGCAGTAGAAATTCATACAGGTTTGGAACAACTTCAGGGTGAATAAATGATGACTAAATTTTCATTATTGGGTGAACTATCCCTATTGGTGTTAAAATGAAGAGGCCAGGTGCTCTAGATTGGCTTGCGCATCAGTTTTTCTCTGTCTATATTATGTCAAGTAGCCTATCATTCATTTGTAAAAGTGTTTGCGAGAAGGTTTTAAGGAATATCAGTGTTTCTTCAACATTGTGGACTTGAAAGCTGTTGAAAATAAAAACTTTTTTTATCTCAATTTATTTTTTTAACACATAATGGGCCAGATTTTGGCGTTAAAAAAAACTGTCAGGATTTACTAAAGATGCTCAGTGGAAGCAGTAGAAGCTGTGGACTGAGCAGTTTTTGAGGCTGACCTTATTACATATGCATTTGTAGGAGTTTCCCTTTCAGACGCAAAATTTATGGCAGGAGAGTATTTAAATGAATCACGCAACGCGATTTACTAATGTTTGTGCTAGTCAATTTACTGGTATTTGCGGCATTATTTAACGCCCAAAAAAGCATGTCTTAATCCATTTTGCGAGATGGCAGCAATAGTTGCTGCTAGGCGCAGACACCGCAGAAAACAGAGAGAAAATATTTTCCACTCGTATTAATTTCTTTGGAATGCCAGAGGACGCTATCCCTATATTACATGTAACAAGTTGCGCCTGTGTCGACCCACATCTGCTCATTTGCAACCCAACACTAATTTGTGCGGCTCTTGGTAGATTGCGTTGGTCATTATGTAAATGATTTGACTGCGTCTGTGTTCTTTAATTTGCGTGTCAGCAGTAGATCACGCGCAAAACTTGCCACTCCCATCGGCGCATTTGTGGAATTGCGCTCTCACGGTAATTTGCCATGTTTAGTAAATCGGGCATAATGTATCTCATATTTCATCACATGCTGGATAGATGTAGATTGTGTTAAAAAAAAAACCAGATATCGTTTTCACACGCTAAATATATTTCACACTCAAATTATATTTGAAGACTGAAAGTCTGAGTCTGTGAAGAGAGTAAAATTTTAATGTGATCTTCACGTAACAAAGTGTTAGTTTTAATAAAAATTAAGTTTGCCATGAATCAAATTTCTTTAATATTCTTAAGGAATATTGCAGTGTAATCTTGTAATCTTTAATCAAACTAACTTCCCCTCCCTCTTGCAGTGTCATCTCTTCACTAACCTGTCACTCACACGAGATCAACCAATAGAAAACCACAACCATCCAATCAAATCCCGCCTAACATTTTATCTTGTTCGAGGAGCCGCCTCACTCGGATATATGTCACAAAAGGGAAGTCTAACCCTATCCCTGTCGAAACTTCTGTTTCATGCGGCCTTTAAGGTTGAAGAAACACCCATATGTAACATATGTAAGCAAGTATGTGCATTTTAAGCTGCTAGCCATGCAAGCATTTGATGCCGATGCAGCAGGGTCATATAGAGATGTGCCAATATAGCAGGATATTTCAAATGCAGTGAGGCTCAAATTATGAGTATTTCTTAAAGACTCAACCTATAAGCGCCCAAAGCAGTCCAGACAGGCTCGACTGCAACAGTCAGCTTGTGTTTACAACTTTAATTTGTTGTAACACTATATTCTGTGATGATAACAGCTGTGAGGATTCAAGTAGAACTATATATAAAGTCATTCATATTCAGCAGTTTGGACTGATTCTGGGTCCACTCTTGTGGTGGAGTTTGTAGAACAAGTAATTCAAATGGGTAGTCGTGGCCTAATGGTGAGGGAGTCGGGCTTGTAACCTGAAGGTTTCTGGTTCGATTCCCATGCCGGCAAGAATTGAAGGTGGGGATTGTGAATGAACAGCACTCTCTCCACCTTCAATACCATGACTAAAGTGCACTTGAGCAAGGCACAAAACCCCTAATTGCTCCCCTTGTAAGTAGCTTTGGATAAAAGCGTCTGCCAAATGAATAAATGTAAATGTAAAATGAATGTCTCTGTACATCACCTCATACCTAAAGCGGACATATGATTGTGCAGTCTTTAGAAATTAAACTGTATAGACGTCTTTCAGTATTCATAATTAACATTCACAACTGCAAAAATGGGTAATTCGGATGAAACTTGTCATCGGACCACCCAGATTGAACTCCTTAGCATTCCTAAGGTCTCTTTTGAAAGATGTGTACCACGAGCGGTGCAGTGCAACGCTAACAGGTTAAACGTCAGCTCCTATTTATCATCTCTGATGATGTAAAGTGTAGAATATGGCCCACTGTTTGTGGGACAGAGGAGGGAACAGCGAGCATGATCCTGACATAGCTTGCTCCAAAAACACAATACTTACTGGAGGATCCACTTTAACCACTGGAACAACTGCAGGCTAAATAGAAATGCAATAAAACTTTCACAGAAGCTTCTTGAAAAGCTAAAGACACCTTTGAGACTGGTGCCCGAGGACCTGAAACGCTCTGGTAGGACTAACTCCATTAACTCTGTTAGGGTGCGTTCACACGTGTAGTTCGGTTGGTTTGGTTCGTTTGGTTCGGACCAAAAAACAAAAACAAATCATATAGTCCTGGTCCGCTTAGCATTCACATTGGCATTTTTAACAGCGAACCTTAAGTTACCGAACCAAAGGCATAGGGATACGGTCACAACCTGATTGGTTGGCTTATATGACGTGTATTTCGCAACGGAGCTTGCTTACCAAACATTCAAAACAATGCTGTGTGCTGGATTAAACGCCATCATTTTATATGTGCACATATGGTTTTATTTTTACCAGCTAAGAACTCACGAAGAGCTCATAAAATGTTCAAAACATTCAAAACAGCAGCAGGATTTCCTCCGTTGTTTGCAGAAACGAGGATCTGTTGCAAAGAGACGGCAGTTCCGTCGTCTGTACCGACTAATGGGCAGCACAGGTCCTTTGATGAGAAGAACCAGGTATGCTTACATTCTGTCCGTTTGCCCTCGACTCATTTTGGATACACCGATCTTTCCGTGTCGTCAAATCAGCTGACTTGTAGCGTCACATCTTGTGACATCACGTCCTGTTTTTGGTTCGTTTACATGTCTTTGGTCCGTGTTGCGTTCATATATCAATCGAACCGCACCAAAGTTCATTTGGAAGAGGACCGAGACCCATCTTTTTAGCGGTCTCGGTCCGCTCGGTACGCACCAGGGTTCGGATGGCAGCGTTCATATATGTTCAAACGAACCGCACTAACTGAGCGATCGCACCAGGGTTCATTTTAATCGAACCAAACATGACAAGTGTGAACGCACCCTAAATGTCACTGTATGTTCAAGTAACGTTTTTTAAATCTAAAACAAAAATGTAAAAAATCTTAAGTAAATATATAAATTAAAATGTTTAAAAATATAGTTTTACCTTTTAAACTTTCTCAGTAAGAATTTTAATTTAATTTTAATTTATCTTTACGGAAGTTTGTTTTCACCATGGAATAAATTTAAAAAAGGTATTTCGAATTTTTATCTCACAATTCTGATTTTATAATTCACAATTTTGACTTTATAACTCACAATTCTGATTTTATTACTCACAATTCTGACTTTATTATGCACAATTTTTACTTTATAACTCAAAATTTTGACTTTGTTACGCACAATTTTGACTTTATTATGTACAATTTTGACTTTATAACTCACAATTTTGACTTTATAACTCACAATTCTGACTTTATAACTCACAATTCTGACTTTATAACTCACAATTCTGACTTTATAACTCACAATTCTGACTTTATAACTCACAATTCTGATTTTATTACTCACAATTCTGACTCTGGCTCCATACTAATGAATAGAATAAGCAAATACAAGCTATTATCTGAAAAGAAGTCAATAGTTTATTTTGTGAGCATTATATTTGTGTGTACGGTTATATATATATATATATATATATATATATATATACTCATACATACACACACATTCCTAAGGTCTCTTTTGAAAGCTGTGTACCACGAGCGGTGCAGTGGAACGCTAACAGGTTAAACGTAAGCTTCTATTTAGCATCTTATCCCTGATAATGAAAAGTGTCGAATATGGCACCTTTAACGCTGTTTGTGGGACAGAGGAGGGAACAGCGAGCATGATCCTGACATAGCTTGCTCCAAAAACACAATACTTACTGGAGGATCCACTTTAACCACTGGAACAACTGCAGGCTAAATAGAAATGCAATAAAACTTTCACAGAAGCTTCTTGAAAAGCTAAAGACACCTTTGAGACTGGTGCCCGAGGACCTGAAACGCTCTGGTACGACTAACTCCATTAACTCTGTTAGGGTCACTGTATGTTCAAGTAACATTTTTTAAATCTAAAACAAAAATGTAAAAAATCTTAATTATATAAATTAAAATGTTTAAAAAATATAGTTTAACCTTTTAAACTTTCTCAGTAAGAATTTTAATTTAATTTAATTTTATCTTTTACGGAAGCTTATTTTCACCATGGAATAAATTTAAAAAAAAGGTAATTCTGACTTTTTATCTCACTTTTTTATTGCAATTCGAATTTATATCTTACAATTCTGGTACTTTTTTTTTCTCAGAATCGTGATGTAAATTTGCAATTGCAAGAGGAAAAAAGTCAGAATTGTGAGATAAAAAGATTCATTTTTTATTTTTTATTCTGTGGTGGAAACAAGCTTCCCTATTTTTTTTTAATAATAATTATCTATTTTTTTATACATCTTGATAAAGTTTTGTTTTCACAGTTCATAATTTGTTATTTAAAATTCTAGGTCCCTTTAACTACTATGTACTAACATTTAAATTATTAATTTCATACAATGTTTTTACATTGTTCTTCAATTTAAAGATACCTGCATTTAATTAAACCTCTACAGCAATACTACATTACATAATAAAGATACTAAAAATAAAGTCTGAATTTAAATTCATGTGAAATTATTGGATTATTAAACACATTATTCTTCATAAATACAAAAATCCATGAACAGCATTAAAAACAAGTCCATTTTAAATGAATTAATATCCTCCACAAATTCCATATGCTTAACTAATAAGCTTATGCAATAAACTGCAATAAATCCAGTAAACTTGGTAAATAACCAAATAAGTAATCACACTGAACAAAGCCTCAGTGAAATATGTGTGTCTTTACCTCAGTGACCTCCTCTGGCTCTGTGTGACCCTTGTATTTCTCATCTGGCTGTGGAACCACTTTTCCCAGTCCCTGCACAATCCATCCTATCATTCCGGCCCTGATGGAAGAAGAGATACAGTCCGTCAGCTGCTCTGGGCATGAGGATGTGAAAGCATGCAAATAAGCTGATTTGCTCTAAGTCAACTCTAGATGGCAGCAGGAGACAGTAAAAACATACAGGTTTGCCCAGAGGGCATCAGCGTCCCTGAAGCAGTAGAGTATGCTAATAAAAAATGTTCCATTCCAGTAGTGTTCTTATAGACAAATATATTATTAATAATATATATATATATATATATATATATATATATATATATATATATATATATAAAATGTAATGTTCTATGGAAGCCAGTCTGCATATTACAATGCTAAAGTTTATGTCTGTTCAGCATGAGGATCTTTTGCCTTGAGCTGTTAATATGGAAATACAGCTCTTGCGTGTGTAGCATGCAAAAAAAAAAAAAAAAAAAAAAAATTCATGCAGGTCTGCAGCAAAGCTTTGCATTTTTGCATGAGCTATATACTCACTGGTCCTCTGTGTTACTGCCGTCCATGATACAGTGATGAGAAAATGTGTAAAACTCAACAAAACATCCATTTAACAAGCAAACAAACATACAGATGTGAAACAAGTATTCCCATGTAACTACATGCCACAACGTACACATACAGAATAAAAATGAATCCATATGATTGAAACTATACCTGTTGCTCACTGCATTTCCCTCTTGCTGTTCAGTCAGAGGTAAACAAAAAGAAAAAATAACAATAAACAGACAAACTCATTACGCCCTATACGTGTACATCACCAGGCTTCTTTTTAAACCTAAAACCAGATGTGTCAGTCTAAATAAAATTTGTAATGCAAGTACACAAGTATTCATTTTCACTGTTCCTTAAAGGATTAATTCCTTTATTAACCCTCCGGAGCTGTGGAATATGTTTATGATGGATGAGTGTGGATGGAGACACTTCAGCTCTGACTAGTTTGGTAGCCCATCACTGCCATTATAAAGCTCGGCTGTGTCAGGATATTTATTCATATTTCTCTGATTGTCTTCCTCAGAAACAAGAAAGTCATATACACCTTGAGGGTGAGTAAAGCTGGGGGTAATTTTCATTTGAAAGTGAATTAATCCTTTAAGTACAGCATAAATCTCCAAAAATGTACTCAAGTTTAGTAATTAAGTATAAATACTAAAAAAACTGGAAATGTGCAAGTATTCACTTTCAATAGTAGAGCATATAATCTCCATAAATATACTCAAGTTTAGTAATTAAGTACAACAAATCAAAAATAGTACACAATAGGCATAATATGTGTTATGATTGTCAGCTGAAGTGCCCGCGAGAAACACAAGAGGGCACTTCACCATGGACTCACTCTCTCACACACTCTCACGCTCATTCATTCATAAAGGACTACATTTCCCAGAAGCCCCGTACCCATTCACTGATCACCGCACCAGCTGCACCTCATTCACCAATCATTGATTCCACACACACCTGAAACACATCACCTAACCCTTATAAGCACCATTTCCACACCACACCAACTGTGAAGTCTTGATCACCTAACCCCTATCATTTCCGAGTGTTATTCCCGTGTCTTGTTTTCCTGGTTTTGGGAAATGTAGTCCTTTATGAATGAATGAGTATGAAAGTGAGTGAGTGAGTGAGAGAGTGAGTCCATGACGAAGTGCCCTCTAGTGTTTCTCGCGGGCACTTCAGCTGACAATCATAACAATATGTAAGATTTTTGGATTAAAATACCCAGAACAATGTGATATATTTTGTTGACTTGTTGACTGACATTATCCCAAATTTCCAAGTATATTTAAATCCAGACAAAGAAGCAATTTTAACCAGGACACGGACTGTGTCTGTGTGTCGCCTATCAATGACATCATACCCGCGTTACCCTCGATTTCTGCTTTTATTTTGTAGAAACCACAGAAACACCAAAGACGCTTTAATATATTACGTGTTTTAATAGACTGGTGTAAGTCAAGGCGTCATCAAGCTACGCCTTTGTTTTGAGCAAGCAACCTCTAGTGGCGAAAATTACATATTGTGCCTTTAAGTCCAGCAAAAAAAAAAATACTTGAGTTTAGTAATGAATTATGAATACTCAAGAATTGTTAGAATCTTTTTAAGTACTCATGAACTATAAGATAAAAGGCCTATGTTATTGATTATTACTATTTTTTATTATTTAGATTATTTATTTAGCTTTATTATTTGAGTGTACTTAACAGGAGCCATGGAAGTACCTTAAGTTCAGCGTTGCCCAGTTTAGAGGCATTCACTGGCTGAGGGAGAGCACTGTTGAACCCATGAGAAAGCCAACTCAAAACCCCATTCTGAGAGCTAGAGAGAGAGAGAGAGAGACAGAGAGACAGAGACAGAGAGGAGTGATTAGCTCTGGCCTCTACAGACAATGAACACACATATGTACTTCAAACACTCACACAAACAAAACCTCACCTGTTTTCCTCTGAGACCTCCTCCTTTGACTTTGAAGCATTGGCATCTGTAAAATTACATGAAAAATTTATGAACAATACTCTTTTTCTGTGATGTTGTGATTGGTCATTGATCAAAACGAGTGCATCGATACCTTGTTGTACGTCCTCTTTTTTCGTCACATCCTAAAGAATGGTACGGAGAGAGTGAAGACATGCTCAAACTGTATAAGGCGACTCAGTGTACATACACACACACACATACAAACACACACTCACTGCTGCTGTGGATGCATTGGTCTGGTCCTCCTCTCCTAGTTTCCCAGGACACGCAGGAGGCTGGGGAACAACTTTTATCACCCAGCTAAACATGCTGTCAGAAATACAGATTAACACAGCAAGGGTCAATGTCATGAGGATGTTTACTATAATGAAAAATAATCACCCAAAACGATAGACTACTTCAAAAGCGTTGTGGAGTAGTCCACTTCATCACTGCATCACGACCAGACGCTACATCGCTGTTTTTACTGCCTTCGCTCAGGTAAGATAATCAAACGCGTTCACATAAACCGTCCTCTCTCTCATATGCAGCGTTGGAAAGTCTAATTCAATCCAGTGAATCTGTTCTTTCGGCCTGTTTATGTAAATTAAGAGATTAAAATATGACTCACCGATTCATTCTAATGAATCGGTTCATCCTAAACGGTCCTATCTCTCTCGTATAGCGTTGGAGTCCAGTTCATAGTGACTCAGTGAGGCAGTTCATGTAAATAAAAAGATTGAATTATGATTTACCAATTTGAGGGTCTTTACTATATGCCGTTTACAACTCAGTTATAAGTTTTATTTCTGCTTCATTTATTTAGATTTACCTGCTCAAGTCTGAAGTGTCAGCATAAATATAGATCTAAATATTGAATATTGAAATAATGAAACAACTATAGAAACTACGGTAACACTTTAGTATAGGGAACACATATAAACTATTAACTACGACTTTTCGCTCAATAAACTCCAAATTTACTGCTTATTAATAGTTAGTAAGGTAGTTGTTCAATTTAGGTATGTATGGTTATGCATGAACGTAGAATAAGGTCATGCAGAATAAGGCATTAATATGTGCTTAATAAGTACTAATTAAATATCCAATATTCAAGTAATATGCATGCTAATAAGCAACTAGTTAAAAGACCTTAAAATAAAGTGTTACTATAAATAATAATTAAGATTCGGGCAAACTACTTATTATTTTTATTAATAAATTCAGTCCTTCTTCTATGTGTCTCACCAATTAGACATTTTTGAATTTTAAGCTCAAACAATATATATATATATATATATATATATATTTTTTTTTATTTTTTTTTTAATACATTTTGAAAGTCACGTATTTTTCATTAAATGTAGATGAAAGTTGTTATGAATATTTATTCATGCACAACAGCTGCAGTAACCAATGTGGCAGAAGAAGTGTATAAGTATACACACTTAAAGAGGCGTCACATAAATACTGAAGTGTAATTTACATTTTATAATCATGGTTCTGCCAGACCGGAAAGCTGTACTTTAGAGATAATTTGAAGTAAATTCAATACTGCAAGAAGAAGTGAACCAGCTATCATTGCTTGCGTATATACTTGCATTTATTTAATAGACTGTCAATCATTTTGCACAGTTGAGTTCACTGATATGCCTTTGAGGTGCAAATTTTAGAGAAAAGATTAAAGGTCATCAGCTGAAACTGCTCACAGCATCTCATTTGAAACCAATCGACATGACATTTGTAATAAATCTAACTTTTTCCTCGCTCTTGGTCAGGGGTTTTGCTCCAAAGGGATCATGGCTGTTTGTGTGTGGGCTCCTGTCACTGTTAATCGCTGATAAATGCATCTGACCCTAATCTCTCCTGGCTTGAACACCTGCGGAAACAGACCGAGCCAGCTGTACCTGTCTACCCACACTGTTCCACTTTACACCTGAGCAGAGGAAGGACGCATGGGGAGCGCTTCATTGTTCTGTGCTGGTCTTACTGTTAACTCAATTTGCTCACTCTAAACTCTCCATTTCAGGTCAGACCCGGCACTGTACATCGCCAGACGTGTGCTCAAACCATGACTACACTCCCGCTACTGCAAATTTTGAAATCCAATGATCGGCATCTGTTTTATACTACTAACAGAAGCACGACTTCCCCAATACACTGAGCCGAACGAATAAAAACAGCGATTATAAGTGAAATGCACAATGTCTTTGAGCAGATGGGTGAAAACACTGAGCCAAAGTAGATTCATGGACTGGTGATTCACTGCTATTCAAGGAGGGTTGACATCTGAGGATGGGTGAGGAAATGAACTGTGACCCACTTCAACTCAACTCTACATATATTCTCTAAAAACAGAAAGTTTAATTTCTGTATATTTACTGCATGGAAATGTAGTTGACCCTGATCCTGTTTAATATTATGGTGACAGACAATTTCATTTGAACACTTTACAATAATGCAACAAACATTAGTTAACACGAACTAACAAAGGAAAAAAATGGTACGACTTTATTTTAGTACATTTTATGGGTAGTTACTATAGTAATAACAGTAAAATTATGCATAGTTATTATGCATCTAAGCAAACACTAACCCAGTAAGTATATATAGTTAATTAACATTCCTCAGTATTTAATTGTATAATTACACTGTAACAAATAAAGTGTAACCAAAAATGCTTCTAAAGCGTTTGTTAATCTCGTTAACTAATAGGCCCGGTTGTTACAATCGACACAAGAAATTCAGATCCACAAGAAAATCATCCATAAAACACTAAACAAAACCCATCCGAAAAATAAAAACATCTGCCTATGAAATGGACATTGATATTAATATTTCAGAGTCTTGTTTGTTAAATGTTGGCAGATGCAATATTTACCTGTAGTGTTCAGCAGAAGACAGTCATCCCAGAGAGAGGCTGAGGGCTCAAGGACGGGCAGGTGGGGAAGTGGAGGGATTATCCGTGAGAAAGCACAGCTAACGGGATTAGGCTTTCTCTAGGAGGGATGGACAGGGAGGACCTGGACTTGGACCTCATTAGCTTCACAGAATCCTTCTTGGAGCTCAGCCCGTATAGGACAACAGAGGGGTCCAGGACAAAGAGTGGAGACAGAATCCGTCGCCAAAACCCCTCAAATAGTAGCCAATCTAAATATATATAGAGTAGCTTTTCCTGGGATGGTTTGGTAGTATAGATTTTCCGCAGTGCATTAATATGAACATTTTTAACCAACTGTTTTTAACCAACTCCACTGTTCCACCAAAGTCATTAGCCATTGTCGAGTAATTTGTTATATTTCACTCATCAGTGACATTTTTATTAGTAGAAATAGTATTTTATTAGTATTTTTTATTTTATTTACTTTTTTTTTTTTTTACAGAAAAAACAGGGTTGTCAATGAAGGGTTGATTTTAGATTTAAATATAACTGGAAATTAGCAGTAACAGTAAATATTAAAACATTAACAGTAAATCATGTCATGCTGTCTGAGAGGTAACGCATTCAAATTGAAACGGTATGTATTGTGAAAAGTGCTACACAAATAAATGTGAATTGAATTAATATAATATATATTCACATAAGTTTACACACCCCTTTGCAGAAAATGCAAAATGTTAATAATTTTAACAAAATAAAATAAAAATTGCATTTTATTTTTTATTTATTACTGTCCCGAATAAGCTATTTAACTTAACAGATGTTTACATATAGTCCACAAGACAAAATAATAACTGAATTTATAAAAATATATATATTTGATATCTTCACCCATTATTCAGGGATAAATTTGACATGGCTCAACTTACCACTAACATTGTGTTACAAGTATTTTGATTTTATTTCAGCTAAAGATTTCAGATTATTTTAGTTAACAGAGTTCATTTTACTTAACTGTATTGGATTTACGCGGTGGTTGAGCGAGCTCAATATAAAAAAACACCAGTAAACTAAGAAAATATCTTCATCAGTCTGACAACACGTGTATTGAAAACAATCACAACGCAACCAAATACAGAAAAGAGCTGCAAATAAGCACAGACTCAGTATTGGCCGACGTCGTACACGTGAGCAACACGACGAAGCAGGAGCTGGCCAATAATGACATAGAACCCGGAAGCACTGCACTGTGTTTACTACGCGAACAGCGTAGGAGAATGACATGGAAGAGAAGAAATTTTTGAATAAAGCCATATTTTTGTTTCGGTTTTTTTTGCACAAAAAGTATTCTCATCACTTCAAACATTAAGGTTGAACCACTGTAGTAGGGGTGTGCGATATATATCCTGTGCAATAATATCTTAATTGATGTTTTAATGATGTGCCAAATCATATTATCGAGTATTTCACTCATTTTTAGAAACCAATCAAAACACTGCATGAAGTGTTCACGAATTCACTGCGTGATGTAGCTGAGTATATACTAAGTACTATTGCGTGCGCGTGTTCAGACAGAAGTTAAAATGAGTGAAGAATACTGTCAATGAAGTATGAATGCAAATGCTGATCCATCTGAAAGCACTGCGAGTTTGAGTCGCTTATAATCAACATTTGAAAAAGCAACGCGCGTCAAACATCTTTCCAGACACGAGAAGCATATATTAACATCTTGTCCAACAAAAGACAACATTTAATAACATGTTTTTACTGCAAACTCACTTCATAACGACAGTTGAGCATCCATCTGTGAGATGATGTGGCTTCTTACACAGAATAAGGCAGTCGTATATTTATTAGTCATGTTTAAATCAAAGCATTTAATAACTCATTTGATTTGAAAGCGTTTCGATCTTCTGTTTATTCAGCTACAGCGATATGACGCATTATCTTCTTCTGCTGCAGGGCGTATTTTGAGTTTCTGCGCAAGAGCGCCCTCTGGCTTTCAGATGGAGAGGCATTTACTGCTGATCACAGAGCCGTACAGCTCTGACAAGCTGCGTATTAAATATCGCCAAATCGCGTGTGATTTAAACGCGATAAATCGTGCAGCCCTAATATGAGGATTATGAAAAGCTTGGGAGTCTGCTGAACACGGCGTGTCTGCAGCAGACAGAGCAAAATCAAAAACACACACGCAACAAACGTTGGACGAATCATTTAGCAAGAAAGTTCCTTAAGACAGAAAAAGCAACAGATTGAAAGATTTAACAAGCGCTGTCATCAATTACACTGCCTGAGCTAGAACAATAAAACATTTTTGAATGATGCAAAATATTGTCTGACTATCGTTATCGGAAAAATCATAGAAAATATGGAGATATCATTTTTCGTCAATACACTGTAGTCATGTGGACTATTTTAATGATGTCTTTACTACCTGAAATCTGATGTTGCTGTCTATAGGGAGGTCAGAAAGCTCTCGGATTTCATCTCAAAAATCTTAATTTGAGTTCCGAAGATGAACGAAGGTCTTACGGGTTCGGAACGACGTGAGGGTGAGGAATAAATGACAGAATTTTCATTTTAGGGTGAACTAATCCTTTAATTTAGTTTTAGTTATATTAGTACTTCAGTTTAAAAGAAAAAGAGAAATGTTGCCTTTGCAGTTTGTTTTTTATGGTTTTAGATTTAGTTAAAAATAATAAGCCACTTCTTATTTCTCCTTGCCTAAAGGACAACCTGTGTGAAAATCGTCTCATTTTATTTTAACCCAATCTCCCCAATGAGATTCATTTCATTGCTAGGGTTATGGTTTAATGTGTTTGAAAGGTTAAAGCTGCAGGTGAGTTTTTGAGCAACATTCAGTAAGATATTATTGCTCAGGGAAGACATCCTACGGTCATAAGACCGAAAAACTAATGTCCTAATTTAACTGGTCTTTGGGGGCCCCTCAAACCTTCATAAACAAGCTCTGATATTACGAACGATTCCAGGGTGTTTGCCGCTGCCCTTCAGATACGGGTAATGCCATCACCTCCCAGTTTGCCATCTGGCACATATTCATCAGTGAGATAAGATGCCGTCTCTCGTCTCATGTTTAAAAATTCTCAAAGCCTGAGATGAGTCACTTTCACCTCTGCTCACAACCCTCTGGAGTCTGCTTCATCCCTCCTCCCCATATGTCACCCACCCTGCCACTTATTACAGACGCCACACCACATCCCTGAGCGGTGGAAACTTCACCCAACGCCTGGTTACTGTGGAGCTGATTATCTGTCAAGAATTTCAGACTACCAAAATTTAAAAAAAGACAACTTAAATCACAACTTAATGATTCTGTAGGAATCAAAATATAACTGTTAGCAGGCCACATGCGATCTGTGCCTCTGACCAATGAAAAAGGGGGTATTTGAAACTGTGTTTGAAAATGAATTATTTTTGCAGTTGTGTCTGCTGAGCCTAGTGGTATAGAAACTACACTGTGAAATTTTTAATATTATAAAATATAATAATAAAAATATATAATAATAATAATAATAATAAAATATTTAAAAAAAAACTGTAACTTTCTGGCAGCATGGGCACCAGAAAATGTCTGTTTAAAAACAGAAAAATAATGTCAGAAAAAAATTCTTATCCTAAAATTACTGTTTATTCCTGTAATTTTAAACTTAATCTCCTTATAATCCCATAAAATCTTTTACTTTTAACATACATCAATTGTTACAACACAGTCAAATGTGAAATACTGCAAAAATACATCAAATGTGAAGTGTCAGGCAGGGAATTGTGGAAATGTCAATTTACGTTTTTTCACTGTAAATTATACAGTCGTGGCCAAAAGTTTTAAGAATTACATAAATATTGGAAATTGGAAAAGTTGCTGCTTAAGTTTTTATAATAGCAATTTGCATATACTCCAGAATGTTATGAAGAGTGATCAGATGAATTTCATAGTTAAAAAAACATAGTTAAAGAAAATTAACTTAATCCCAAAAAAACCTTTCCACTGCATTTCATTGCTGTCATTAAAGGACCTGCTGAGATCATTTCAGTAATCGTCTTGTTAACTCAGGTGAGAATGTTGACGAGCACAAGGCTGGAGATCATTATGTCAGGCTGATTGGGTTAGAATGGCAGACTTGACATGTTAAAAGGAGGGTGATGCTTGAAATCATTGTTCTTCCATTGTCATTGTCATCATTGCGTTGCATAAAAATGGCTTCACAGGCAAGGATATTATGGCTACTAAGATTGCACCTAAATCAACAATTTATAGGATCATCAGCAACTTCAAGGAAAGAGGTTCAATTCTTGTAAAGAAGGCTTCAGGGCGTCCAAGAAAGTCCAGCAAGTGCCAGGATCGTCTCCTAAAGAGGATTCAGCTGCGGGATCGGAGTGCCACCAGTGCAGAGCTTGCTCAGGAATGGCAGCAGGCAGGTGTGAGCGCATCTGCACGCACAGTGAGGCCAAGACTTTTGGAAGATGGCCTGGTGTCATGAAGGGCAGCAAAGAAGCCACTTCTCTCCAAAAAAAACATCAGGGACAGATTGATCTTCTGCAGAAAGTATCGTGAATGGACTGCTGAGGACTGGGGCAAAGTCATATTCTCTGATGAAGCCCCTTTCTGATTGTTTGGGGCATTGTGAGACCATTCATGTGTGGGGTTGCTTCTCATCCAAGGGAGTGGGCTCACTCACAATTCTGCCCAAAAACACAGCCATGAATAAAGAATGGTACCAAAACACCCTCCAACAGCAACTTCTTCCAACAATCCAACATAAGGCAAACTCCCCAGATCTTAATCCCATTGAGAACTTGTGGTCAGTCCTCAAGAGGCGGGTGGACAAACAAAAACCCACTAATTCTGACAAACTCCAAGAAGTGATTATGAAAGAATGGGTTGCTATCAGTCAGGATTTGGCCCAGAAGTTGATTGAGAGCATGCCCAGTCGAATTGCAGAGGTTCTGAAAAAGAACGGCCAACACTGCAAATACTGACTCTGCATAAATGTCATGTAATTATCAATAAAAGCCTTTGAAACGTATGAAGTGCTTGTAATTATATTTCAGTACATCACAGAAACAACTGAAACAAAGATCTAAAAGCAGGTTAGCAGCAAACTTTGTGAAAACTAATATTTATGTAATTCTCAAAACTTTTGGCCACGACTGTACAATGACATGTTATTTTTCACATCCAAAAGCTATAAATGTAATGGTATTTTACCGTAAAATTACATTAAATGAACGTTAGATCTATTACAGTTATTCACCGTATTTAGTACGGAAACTTTCTGTAAATCAATTTACTGTTTTTCACCGTAGCATTTTTACAGTCTTTTACCGTTAAAATCACAGTCATTTTTTACAGTGTAAACACCATCATGGTAACACATAACTAAACATCGACTTGTTCTTTTTCACTTCCAAAAACTGTACATTTAACAGTATTTTACTATAAAATTGCACTAAATGTAATCTATTACTGTTATTCACCGTATATAGACCGTATGCTGTATGCCGTATTACGCAAAACAACGGGAAACTGGAGGCGAACAATACAAACCAACTAGCTTGTCAGCTATTAATATTTAAAGTCACCTACATAAGAAGCTTAAAACGTCATCTTGATGTGTTGTTTGTTTCCGTTTTTCTATTTTTACAGAAAAAATCTGTAAAATATTAATCAACATTTTATTTAATATTACTATTATTATAATTACCATATTAAAATTATTCTGTAAAAAAAGAGAGAAATTAGATGTAATACCAAAATATAAGCAAATCTATGTAAATTAATAGTGGAAATTTAAATGACAGCAAATATCTGTAAAACAACAGGTTTTTCATTGTGAAGACAAAACGGGAATATTCTGTAAAAAATACAGATCATTTCCTGTAAAATCGCATTTATTTTTAATAGTGTACACACTTGATCTTTAAGGCATGACATGATGTTTTGATGCCATGCCATACAGGTGTCCGACAGTACAAGTACAGGTGTGTTTGATGGGCAGGGTAAACTGCAGCCGTCTCTTTGGCCTGAGGGATTATGTGTTAGTTTGGCTAGCAGGGCAAACCGCATTGAAATTCAGCGTCAGCAAAACAGAGGATGGATCATCCCTGTGTACTGACAGCTCTGACACAGTGTTCTCAATATTCTCTGCTGTCTCTTGGTCTCTGTGTGCTTCAAATCCCTCAGAGGATTCATGGCACAGTATTTCTTAACTGTAAAGCTAACATAACTAATTTAAACCAACAGTTTGAAGATGTCTTAAAGCGATAGTTCACCCAGAAATGAAAACTGTGTCATTATTTACTCACTCTCGTGTAATTCCAAACCTAAATGACTTTCTTTCCTCTGTGAAACAAGCTGTTTTTTTCCAGCTATTATTCTTTTTCACTGTATTGAGAAAAAAAAGCAGCTTGGACATTTTGCTTACTGGTCAAATGGAATAAAGAAAGTCATTTAGGTTTGGAACGACTTGATGGTGAGTAAATGATGATAGCTTTATAAGAAAATTACAGGATTAAATGGACAATTGTTTCGTAATATCCGTCTGTATATGCTCTAAATGAAGGTTTTCCTCATGTGAAACACTTAGAAGAGTTTCTTTCACTCCACTACAAATAAACACACGCACAATCTCCTTAAGTGATCAGACGCTGTAATCCAAACAGATTTAAGCCTGTGAGAAGGGGAAAAGATATGCCACACAAGATGCAAGAACAACAATGTAGCCAATTTTGTCAGCCAGTGAGAAGGAAAAATGAGTAGAATGCTCTGTTGGACACTGTTATTCAGAAGTGATCATGATGTTATTCCCTCTGAAGGCTTCACCCAGCTTTGGAGGGTAAAAGTTCAATAAGTAATTTAAGAGTGTACCAGTAAACACATGTTCAGTGTTTAATTAATGCTGCAAATCTTGAGCAAACACCGAAAGAGATAGTTCACCTCAAAATGAAACTTTTGTCATCACTGTAAACTATAGCGCTCAAAATACTTAATTGGTTTGAGTAGGGCAAACTTAAATTAATTAGATAAATGATCTGTTATGAATATTTAGCACTGTCTTTTTCTCTTTTTTTTTTTCATTTTAGGTTTTTACAGAGTTAACTTAAATTTACAGTAAAAACCATGTTAGATTAACTGATATAATGTTAGTTTCGTTTACCAATCTGAAGTACCAACATCTGTTTTGTTTCTTCGTAATACACTGACAACCACCAATAACACAGTGTAAAAAAAATCCCCGTAAAATTGACTGGTTGCCAGAACTTTACCGTAAAAAATACAGTAGTAGCATTATAGGCTTTATGGGACAGTTGTCTATTTTACAGTTCAAAACCATATAATTTAAAGGTTTATAGTGTAATAATTACAGTTCATAATTGTATATTTTACACACTGTTAAAAAACATCTGTTGAATTTACAATAAAAAAAATTATTTTATTAACAGATATAATGTTAATTTACCAACCTATTGAAACACTAATACCCAAACTGAAACTTTTGTCATCATTCATTGTAAACCATAACGCTCAAAATACTTAATTGGTTTGAGTAGGACAAACTTAAATTAAACAAATTAGTTCAGTTAAATGAACTGTTATGAGTTCAAAACCACTGTCTTTTTCTTTTGAGTTCACAGAACTGACATATTTCAAGTAAACTGAACCGTTTCATTATTTTGAGTTGTATGAACTTATTACTTTTAAGTTTAACTGAAACTAGGCTATTTTTTCTTTCGATCTTTCTATATCCCAGCATGCTTTGCCCATGGCACTTGAAAGGGGGAGTTAATGCTAAAATTAAGTGTTATACAATGTTTTTTTGTGCAAGATTGTGCAGTGATTAATGTTTTTTTTTAATGATAATTTAGAAGAGCTTCTGTTAATGTGGGTTTTTGGAGAGTTACCATCATTGCTTGGTTTGAGAGCAGCTAAGTTACATGTTTTAAGTTGCTGTACCCATTCAGTAAGTGCTATACCATGCTATTGTTAACATGTTAGCAAATTAGCAAGTTGGCATTTTCTTAATTAGTTTGTTACAGCAATATTTACGTTGAGATAACCTGATCATTTTAAGTTAAATGCATAAATTAGTGTACTCAAATATTTCAAGTTAAGAACAATAAAAATGTATGAGTACAAAATAAAAATCTTATTTAAACTTTGAGTCTCTTAACTTAAAAAATTCTTATTCAACTTTGAGTTCTGACAACTTATTATGGTTTACAGTGAAATTAATAACTCATTTGATTTTAGACTTGCTTCTGTTCTGAAATATTATTAACAATATAAAATTGATGTTTACATTAAAGATTTCACAGCAAAAAACAATCTGAAATCTGAATATTAAATATGATTCAACAGGCCCATTTAAATTTTATATGTAATTGAATTAGATAACATATTGAAGAGTAAACCACTTATTTCGAAGGGCCTTTGAAGTTTCACACACAGCCATGATTATTCCCTGCCCAAGCGTAGAAATCGTTTATGCCATTAGGAACGCAGTTAGTCTAACATATAGTGTCCATTGCTATAAACTTCCCTTTCATCTTTCTCAATCAGCTCCTGGAATTAAATGGAACAAACAAACCAGATCTCCCAATGACTCCAAGTCCTAGAAATTAAGAGGCTCTGATCATGTAATCCTGCTTTAATACATATTCCTCAAGGAAATCAGTGATGAACTTGATTTGAATGCCAAAACACACCATTAATGAAACAGAAGGTCTACATTTAACAAGCTGGACCACAGCTATGGGAGACACTGAGCAACACTTCCCTTCTTAATCACAGCCAGCGGTACTGGGTGATTCAGACGAACGTTTAGACTCCCCAGAACGAAGGCTGTTATTTTGATTTCACAAGTTTGAGCTAATAATCGTTACGGTAACACATGGCAAGCCATTAAATGTAGCAACAATTATAAGGTGTTATTCAAGTCTGCGATACAAAACGGTGCAGCTGAAGTGTAATCGTTTGTATTACAGTTCTTGACAAAATGAAATTTGAGAGACCTTAGTGGAAAAATAATATTCCCTTAAAAGGATTATCACATCCATAATTTAAAGGTGTGAGCTTTCTGTCACAGCATCTGTTGCAGCTGTTTTCTATTGCCTACGATGTTGAGAGTTTCTTAAGTATTTATTTAAACTGATGTAATCCTTTGAAGCACCCCTATTATGCTTTTTGTGACAGTATCTTTAATGTTGTGTGTATAGCTGTTTGTGAATGTGCAAAGTTTCAAAGATAAAATGAAGTTACTGTCTCTCAAAAGAAGGAACCTATTCTTAACTGCCTGAAATGAGTTTTCAGTAATTCCAGATTTACTTCCTGCTTGAACCTTCGTAGGTTTGAAACAAATTTGCATAATGCCAGCCTATGGTCTTCATTGGCTGCCCACGAACAATGTCTGCTTTGACCCGCCCTCAAACACTGTAGTAATCACAACAGACTGGGCCATCTGACCTATCAGAGTATAGTCGACCAATCACAACAGACTTGGTCATCTGACCTATCAGAGTATAGTCGACCAATCACAACAGACTTGGTCATCTGACCTATCAGAGTATAGTCGACCAATCACAACAGACTTGGTCATCTGACCTATCAGAGTAGAGTTGACCAATCACAACAGACTGGGCCATCTGACCTATCAGAGTAGAGTTGACCAATCACAACAGACTTGGTCATCTGACCTATCAGAGTAGAGTTGACCAATCACAACAGACTTGGTCATCTGACCTATCAGAGTAGAGTTGACTAATCACAACAGACTTGGTCATCTGACCTATCAGAGTAGAGTTGACCAATCACAACAGACTGGGCCATCTGACCTATCAGAGTAGAGTTGACCAATAACAACAGACTTGGTCATCTGACCTATCAGAGTAGAGTTGACCAATCACAACAGACTTGGTCATCTGACCTATCAGAGTAGAGTTGACCAATCACAACAGACTGGGCCATCTGACCTATCAGAGTAGAGTTGACCAATCACAACAGACTGGGCCATCTGACCTATCAGAGTAGAGTTGACCAATCACAACAGACTTGGTCATCTGACCTATCAGAGTATAGTCGACCAATCACAACAGACTTGGTCATCTGACCTATCAGAGTAGAGTTGACCAATCACAACAGACTTGGTCATCTGACCTATCAGAGTATAGTCGACCAATCACAACAGACTGGGCCATCTGACCTATCAGAGTATAGTCGACCAATCACAACAGACTTGGTCATCTGACCTATCAGAGTATAGTCGACCAATCACAACATACTGGGCCATCTGACCTATCAGAGTAGAGTTGACTAATCACAACAGACTTGGTCATCTGACCTATCAGAGTACAGTTGACCAATCACAACAGACTGGGCCATCTGACCTATCAGAGTAGAGTTGACTAATCACAACAGACTGGGCCATCTGACCTATCAGAGTAGAGTTGACTAATCACAACATACTGGGCCATCTGACCTATCAGAGTAGAGTTGACTAATCACAACAGACTTGGTCATCTGACCTATCAGAGTATAGTCGACCAATCACAACATACTGGGCCATCTGACCTATCAGAGTAGAGTTGACTAATCACAACAGACTGGGCCATCTGACCTATCAGAGTAGAGTTGACCAATCACAACAGACTTGGTCATCTGACCTATCAGAGTATAGTCGACCAATCATAAAAGACTTGGTCATCTGACCTATCAGAGTATAGTCGACCAATCACAACAGACTAGGTCATCTGACCTATCAGTGAAGAGTTGACTAATCACAACAGACTTGGTCATCTGACCTATCAGAGTAGAGTTGACCAATCACAACAGACTTGGTCATCTGACCTATCAGAGTAGAGTTGACTAATCACAACAGACTTGGTCATCTGACCTATCAGAGTAGAGTTGACCAATCACAACAGACTGGGCCATCTGACCAATCAGAGTATAGTCGACCAATCACAACAGACTGGGCCATCTGACCTATCAGAGTATAGTCGACCAATCACAACAGACTTGGTCATCTGACCTATCAGAGTATAGTCGACCAATCACAACAGACTTGGTCAGCTGACCTATCAGAGTAGAGTTGACCAATCACAACAGACTTGGTCATCTGACCTATCAGAGTATAGTCGACCAATCACAACAGACTTGGTCATCTGACCTATCAGAGTAGAGTTGACCAATCACAACAGACTGGGCCATCTGACCTATCAGAGTATAGTCGACCAATCACAACAGACTTGGTCATCTGACCTATCAGAGTAGAGTTGACTAATCACAACAGACTTGGTCATCTGACCTATCAGAGTATAGTCGACCAATCACAACAGACTTGGTCATCTGACCTATCAGAGTAGAGTTGACTAATCACAACAGACTTGGTCATCTGACCTATCAGAGTAGAGTCGACCAATCACAACAGACTTGGTCATCTGACCTATCAGAGTATAGTCAACCAATCACAAAAGACTTGGTCATCTGGCCTATCAGAGTAGAGTTGACCAATCACAACAGACTTGGTCATCTGACCTATCAGAGTATAGTCGACCAATCACAACAGACTTGGTCATCTGACCTATCAGAGTAGAGTTGACCAATCACAACAGACTTGGTCATCTGACCTATCAGAGTAGAGTCGACTAATCACAACAGACTTGGTCATCTGACCTATCAGAGTAGAGTTGACCAATCACAACAGACTTGGTCATCTGACCTATCAGAGTATAGTCGACCAATCACAACAGACTGGGCCATCTGACCAATCAGAGTATAGTCGACCAATCACAACAGACTGGGCCATCTGATCTATCAGAGTATAGTCGACCAATCACAACAGACTTGGTCATCTGACCAATCAGAGTATAGTCGACCAATCACAACAGACTGGGCCATCTGACCTATCAGAGTAGAGATGACCAATCACAACAGACTTGGTCATCTGACCTATCAGAGTAGAGTTGACCAATCACAACAGACTTGGTCATCTGACCTATCAGAGTATAGTCGACCAATCATAAAAGACTTGGTCATCTGACCTATCAGAGTATAGTCGACCAATCATAAAAGACTTGGTCATCTGACCTATCAGAGTATAGTCGACCAATCACAACAGACTAGGTCATCTGACCAATCAGTGAAGAGTTGACTAATCACAACAGACTTGGTCATCTGACCTATCAGAGTATAGTCGACCAATCACAACAGACTTGGTCATCTGACCTATCAGAGTAGAGTTGACTAATCACAACAGACTTGGTCATCTGACCTATCAGAGTAGAGTTGACCAATCACAACAGACTTGGTCATCTGACCTATCAGAGTATAGTCGACCAATCACAACAGACTTGGTCATCTGACCTATCAGAGTAGAGTTGACTAATCACAACAGACTTGGTCATCTGACCTATCAGAGTAGAGTTGACCAATCACAACAGACTTGGTCATCTGACCTATCAGAGTATAGTCGACCAATCACAACAGACTTGGTCATCTGACCTATCAGAGTAGAGTTGACCAATCACAACAGACTGGGCCATCTGACCTATCAGAGTAGAGTTGACTAATCACAACAGACTTGGTCATCTGACCTATCAGAGTAGAGTTGACCAATCACAACAGACTGGGCCATTTGACCCATCAGAGTAGAGTTGACCAATCACAACAGACTGGGCCATCTGATCTATCAGAGTAGAGTTGACCAATCACAACAGACTAGGTCATCTGACCAATCAGTGAAGAGTTGACCAATCATAACCGAATGGTCTATTAGACCAATCACAGCAGAGTCTGCCAATCACAACAGACTGGGCCATCTGACCAATGAGAGCAGAGTCGACTCTTGGAAAGGCAGGGTTTAGAGAGACAGAATTTTTCCAACTGTTTCAGACAGAGAAAAGAGGTGATGCTGCAGTGTATATTATGAGAAAATTTTAATTAAATTGGATGCATATAAACGAGGACAATCCAAAACAAAATGATGAACCTTTAAAATAGTATAATAGGGGCACTTAAAAAACATGAACTACAATATGTAGTTTTCAGCACTGTGAGTTTATCAATTTTTCTAAGCCGTAACTGCCTTCAGCCGGTGTTTTCCTCCGTCTCTGCTGTCGTATATCTCATTACCTGTAGCTCATATTGTAAATAACCTCGTGTCATGTCCAATTGCTTTATTAATCTACTTCCCATGTGCATTTCACACCCACATTCTCCGTCTCAGGGTGAATTTAATGTGTTAAGTTGCCATTAGGCTTGTGGTGTGGCTGTAATGAGAGATGGTGAGGTGGAGATATGCAATACGACCTCTTGTTTCAGCAGGTGGAATGTGATTTGTGATTTCTACAAAATGACTGTTTTATAACCCTCACTTTCTATGCAAACACCTTCAGAGCTCCCTCAAACATTAATACTTTATATATGCTACATTCTTCCTTTGCAAGGACACTTCAGGCGGTAAGAAGATATAAATGTGTGGAGAATAATAATTTGGCAGGAACACTTGCTAGTCTTCAACAGCACTTTGTGTTATGAGTGACATGAGCCTGCTGGTGGTCCTCATGCCATTCGGTTCAGGATCATTCGCTTAAAAGGTTAGTTCACCCAATTATGAAAATTCCGTCATTAATTACTTTCCCTCGTGCCGTTTCACACCCTTCGTTCTTCTTTAGATCACAAATTAAGCTCTTTTTGATTGAGCTTTCTGGGTCAATGTTATTACCACTTTCAAGCCCCAGAACGGCAGTAAAGACATCGTTAAAGTCATCGCGACTCCAGAGGTTCAACCTTAATGTTATGAAGCGACGGGAATATTTTTTGTGCGCACGTACGTTGAACATGAATGGGAATGACTTTTTTCCATCATTTCTTCTCTTCCATGTCAGTCTCCTATGCTGTTAATGTAGTAAACACAGCGCAGCTCAATATTGGCCGATGCTGTAAAACGTATTCTTGTTTTTTTCTGGGCCTTGAAAGTGGTAATAACATTCCAGTCTATTGGAGGTCAGAAAGCTCACGTGTTTTATTAAAAATATCCCAATTTGTGTTCCGAAGAAGAAGGAAGGTCTTATGGAACAACATGAGGATGAGTAATTAATGACAGAATTTTCATTGTTATTTACTTTCGTTGGAACAAGATGGCAGTGCACCTTTTCTACAAAACAATTCCGCATGATTATTTAAAGGGATAGTACACCCAAAAATGGATACATTAGATACAGCATCTGTATTGATGGTAAATTTGTTGAAATTGTGAAATAGTTTTTTTTTTCTTTACAGGATATATATATATATATATAAATTCTGTCATCATTTACTCGCCCTCAAGTTGTTCCAAACCTGCTTTAATTTCTTTCTTGTGCAAAAGACAAAAAAAGATATTTTGAAGAATGTCTGTACACAAACAGTTTCTGGTACCCATTGACTTCCATTGGAATTTTTTTCCCCCCACATTATGGAAGTCAATGGGGACCAGCAACATTCTTCAATTTTGTGTCCAACAGAAGAAAGAACTTAATGCAGGTTTGGAATAACTTGAGGGCGAGTAAATGATGACAGAATTTATATATATATATATATATATCCTGTAAAGAAAAAAAAAACTATTTCACAATTTCAACAAATTTACCATCAATACAGATGCTGTATCTATTGTGTCTGCCATATTTTCTTTCTGACACATCTCTGCGCTTAGAATAACCTTCAGGTTTCCCACTTGTAATTACGACTTTGTGGTGGCATTAATGTGCGTTCAACCCATAAATAGTTTTTTTTTTGCATGACTTGATCGCTCCATTAGAACTCGGAATCTCTTACGTCTCCCATATTTTGAAAACCCCTCAATTACTCATATAACTTGCATTGTGTGGAAGAAAAAAAGTCATACAGGTTTTTAGAATGTATAAGTAAATTTTGCCTGAACTTTTTCTTCAAACACAGTTCCTCTGAGAACAGATCTGAATGTGTCAAACACCTTCAGAAATGCCTGTCTTGGCCGTTTTCACATGATCTCTATGTAATGCTAATGAGCGACTAAGGCTGTGAAACACTCACATGTCTAATTAACATGCGATACTAATGCAGCTGAGTGCTAAATGCACTAAAATTAGATGGCAGAAATGTTAAGAACCAGCTGGAAACATCTTCCTATTACGTGTGTGGGATTTTAATGAGAGCTTCATATAATCCAATTAACACAGAAATTAATTTGTTGTTCACAATTGGCAAAGTGCTGGAGGTGCATGTGTGCGTGTTGGTGATAGAGGCAGTTTGATCTTAATGAACTTTCAAATTTAAGATATCTCTTTTGATTACTTGAGATTAGTATGGGATTTAATTCCACTTCTAATAACAGTATATAAATACAGTGATTCTGTTCTTCTCTGGACCTTGGTATTTACAAGGCCTTTATAAACCTTTTTTTTCATCATTCACACTGAAATTGAAAGTGTTCCTGAGTTTGTGCACCCATGAGGAAAGCCGAACACTCTATATAAAACTCACTGTGTTAATGTTAATAATGTTAATTAACTCACTGTGATGGAGAGACCTTGAAGTCTTCCATCACTGTTTTTACTATTTCTATGCATTTTATAAAAGGTTTTATTTTTATATTTCTTGTAATTTCTTAGGTAAGTGCAATAGACCGTAAAAAAGATGGACGACACACATTCACTCTTGTGTGAAGCTGTCAGTGTGCCAATATGGCAAGTAGTGCTCGCCGAGTTCTCTGGAGCTTAACCTGTTTAATGGGTGGAGAGATAGGGTTATGGGTAGGGTTAGGGTGTGGTTGGAGGATACAGCTCCACCCATCATGCCCAATGTAGGTTAAGAGAGGGAGGAGCTGGAGCTCCAGAGGGTGAGAGCTGGAGGTTATGGCTCTGCAGTGAGTAGCCTTCCGATATGGTGTTGACATCTTGAGTTTCGACTCAAGCATATGTCCATGGTCTCGAGTCTGCGCAGTAGCGAGTCCTGCCCACACTCTCGCAGAACAACTCATTAGGTCGTTGTGAAATAAACAGTTCTGGAAATGTTTAAAACCTCCAATCTCCTCCTGAAGATCCAGAAAAAAGTGCTTCAGTGACTATTTCTCTCAGAGAAGATGTTAATCTCAGCTGACGTCATGACCTCAAAACCTGCATTCAAATAACGACCTAAAAACAAACTTAACTAACATCAGCACGATAAAAAAGACAGCCTAAAATGGCAGAAAACATCTTTGGGAAAAATATCTGACATGTAATTTGACTGTTTCGTTTGTCTCACATACCATTATATTTCATGGAGAGGGCGGGGTTTATGACCTGTGCTGCATCCAGCCACCTGGGGGAGATCCAAATGCTTTAGTTTCACTTTTAAGGGCTCGTGTGGCACGTTTGGGTAAGTACATGTAATAATTAATTAAGCAACATGCTATCCGAAACACCAATGAAATCAATTGTGATTTGAGTCTCCAAGATCACAGTGTACACTCTAAAAAACATAATACTAAATATTTTTTGCTGAAACAGTTTTACACTTAGAAATACTGAGTACATTTTCAAGCTTTGAAATCAGTGAAACATATCTTATGAATTGAGTAAATGTAAGTATTTAAAGCTGCAGTATGTACATCGCCGCTAGAGGTCGCCTATTAAAAAAAATGACGCCTGTTTTGAGCGTGGAATCAGGGGCGATGTGGTCTTCACCTCACAGTTGGTGTTAAAGAATTGGGACGGGACTCAGGGAGGAATCATGTTCATGGATGAGATAACATTACTGTAGTATGAAGCAGAACAGGACGGAGTGTTGTGGAGCTGAACGAGGCGCTGGAGCGATTGTTAATGCGAGGCGAACGCTGCTTTCGCGTCAAACGTATGAAATAGCGCAGCTCTGTTTATCATATTAGATACATTTGAGAGCGTTGAAAATGATGTTATAACGTTACTCTGTGCATTTGCTCTGCGGACGCTGTGAGACACTTATCCATTTAAGAATATCATATTAATAAATGCTGGGTGGGTTGTGTTGAGAAATGGCATGCAATTAATTATAAAATGTATTGTATGTTAAAAGCATGATATTTGTGGAAAATCCAAAAACTAGATTGAAACAATAAGACTAAACGTGTTAAGATTTATAAGAATAATTCGTTTTCTGTCTATAAATGTAACCATGTTGTTCCGTTGTCTAATATAACATAATATATTAAAGCGTCTTTGGTGTTTCCATGGTTTCTACAAAATAAAACAGGAAACCAAGGGTGACACGGATATGATGCCATTTACAGGCGACTCCCTCCCGTATCCTTGGTTAAAATTGGAAACATTTGGGATATTGTAAAGACTCAACTGAACAACATATATAACACTGGCCTTGAGGTTTTTGGATATTTTACTGCCAAAATCTTACATTTTGCAGCTTTAAGTAATCTGAATAACTACATGTCATTTGATTCCACTAAAACAGCAACTAACTATATTAGCCAGCAATAGTGCACATGCGTATGCTAATATAACTACGAGACTATCGCTACAATGGCACATATGGTTATTGCTTTTAAAGCAGCAGGCAGGTTATAGTCTTAAGATGTCTTGGCCCATCCTCGACCAAACCAAAATATCTAGTCTTCACCACAGAAGATTCTATTAGAACATCAAACACTAACAGGTTATTAATTATGTGCAAAAAACACAAAATAACACTAAACTTGATCATTTACATTTATTATACAGTCCGTTTGAGCGCATACTGAGAAAATCACATTTAGCTCGTTTTGCATGTGATTATTGTCAAATTTACTCATTTTCGTATTTGTTGTATTTGTATAGTATTTGTTGATACTGAACCAGAATATTTTCTCCCTTCACAAATATTTTGACTGAAAATTTAAAGTATATTTTAAAAATATAATTTGTCAAATAGTAATTCCCTTAGTAATTCCTAGTATTGGAGTGCTACAATCAATCATTTCACCTAAATAAATAAATAAATAAATAAATAAACAAAAAGTTAGAGATGGGATGATTTTTTAGGCCACTCACTGAAAGAAACTCAAATCAAGGCCTGTGTTTTACATACTCCTTCACAAAGGATACAATTTTAGACTTTTCCTTATAGACATTCCCTTGTGGACATCTTTTCTTCCCTGTGCTCTTAGCAGTAATGAAAAACGTTTAAAATATTTAGTCTCTGAATCAAAGTTTTCAAAGTCTTGGCTTTTTTATGTTGTGGAAACTCTTGCATGTTAATCCAACAAGAAAATGCCAGTTCTTTGTAGTGAACCTCAGTGGATAAACTTGTTTTTTTAAAGCCCCCCCCGCACACACACACACATACACACACACACACACACACACACACACACAGTTGTGTTTTCATGTTTTATGGGGACATTCCATTGGCGTAATGGTTTTTATACTGCACAAACTGTATATTCTGCCCCCCTACACTAACCCTACCCCTAAACCTACCCATCACAGAAAATGTTCTGCTATTTGGTCCCCATAACGTAGGGAATACACACACACACACACACACAAGTAAAGGCCATTCTCCAGAACTGCTGAGCTGCTTTGTTTTATTTTGTCTGTCTTAATTGTTTTCACTTACTCTTGCTAAACCCAGCATTTATCTTTAGCATTTATCATTTTCTTCTGTTCTCAAGGGAATGCTGTCATGTTGCTTCAACTGCTCCTGTCTCTCTCTCTAATGCCAAAACACAGCCTTGACCGAAAACATGGATGTTTGTTATTTTTTCTTTCACATTTTTTTTTATATCATCTCCATTTTTTAGAGGTCAGGATTAAAGAATGTTTCCTGTATGTGTTTGTATAAAAAGGAGCCATTTCTTAAATTCTTAAAAAATTGTCCAAACCCTGATTAGCATATAATATAACTGTATAGTGAGTATGAATGAATTCTCTTGTTCAAAATACATATATATATATATATATATACATTCATACCCTCATAAAGAGAAAGGCTTGATGAGCAGTTTTCCTCATTTTAGAAAGCCTCATTTAATTAGACATAATTGGAAGAACGTGCATGTGGCGACATTTCTACAAAATGATATTACGCTGTTTCTTGCATGTTTTGCGACACGTTCAAAGGTAAACGTCCAGTGAGTGGTGCTAAATGCAAATTCCGTTTTATCTGAAATAGATGAATGTGAATTTGGCATTGTCTTATTATGTTGACTGTTTTAAGTATGTGGCAGTGCGGAAATGAAATGTCTGGTGGCACTAAAATGTCAATGCTCTATCTGTAAGGTTTAGGGTCGGATTTAGTATAAGTTCTGCAGTACAATATTTTTTCAAAGGTTATAGAGCCTTTGAAAATAATGTGGCACCGAACCCTAAACCTAACAATAGTTTTAACAAAAGGAAACGTGCATTTGCACTTGTTGAAGCAACCATGGACATTTTAGCTTGCTTCTAAAAGTCTTTTAGCATCACGGGTCTCAAACCCGAACGCTCCACATAACAAGTGCAAGGCTGCACCAGGTGAGAAAGTTTAGAAATCCAAACATATGGAGCTGGTTATGTGATGCAAACACCAAAATGTATTATTTTAGAAATCATGCACTATGGTAAAAGTGTTTATAACATAAAGGAACCGTGTGAAAATAAGACTTTATTAAAGGTAGGGTAGGCAATTTCGGAGAGAGGCTAACAATAGCAAGCTAGCTTTGAAAGCATAAAACCCCACCCTTCCTTCAGAACGTCTCCAAAGCCACGCTTCTCCAAATCATATGAACGTGCACAAATTAAACCGTGTCAAATTACCTCATATTTCAAAGAACAAAACATTACAATGATAATAAACGTAAACAACATATGTTTCCACAGAGCGGTACAGTATAGTACAGTATGCAGTTATTTCTATTTCGATTGTCAGAAGCTGTGAATGGTACCAAAATTCCAAACAGTACCACTTTTTTGGGACCCTTCCGTTGCGTACCTAGTACAGTAGTTCGGTACCTAAAGGGTGGAGCTGGACTCACTGCAGAGCGTTGATTGGTTGACAGAGAATCATCCCTTGCATGTGCTACAAGGGGAATGACAACACAAGAGGCGCCATTTTTTAAATATACAGTTATTTAAAGCAAGAACAAGCTCTGCTGTATGTTGTTTATTGTGTCACTTTCTTCTCCGTGCAAGAATGACGTCAACCACTAGTTTCCGGCAAACACCACACATCTCAAATTAGAGTACTGTTGGTAGTGGAAACGCAAGCCGGATCACGGTTTACCATCGCGAATATTACTGCACTGTACTGTACCACTCAGTGGAAATGAGCCATTACTGTCAGGATTATCAGCGGGAGTGCCCGTGACAGCCACTAGAGGGCACTTCACTTTGGGCACTCACCACTGGACTTCGATTCCCACCATCCACTGTCACACACTCACTCACACCTGCGCACTACATTTCCCATAAGCCCCGTACCTTCGCACTGATTGCAGCACCAGCTGTAGACTATCTAGAGGACTA